>CM051368.1:11366605-11966605 GCA_028015245.1 Cardamine occulta
ATTTAGCGTTTTTAAACACTTACGTAAAACTGCAACCAAGGCATAAATTTCTCCTCCTTATGGACTTGAAGCTCGTCTTCTGTCTTATCCATATAGTACCCACGTATTAATGTCATGTAAATCCTGTACGAAAACCAAAATTGTTGACAAGTTAATAACTTATAAAATAATCAATTATACATTAAATGACACAAAAAAATTTTTGTTTACCTTTCGTATTTCGTAATTTCTTCACAATTGGTTAGGATATACGTATGCAAGTGTTTAAACTCCTCTTGAGATAATTTACGCCTTTTGACTCGCCCAACTTGGGAAAATAACTCTGGAACAACGACGGGGTAAATCGCTCTCTCACCACGAGCATCATGGCGACTAGGACGTCTACTGCATTTAACTTCTGACGGGAAGTAATATTCAGCAAACTGTGAGGCCTCTTCGTTGATGCTCTGGACGATAATAGATCCCTCTACTCTACTCAAATTCTTAACCTTTTTCTTCAGATGAAACATATACCGCTCAAATGGATACATCCAACGGTATTGAACTGGGCCTCCTAGTTGTGCTTCTCGTGGGAGGTAGATCAGAAGATGTTTCATCACATCAAAGAAAGATGGTGGAAATATCTTCTCCAAATTACAAAGGATCACCGGGATATTGGCCTGTAAATTTTGGATTCCCTCAACAGTAAGTGTTCTTGTGCATAAATCGCGAAAGAAAACACCTACTCCTGCAATTGCTTGGTGGACGTCTTGATGAAGAAGATGAGCAAAATCGAATGGAAGAAGCCTCTGCATCACAACGTGACAATCATGACTCTTCATTCTAGTAGACTTTCCTTCTCCATAATCGATGCAGTTACGCAGATTAGATGCGTATCCATCAGTAAATTTAACATCGTCGTGAATCCAATCAAAAAAATATGTTTTCTTTGCTGCTTCTAACCGGTATAATGGAAATGGACATTGACCATTTGGGAGCACTTCAAGAAAACCTCAATCGCAATATGCTGGCAAGTCTAATCTAGATTTCATATTATCTTTCGTCTTCCCTTGGATGTTTAAGACTGTGTTCATGATGTTCTCAAAGAAGTTCTTCTCAACGTGCATCACATCAAGATTATGCCGCAATAAATGGTTCTTCCAGTAAGACAAATCCCAAAATATGCTCTTCTTGTGCCAGCTATGAAATTCACCGACACCATAAATAGGTTCATGTCCATTACCCCCACAATAAGGAGTCGTCTCAGCACCAAAATCTCTCAACTGCTCCAATAATGTTTCACCGTGTATCTCAGGCGGTGGACCATCAAAAACTTGCCTACCCTTCGTAAACATTATTCTCGAACAACGATACGGATGATCACTCGGTAAAAATCTCCTATGACAATCAAACCAACAATGTTTTCTGCCGTGCTTTAGTTGGAATGCATCTGTGTTGTCTTGGCAATACGGACACGATAATCTCCCATGTGTTATCCATCCAGATAACATACCATAACATACCATCCACATAAGCATCGCACGCATCTTAAAGTTTTGCTGGGTTGAAACATCGTACGCTTCCACACAATGCTCCCATAGCATTTGTAACGCATAAATCAATGGCTGGAGGAATATATCAAGTGAGCTCTTCGAATGCTCTGGGCCGAGAACAAGAATTCATAGATATAAAAACTCCCTACGCATGCACAGAGATGGAGACAAATTGTAAGGGGTTACAATTACGGGCCATAACGAATACTTCCTTCCATGCTTCCTAAATGGGTTAAAACCATCTGTACATAACCCGAGGTACACATTTCTTCGCTAATACGCAAACTCCGGATACAATGATTGAAAATGTTTCCAAGCTTCTGCGTCTGAAGGATGTGTAATATCTCCATCTTGACGATGACTGCATGTCATCTCATTGGCTCTGCTGTGCGCTGAGAAGTATATAACCTCTTCAACCTCTCTGTTATTGGTAAATACCACATACGTTTATATAGAATTTGAATTCTGCCACTACTTTCCTGATACCATGGTTTACGAAAATATCTACATCTTTTGCGGTTTTCATCTTCTCTCCAATATAGCATACAGTTGTCGATGCACACATCTATTACCTTATACGGTAACCCAAGACCAGATACAAGTTTTTTTACCTCATAGTATGATCCGGGTAAAAGATTATCTTCTGGCAATAAATCTTTCGCCCAATTTGTTATCGCATCAACACACTCCTCTGCCAAATTATAATCCGTCTTAATCGTCATCAATCTACTTGCAGATGATAAAAGCGAATGACCTTCTTTACACCCTCTATATAGTGGCTGCTTTGCAGCATCTAACATATCAAAAAATCTTCTTGCTTCTACATTAGGTTCTTCGAACCTATATCTTTCTTCACCGCTAAACTCGACATTCTCTTTAAACGCATCATTCACCATCTGACGCCTCCCTACACCTACATCTACTCTGCTACCTCCTAAACAATCTGAGACAGTTGGTTCACTAGTACTACCATACTCAACATTTGTTTCTCCATGTAAATACCATATCTTGTAATCCGGCGTAAACCCATTACTATACAAATGATGTCAAACTATCTCTATCGCAACATTACGAGAATTCCTACAAATTGAACATGGACATTTTAACTTACTTGATTTTTGAACACGCGGTTGCTTTCCCACCACTTCCATGAACTCGTATATGCCTCGTGCATACTCCTCGTTCAAGTTGTTCGTCTCCGGATTCATTAATGGTTCGTCCATCCATGATCGAAAATATCTAGACATATTTTTTCACTTTTTTTTATAGAATTCGTATTAAATAAACAAGAAATGAGAGAGAGATATGAAATTAAGATTGTTGTGTAATGGGATAGAGGAAGGACAAACATATATATAAACTCGCTTTCGCCGAAATCCGTCTTACAATGGTAAATTCAACGGATACATTAACGTTCATATTATCCGACATATTTCCGAAGCCGCCGAAATCTGTCGAATATAACGGCATGGATATCCGTCGAAATCCGTTGGAATATAAATTTCCGTCGGACATTCCGTCGAAATCCGCTGGAATAAACGGCATGGATTTCGCCGAATTTTCCGACGGAAATATATCCGTCGGAAAATTCGAAGGATTCCCAGAATTTTCAAATCTCGGAATCCGTCGAAGAAGCCGCGAAATTTCTGACGGAATTAGTTTCCGTCGGAAATTCTGTCGGTTTTGCGGTATATTTCTTGTAGAGTTTTACAGAGTATTACAAGTAATTCAAATTCAATTGGACAAACATCTAAATTATTGTTTTGTCTGTGATTTCATATAAGATTAGGTTTTCATGGATAAACTATATGAGAGCCCCATGAGGAACAAGAGGGAAGAGGACATGCGTGCATTAATAGCTGATGGTGACTATGGCCTTCCTTTAAGATGTCCATGTGGTGGTAGGATCATAGAGCGAGATCTCAACCATAGCGCCAAAATATAGGAAGGAAATACTTAACATGCAATGCGTTTAAGATGAGAAGAGGATATCAATTTTAGATTAATGGCATAAATGGTGAATATATGATGGTATATATGTCTTTATGTGCAGAATAATGGCTTACACATTCGGAAATCTTGGGAACTCGCTATCGAAGAAGAGGTCACTAAGTTGAGAGACATGTCCAAGGAGGGAAGCTTCGAAATTCATGAATTGTACATCAACAACCTGCGTAGGGAGCTGAAAAAAAATGTTGAAGAGATTGCAAACCTGAAGGACTCGTGGCTAAGCTTGGCTCGAATCGAAAAGCTTTTTTGGTCCTATGCCTTGATATAGAAAGACTTATGTTTGTTTCTCCTTTGTTAGACTTATGTTAGTAAGACTTATGCTTTGTTTCTTTTGTAAGACTTATATTAGTAAGACTAATCCTTTGTTTCTTTTGTAAGACTTATGCTTTGTTTCTATTGTTTTACAAAAGTATTACCACTAGCAGTATTACAAACATCATAGTTTTACAAAGTATTAATAGTCTCACTTAATTCAAAAGTAAATAAAATCATAGTTTCACAAAGCATTACCAGTACTACTTAATTGAATACTAAAAAAGCAGAGTTTAACAAAGTATTACCAGTAATACGAATTCAATACTAAAAAAAATGCATAGTTTCACAAAGTATTACCAGTTCTACGAATTCAAATACTAAAAAAAAAGCATAGTTTTACCAAGTATTTTTAGGACTACCAATTCAAATACTAAAAACACAGTATAGTCTTCACACCGCATTTTGCTTTGACCTTGTTACACGCTTATTCTCGAATACTGCAGTCCGTTTAACCCGACCCTTCTTAGGTGGCTGTGGAGACGGAACAACATGCTCGCTTGGTGGCTCTGTGGATCCAGCATTAAGCTCATATACTGGCTCTGTGATACCAGTAGTATCGTACTCCTCGGTTGTTGGGTCTACAAGCTCCTGCAATCGAATACAGTTATACTCTAGTTTTCTCAACTATTACCGTAAGTTATACTCCAGTATTATAAGTTTTACCAAAATCTTACCTTCTCTACAAATTCCTTCACGGAAGCTTCCAACCATCCAAGTCTAATTATTCTTCATTTCTAACTGGTAGGATACTATCAATATCCTGTCAACGTAAACAATGAAAAAAAATTTAAAACATGACAACCCAAAATAATTTATATGCTGAAGATAACTAGTATAACTAAGATAACTCACCACAGTTGTACCAAGTGTTTGGTAAATTTTTGAAAGAGGAAACCCTTTACATTCGCCTTTCTTGAACCTTTTCTTGCACATCCTAGGACAATATTCGTCTGCCCCTGGATAAGCTTCTAAGAATTGATCCCCCAACTCCGGAATTGCCTCAAATGCTAAAAGCTACACAAAACATATAGTTAGAGTTAGATCAATTATAAGAATTACTAACAATGAACAATAACCTCAAATAATTTTAACTAACCTCCATAGGAATACAAAAACTTGGAACCGGCCATAATGTACCCTTGACGGTCCCTTCAAAATGAGCCATTGTGTGCTCGATCTCTCCTAGCTAGTGCTCAAAAGACAATCTCCCCAAGGAAATGTCTTACATATATTGAGATCATCCACCGCTCTTAGAAAGAAGGGCTCCACAGGGGTTGGATCGTCTCCGCCTTCGCTTTCGTGATCACAATGCTCGATAAGAAGAAGAGGATCGCCATCTTCAACCTATCTCGAGTTCACTCTCCCGGGACCATTTCCTCTAGCTTCTTCTTCACGTCTTGATATCGGACCGTCATCCCCTTAAATTGCATTTTCATAAAGGCCTCACCGCCTGCGTTGTTATAGTTGACGATTTAACTCTTGCAATTCAACCCCGATATCAAAGCGTGCTCATTGATCTCATAACGGATCGGAGTCCCGTTGACAACAAACCACGCTTCTTTCTTTTTTTCAAGGCATGCAGTTCGGAGAAGGAGCAGCCACATCCCCATAACCTTATGGTTTATTTTCCGCGGCATGTGGAATATGTGTTTGAATTGCGGATGCTCTTCAAACCATTTCCGCTCAAATGCCGTGAGGGGATGTTCCAATTCATCAAGCGTCTTCAAGGCTTCGTAAATATAGCACTGAGTTGCCAATTTGATTTTCTTGTTGTACTCCGAAGGCGCGAAGTACATTCTCAGAGGTTGTAGTGGCGCCACCATCTCCTCAGAACCCTGCAACAACAAGTTTTACAGAGTATTACTAGTTATACATTTTCATAAATTTAGCAAAACACATAATGATCTGTTCTACTACTTAAAACCTACAAATTCAATTCCAATTATTACCAAGTTAAACAATTTACCTAAATAAAACGAATTACCTCAACAACAAAGCAAGTTTCCCTAACTAAAACGAATTAGTATTTCCTAGTTCTACATAGTTATACCTCTCCGAACTAAGCAATATATCTATCAAATCAAACTACTTACCCTTGACTCGCTCAAGGTTCGGCTTGTGCTTCCCTCATCCGACACTGTATCTCCTTCTTCTCCATTCCGGCCGACTTCCTCATCTTCATCACGAGATATGTCACTCTCTTCTTCGAGATCGTCTTTGTCTTCTTCACTCCTTCCGTCTCCAACCCTCTCCTCTCTGGCTCTTTCAGCATCATCACTTCGAGCTGGAGATCCCTCGTTCTCATCATTCCAAACCGGAGATCGATCTATCTCTCCGTCTTCTTCACTCCTTCCGACTTGCCCAACCGGAGATCGTTCCATATTTTCATCTTGAGTAACTTCCTCAACTGGAGATCGTTCCCTATTTTCATCTTCAGTAGGAGATCGTTCCCTATTTTGATCTTCAATAACTTGCTTCTGAGCATTCTTATTTCCCCACCTTTTCCTAGCCATCTTCGTGCACAGGGGTTTTCGATCGAACACAACAATCTAGTAGAAAATCGAGTAGGATTCGTGTAGTTATCCCTAGTTTCACGGAGAGAGTTCTGTTCTTAGAGAGAGCAGTTCTTTTCAGAAATTGCCGAGTTCTGTTTTGATTTTTAAAAATTAGGGATTCGATCGAATTGATGGAGTAATTGAGGGTGATTTCGCGTTTCCTGGTCAGATCCAATTAGGTTCTGGGTTTTTGGATAAAACCCAAGTTTTGTATGTAATTTTTAAATTTTGTCTAGGGTAACACAGTAAAACACCATTTTTCGATTTAAATTAATTCCAAACAAAAATTCAGTTTATAACGGATAGTTTTGAGATTACACTTTCCCATTTAAGGACTTCTGAGACGATTTCTCGAGATAAATAGAACAAAAATATTGATGTCAGACCAAGAAAAAAAACTATATAATCTTTTTGGTCCAGCGTGCCCTTATATCCCCATGTTAACAAAAAAGTAATTACAAGAATGCAATTACTTTTTATCTCCAGCGAAAAAACAGACGCCACGTCAGATTTTACTTACGTGGATTACAAAAAGCCAGCCGTAGAGCGTTGTCGCCAGCATGACAACCAATGTTTTAAACATCGTTAGGAGCTAGTCGGGCGGCAAGGGTGGGCCTAGCGCCTAACCAATAAATCGGAGATTAAACGGGGATTAATCGGGGATTAGTTTTAGAGTTTTAAGACTATTTTAATGTTTTTAAAATATATTAATCCATTATAATTAAATTTTTCTATAATATTGTTTTTAAAATTGCATTAAAGACATAAAAACATATTTTTTAAAAACAAATTATGATTTTTATAAAATTTTGAACATAAGTTATTGTAAAATATCATAAAATCCCAATCTAAATGTCTGAATAACAAAAAAAAAAAATTATCTGGCAGCGAAAATGGGCCTAGCGCCTAGAGACTAATCGGAGAGTAATCGGAGCTAGGCGGGGATTTTTAGAACAGAGATGACAACTGATATATTAATAGACATGGCTGATTTAAGCAATCGGGCCGAGTAAACTGATGAACGGCTGATTAATAATTTTAAATCAGCCAAGTGACACGACTGGGGTACTTAAGCTAGATGATATTTGAGATTCCCGCTGACATAAATTTTTAATTCAGTCAAACGACACAGTTGATTAAATAAAACCAAGGTTTTAAAATTCGCTAGGCGCTAGTCGGGCGCTCGGGGTGAGACTAGCGCCTAGCAAGAAAATCAGAGAGTAATCGGGGATTAATCGGGGATTAGTTTGGGTGGCTATTAATCTGAAAGAGATGGTTAGAGTGCTTAGTGATATGTGCTATGAAGCGATCTCATAAAATTGCTCACTCAAGTGAAGTCCAAGAAAGGACAGAGACATCAAACATTGGACAACAAATGAATATGTGTGTGTTTTAAAACCTTTTCCTTATTATTATTATTAAAAAAAAAAACCAAATTAAAGAATATGTGACCTCTTGTTTCATTGAATATCTCGTATAGGGCCAATATATAGGCTACATGTAAATAAAGAAATCTTGAACACGGGAAAGAACAGAAATTCCAATCATTATTTTGCTGTACTGCATACATCTAGCCAGAAAAGAAAAAAAAAAACCATGTACATTTTTTTTATATGTACAAGAAGTATCATTAGGACCCCAAAAGAATATGGTTTAGAGGTGCACATTTATTCAAGGACATATGGGACACTGCAACGATTTGGTTACATGTACAAGCTTGGAAGTCGGATGTTACATATTTTTGTGTTTGGATTTGAAAAATGATTTTGAGGTTGATAAAATTCATCAAAGGACTATGCAAAATAGTTCCTTATTGTAAGGAATTCATGTCTTCTCATATAGAAAACTAAAGTATGTAGTACTTCACTCAATTTCTTTTTTTTCTTTAAATTATAAAATATACTTAATATCTAATATGGATTTAGACAACACAAATACATGAAAACGCAGCAAACGAATTTGGCATCAATTTCATAACAAATTTCAATTTGTAAATTAGAGTTAAGAGTCTAGTCAATGTTTTCTTCGAGGAGCTGCATTTAAAGCTCAATCTTACTTACAATTCGTAAGCTAAATATATATATATATATATATATTATTATCATCTAATATTTACTAATATAAAAATGTCCTTCGTATATTCCACATTCTCATGTATAGATTAAATTCATGAATATGTATTGATACTTGAGTCCGTATTCTCTCCTATTTGGTTATGATTCTAATGAACTAGTACATGAAAGTTTGAATGTATGCTTTACAACAGTTGATTTATTAATGTGTTTCAGGGGAATCGCAGCCAATGAGGTGGCCCATCCCACCTAGAGTAGCTTTACATATTGCTAAGCGCTAGAGTATTGTAGCGAAAAGGACGGTACTAAATGCTTATCGAGTACTGTTTGATTCTGTAAGCTTGAGTCATCCTTTTTCTTACCTTTAGGACGTGATCGGATTAGCCTGTTTTTGTAATGGCTTTGGTAGGTGAAGCAAACATTATCAGTTTCACCCATTTTGTGTTTTGGTATTTCGGATATTTAGAATGAATTGTGTTTTGGTATTTCGGTTATAATGATTTGTGTTTTGGTATCAGTTGAATGGCTTTGTATGGCTTCGTTTCTGATTTTGCCGCTTAAATGCAACCCGAGAAAACGAGCCAGGTCATCATACGAGTTATTATTAAGGTGGAGTTAGTACTATGGCCAAGTTAACTCAACTATAAGGCGGAGTTATTATTTTAGTGGCTGAGTTAACTTACTTAAACGGGTGAGTTATAATTTAAAAGGCTGACTGTCGATATAAACGTGGTAATAAATCAGCATTTTAAGTACAAAATAAACCTGCAAAAGTCATATACCGAGACCCACAAGAAAGTCCGGTGCCTCGTCTAAAATCTCCGCTGCCATCTTGTTACGTAGAGGCTGCATGATTGTGTCGCATAGGCCATCAAACCTCACACCAAGCGCTAGACACTCGACATACTTCAGAGCATACACACCACAATCTCCCGGATTCTCGTTTTGAGGGATGCCTCTCCTTCTTCTGAACTTAAACGCTTGATAGCTGGGTTCTCGGATATCGTGAGGAACAAACTCATTGAGAATAGCTGGTATCATCGTTCGTGAACGGTGAACAGAAATCACGAATACGCTTGTCTTGTTCCTCTGAAGCTTCTCCCATGATACTATCATAACAGTCTATCTTCTTTTGTTTCAAATCAACGTGCAAAGTTACCCAGTGATTACCTCCGGTTTGGTGAAGAATGAACAGGAAGTCCACATCGATATACCACTTCATATTTGTTTGATGGTCTGCGGGAAGCTGACCGTTGAATATTTTCTCATACCCATCTGATCCCCTGAAGTTGAATTTCTTGGGGTTTATCTTGAACTGAGGATAATCTCTCGCCCACCAAGAACAGAACCAAATGTCTATAAACGCAATTCGGGTGTCATGGAATGGACATGGCTTTTGCGAGTGCCGTTTCCTGAGGAGTCTAAAGAACGCCGACAGGTCCTACAAAATTAAAAATCAAGTCAGTCAGAAAATATTAATAAATCAGTCGTAACATAGATTAACCCGGCCGTAATATACACTAAACCCCTAAACCGTTGAAGATAACTCAGCCGAAAGGTACCATAAATCAGTTGTAGGGTACTAAACATCAGCCGTAAAGTACCATATATCAGTTGTAATGTATAATAAACATGAAAGTAAGGCTCTTTACAATCCAATAGGGAGAAATAGGTGAATCAAAAAATTGGTCGAAAAAGATATAATCAGCCAATAAATTTAAATTTAGCCTTGTCAAAGATATAACACACCTAGAATTTTTTTAAATAGGCCAACGGGATTGAAATCAGCCGTATTATTATCCAGGAAATCAGTCGAGATCTCATATAGCAGCCAGTTTTTATTAAATCAGCCGAAATCTCATACATCAGCTAGTTTTAGACACTTTACACTCAAGGGAAAGACGCTTTTCCCCTGGCCTTCCAACCCTTGTTCTCCTAATGATACAGTTGTAGTCTTGACCGTCAGTGCTTTTGAAGCTCATGTAGAAGATTGCATCCTCAGCCTTCACAATCATCTTCTTTGGCTCCACAACTTGTCTGCTTTGCACAATGATCTTTCCCAGCTCAAATGAAAATTCTAACTGCAACAACACCAAGAGATCATTAATCTTCCCCTCTTTTGAATCTGCACCACAAGTCTTTTGGACTTACCTTGTAATCTTTCAACTTGGATAACAAGGCGAGTTCTGCATATAAGTGAAGCCATTCTTTGTGTTCTTCCACCTCTGATTCTTTCATCTGCGAATCATGTCAACCACATTTAAGAGAAACTGGAAACCGCCTTAAGACTAAAGAGGGAGGGATCACCTCGTAGTATTGCAGCTTATTACTGGCATCCTCAGGTAACCAATCGGGCATATCAACACCTTTCAAGGAATCATCATACGAAGCAAGTATGCTAAAGCAACAACAGTCGCCTTCTTCCTCTGCGATACACAAGAAGACATTAACAAATAAAAAGTTAAACACACCAAAAAAAAAAAAAAAAAAAAAAAAAAAAAAAACTGTCAAATGGACAACAAAGGGTGCATTATCCATTTACGGTTTACCTGGAGCTGGCGGAACTGTTGTGGTAATTACAGTTAAGAAATCTTTATGTTTATGCAGCATAAAGATGTGTTTCAAACCTGTGGGTGCAACACCTTATTGGATCATCTGCCTCAAATGTTACTTTGCGAGTAGCTATTCCGGTAGGTCTGAACTTATGTAGACCCAAAAATTGTAAGTTTGTCCCCTACAAAATCAAATCAACAAGGCAAACAAAATATAAATAGAAGCAAAAGTTGATTGGCAGGCAAACTTAATACAAAATAAACTTTTTTTAACCTTTTCCAGATTGTAGCAATGAAGTCCAATTTTACCAAAGCGCCTTTCTTCAACAAGCAAAAGATCCTGATCCCGGCGAGAGTGAGTCAAAATGTCCGTTTAAAAAGATTAAAAAAAAAAAAAATTGAATGCATAGAATTACCCGAGCTTGTTCCTTCCAGTCTACAGGGCCATCACCATGAAATTTCCTGATACAGCTCATGAGGAGGCCTGGGGGAGGCGGCGACGTATTAGAATTGTCTGTGTAACACTGTATTTTCTGGACGGAGTTTGGGCTGTATATTGGGGCAGTGGACCACTGTCATAGCTGTCATAATAAGACGGCGATGTTGAGTGGTTCTGAGGTAGAGAACCGTCGAGTTCCTTCGAAAAAAAGAAAAAAAAGGATTTAATGCAGATATCGAACAATGAAACAAACAAACAAAAAGATTCGAATATTACCTCAACACTAAACGCTCCTTCCTTGGCCATTTCACCGAACCCTTCAATTGAAATCCAAAGCTCGAACACTAATTTCGAACACGGAATCGATCAGCAAGATGGAGTTAATGAACATTTATGAAAAAGTGATTCGCTGAAACAAACATATCCGATGAAACCCTAAAAATTCTGAGGAACTCGAACCCTAATTTCAAAGTGATTCGCCGTTTCGATGAAACCAGAAGCAACGATGAATGAAACATCCCCAAATTCTTCTACGTCCGACACACACATTATTTCCCTTTATTTTATATCCCATCAAAAAACCGACAAAGTTATTGGGCTTTTGCCCTTTTCAAAACTGATAAAAAGCCCAATTAATCCCGCTGGCCTATTTAATAAAAACTGGCTGGTTTATGACATCTCAACTGATTTTCGGCATAATGACACGGCTGATTTCACTCCCGTTGGCCTTTTTAAAATATTTCTGGCTGAGTTATATCTTTGTCTCGGCTGAATTTAACTTTTCTGGCTGATTTAATCTTTTCCGCCTGGCTGATTTAATTTCTGCCGGCTCAATTACTGGAGTCAATTGCGGCCGTGTAGCTAGAATGCATGTTAACTGAGCCGTTCTGAAGCCTAATTAGGCTTTACTCCGGCTGATTTAATTACGAAAGATTATTTACTACAGTCGAATGATTTTGACGACCGAATTAATCGACGAATCGACTGACTTAATTTTTTCAGCTGATTTAAGTTCTGTTAATGGCTGATTTAGGCGGACAAAATTTTAGACTTTAGAAAATATAAATCGCAAAAGAGTGACTCGCGACTCATATAAATACGGCATAAGTATATTTATGATACTAATTAAATCTCTTAACAATATCCATAACAGCCAAAATAAGCTAACGATGGAAAGTACTAATCCAGCGGTGCCGGCGTCGGCGGTTCTTTACGACGGAGCATTGAGAAACACTACGTTAATGACAAACGCACTGCTGGTTTCGATTCTTGTTTTCCTTCATTCTCAGGCATCTACTGAAATCCTGCTGCGTTTACACTCATCGCCGTCGCAAGCTCCGACGGTGAAGTCAGATCTTGATCGATTGGATCATTGGACTTGTGTGGCCGGCTCAATCTGGTCCCTTATCGTTTTCTTCTATCTAATAATCGGCAGCCGCCATTTCTACCTGAAAACCGTGATCGGCGAATTATCGGCGCTGGCTGGTTGCATTACCTTGATCCGAGCCTTCTACATTCGTGAGTCATTCTTTGCTTTCTGTATTATGATCGTAGTTTGTCCTATCCTTTTTGGTTGGAAAGCGTATGAAATCTTGGGAACGATTGGAGATTATGAACGCTTATCTAGATCTGAGAGCAAGATTGAGGTCTCGGCAGTCCTTAAAAGTATAGTTGATGATTACTTTTGGGAGAGACAAGCTCCGATCCCGAACCACCACTTCATGCCGATCCTGAACCAGATCAATGATAAACCTCTGAATCTTGCGGTGATCCCGAACCAGATCAATGGTAATCCTCCGAATGCTCCGAATCTTGCGGTGATCCCAACCAGATCAACGATAATCCTCCGAATGCTCCGAATCTTGCGGGGAAATCATCATATTTACACAGAAGGAACTTGAAGGCCAGGCTTTGGAGGAGCGGAAAAAAAAAAGCCTGCGGCGGATCAACGCTTAAGAGGCGGCGCAGCGGCGGATCAATTCGCGCTAAGAGGCGGGCGGCGGCAAATCAATGCGCGATAAGAGGCGGGCGGCGCCGCGGATCAAATCGCAATAAGAGGCGAGGCGGCGGCAAATCAATGCGCGATAAGAGGCGGGGCGGGGCGGATCAAATCGCAACAAGAGGCAGGCGGCGTGGCGGATCAAATCGCAATAAGAGGCGGGGCGGCGGCGGATCAAAGCGCAATAAGCGGCGGGCGTGTTGCGGAGGATCAAATCGCAATCAGAGGCGGAAGGCGGCGGCGTATCAAATCGCAATCAGAGGCGGGGCAGTCAAAAAACGACTGAGGCGTGGGGAATTTTAGGCGTGGCGCTGCTTGTACATAAAAAAATGTTTTTGTATTTCTTTTTTCTTTATTGTTGTGTGTTACTTGATTCAATAAAAACTGGCTGGTTTATAAGATCTCGACTGATTTTGCGGGATAAGAAACGGCTGATTTTAATCCCGTTGGCCTATTTAAAATATTGTTGGCTGAGTTATATCTTTAAGTCGGCTGAATTTAAATTTTCTGGCTGATTTATTCTTTTCCGCCTGCCTGATTTAATTTCAGACGGCTCAATAACGAGAGTCAATTGCGGCCGAGTAGCTAGAATGCATGTTAAGTGAGCCCTGTTGAAGCCTAATTAGGCGCATCCGCTGATTTAATTACGAAAGATTATTTACTGACCGAATTAATCGATCGAGTCGACTGACTTAATTTTTTCAGCTGATTTACGATCTGTTAATGGCTGATTTAGGCGGACAAAATTTTAATCGAAAAGTAATTCTGAGTATCTGATGAGGGATCGATTTGATTTTGATGTGAGGGATCGATTTGATTTTGATGTACCAGTATCAAATTCGAATACACTCATCGCTTAAGTGTTGGGTTGACGGATGTTGTTGGAGAGTTCGTGCTTCTAGACAAAGGGATTCCCCAGAATTGTTTGTTCAGATTCACGATTCTGAACACACATGTTCTGTAACAGAGCCTTCTAATCGATCCAGACAAGCGACACCGGATATCTTGGGAGCATTGTACAGGGACTTTCTTGGCGATACTGATCCTTGAGTGAAACCTAAAAGTGTCGGAGTAATCATTACCAAGCATTTTGGTGTGAAGGTAAATAGTTTCTTAAGACTGAATATTCTGGTTGTGGCTGAGGAAATAGTTTTCTCGCTGATTTATTCGTCTCTGATTTATTAATGGAGGCCGACTTTTGATAACGACAAGGCTTAGCTATCGATAATGTGGCTGACTTTAGGTTTAACATGGCTGAATTTTGTTATATATCGTGGGTGAATAATTGTTTTATCGTGGCTCATTTATTAGTGTTGCATGGCTGAATTATTTTATATTATTTCGGCTGATTTAACAGATGCATGTCTGTAGAAAACCAACTCTGTTTATTGCTATTTTATTCATTACTGTAGGCGCTCGAATTTCCGGAAATAAAATTGCGGGCTAAATCTTATAAACGCGACACCTAATATCTTTTCGCAGATCTATGATAGTAGTTTGAGTTTCTTTGTCTTAATTTTTTTTATATGTACATTTTCTATTAGCTCAAGAATGGGAATGTTGGACCGACATTCTCAAAAGCTCCATAATCATTGCTTAGGTTCGGATTTTGGTTTAGGTATTGTGGTGTAAATACGGTTTGTTCTTGGAGAAGGTAATCAGGTGGGTTTAATGGGTTTAAGTTGACATCGGTTTGGTTATGGTTCATATGACACTCAGTTTGATGAGAGTTGGAGAAGAAATCTTCCAGATTTGGCACATGTTCTTCATGATGATCAAGATTAGTATCATATCTTGTGACTACACATAGAAATCAAATCAAGAATGTTAATAGAGGCCAAACCAACAATATATATATGTGTGTAAATCTGGGGGAAGATGTGCCAAGAAGATTGGTGAAGAAGAGAGAACCATCAGAACCGGCGTGTCTATGTTCTTCATCGTCTTCTTCTTCTTCTTCTTTGTTGTAGATTCTCAAACGAGGTGTCAAAGAAAACCCCAACCAATTGTTCATCTCTTCTTTTTTTCCCCTCTCTCTCTACCACTAAATGTAGGGTTTCGTATTTTGTATGTTTGTAGTCTCATACGTGTAGATGGATATATATATAATGTTAATTTTCAGTCTTATATAAATGGTTAATGTTTAGACAAAACAAGTGGTGCGGTGAAGTTTTGTCGTAACATAGAAAAGAAAAGAAGAGGAAGTTTCTCTCTTTCTGACTCTTACACATTATTTTCTGGGCACTTGCATCTGACGTCTAGAGTATTGTGCCCTCTTTTCCTCGGATCTTTTCGTTCTATACATACATATTGGGTACACATGTCACACTTTTATGAGATTTCTTTCTTGCTTTGAGGTTTGATTCTCTTTTCCATAAAATTAGCACATACGATATGTCTTATAATTCCGGTTTTCTTATCAAACTTAAAAGAACATTACATTAATTTAAATGACGCCGTAGGGAAATGTCTCCTTAGAGAATAAAGAATTATATAGCTAGATATAGAACAATATGTGTTTTAATTTGATTACTGGCTTGAACAAAGCTTGTAAAAAAGGTTGCAGCCGCAATTGAGAAGCCTATTAAAAATGCGGCTGTACGTCAGAAGACATATATCACAGTTTGGGTGGCTATTAATCTGAAAGAGATGGTTAGAGTGCTTAGTGATATGTGCTATGAAGCGATCTCATAAAATTGCTCACTCAAGTGAAGTCCAAGAAAGGACAGAGACATCAAACATTGGACAACAAATGAATATGTGTGTGTTTTAAAACCTTTTCCTTATTATTATTATTAAAAAAAAAAACCAAATTAAAGAATATGTGACCTCTTGTTTCATTGAATATCTCGTATAGGGCCAATATATAGGCTACATGTAAATAAAGAAATCTTGAACACGGGAAAGAATAGAAATTCCAATCATTATTTTGCTGTACTGCATACATCTAGCCAGAAAAGAAAAAAAAAACCATGTACATTTTTTTTATATGTACAAGAAGTATCATTAGGACCCCAAAAGAATATGGTTTAGAGGTGCACATTTATTCAAGGACATATGGGACACTGCAACGATTTGGTTACATGTACAAGCTTGGAAGTCGGATGTTACATATTTTTGTGTTTGGATTTGAAAAATGATTTTGAGGTTGATAAAATTCATCAAAGGACTATGCAAAATAGTTCCTTATTGTAAGGAATTCATGTCTTCTCATATAGAAAACTAAAGTATGTAGTACTTCACTCAATTTCTTTTTTTTCTTTAAATTATAAAATATACTTAATATCTAATATGGATTTAGACAACACAAATACATGAAAACGCAGCAAACGAATTTGGCATCAATTTCATAACAAATTTCAATTTGTAAATTAGAGTTAAGAGTCTAGTCAATATTTTCTTCGAGGAGCTGCATTTAAAGCTCAATCTTACTTACAATTCGTAAGCTAAATATATATATATATATATATATATATATTATTATCATCTAATATTTACTAATATAAAAATGTCATTCGTATATTCCACATTCTCATGTATAGATTAAATTCATGAAATCAATCAAATCGTTTATATATTTACTAGATAAAGACATGTCCGATGAACGGATTTTCTAAACTTTAAAATAAATTAAAATTAGATAAATCAATAAATTAAATATTTGTTGTCAATTAAATATTTGTTGTCAATTAAAGTAAAGTACATAGAAATCCTAACAATATTATGGTTTGATACTTGTCTAACACGCGTTAAACTCAAGTTAGAGTCAAGATAAACTATCGTTAAAGTACTGTTAAAGTGCCGTTCAAATACTTATTATACTGTTTTGAATGTAGGTACCTGTACAGCCTTTGGGGTTCTTCTTTGAGCCTAGCCAATTGGAAAAGTTTCCGAAGATTGGTACACGGTGTGATCCGCATAGGTGTGTCGAATACATAAGGACGCTTGACGGAAATGTGCTGAGGTGGTTCCCGAGACATCCCCAGTTTAAGCACATCTTCCATATGCATACGGAGAACAACCGGAAGGTCATGGGTGCTTGGAGCTTCATCCAAAGGTTGGCGAAGACGGAGAAGCCACAACAAATGTGGTTTGTTGTAAACAGAGTCCCTATAATGTACGTTCTTAGGGAACATGGACTTCTCTGCGAATTTTACTGCCACCAATACCCGAAGAACTATAAAAATCTCGGGGGGAAGCGACTTGTCAGTAAATATGTCGGGAAGGATATTCAGCCTTGGGTGGAGCATGTGGAGACTAAGCTGCGCTCGATGAGTCCTTCAGAGGATAGAGTGAAGATGGCTGTTTTGTGGTTTATTGCCATAGTGATTAAGGGTAAAACGAAGGTCGCAATACCAATAGATTCATTTCTTCTAAGGATCGTTGATGATTTACCCAAATGTGAGACTTTCCCATGGGGACGTTTCACATTTGAGGATTGTGAAACCCAGATCCTGAATATCTGTGAGCAGATGAAGGGTTTTGTCAGGCCAAATACGACATTGCCAAGATTTATATTGCCAATTGAGGTACATTTAAATTTGTTAAACTAGTTAAAATATTTGTTAAACTATATGTTAAACTATATGTTAAACAACGTGTTAAACTATGTGTTATGTACATCTACTCCCATTTGAAGCCATTCCTAATTTGAAGATGCATTTTAGAGAGAAAGTCTCATGCGAAGACCAATGCCTTAGGATTCGCAAAGGAAGGTTCAAGGATTTTAGCACAAAGGGTTTGGGTTGGGAGACATCTACAAAGGTCTCGGGAATTCCACGGTTAGCTTAATTTTAATTTTATTAGAGTTTAATTTTAATTTTACTAGAGTTTAACTTTAATTTAACTAGAGTTTAACTTTAATTTTACTAGAGTGTAACTTGAGTTTAACATGTGTTGTTGAACTAGAGTTTAAATAGAGTTTAAGTAGAGTTTAACTACAGTTTAACTATATGTCACAGGAAATTTCAAGCATCTTGGTGGCTAAAGGTGAGGAGCGGGATCTGATGGCGGAAATCATGGGTGAGGAGGATGATATAAAGTATGACATGGTAGTTGATGGTTGGACCTTCATTCTAGCGAATGGTGAGACTATATTGTGGACGGATCTCTTAGAAAGAGATCTGGCTCATAGAAACCATCCTACTCTTGCTACTGCTAATATTGATTGTGATGATGCTCCTCCTGCTATTGACGATCAAGTCCCACCCCCCGGCCTTCTTGAATCCATTACAGAAATGTCCAAGGCAATGATGGAAGGGTTCAAAACCCTTAATGGTAAGGTTGGTGAACTGATTGATAAGGTTGGTGTTTAACAAGTAGGATTGAAAACCTAGAGAAATCCAAGAGTGGTGAACCATCTTTTGTGGAGCAAGAGTTTCACAACGAGAGTCTTGGAAGATGTAAGTTAAATTTATCATATAATCTGAATGTGTTTCTCTAGTTTAACTGTTGATGAGAGTATGGCGAATTATAATTTGAATTATAATCTGAAAGTTATGGAGATGGGTGATGATGGTGATGAAGAGGAGGAAGAGGATAAGGTGGAGGAGAAGGAAGAGGAGGGTAAGGAGGTCGAGGAGGATAAGGAGAAGGAAGAAGAGGAGGATGATGAGGGTAAGGAGGTCAAGGAGGTAGAGGTGGGTAAGGAGGAGGAGGAGGAAGAAGATAAGGAGAAGGAGGAGGAGGATAAGGAGAAGGAGGAAGAAGAGGAGGATGATGAGGGTAAGGAGGTCAAGGAGGTAAAGGTGGGTAAGGAGGAGGAGGAGGAGGATAAGGAGAAGGAGGAGGAGGAGGAGGATAAGGAGAAGGAGGAAGAAGAGGAGGATGATGAGGCACGCGCAGCTGTAGAGGAAGCGGAAGCCATTGTTGTGCCCGAGACAATGGACCATGACGATTCTACTCCTTATGGTCCAGTAGGTTATACAGATTGGTCTTATTTTAGCGGCTCAAGTGCAAATGCTTTTGGAACTGCTGGTGCTACCGTCGACAGACTTCATGAATATGGTAAGGAAGTTAACTTATGTTTTGTATATGGTTGAACCTAGTCATTTTTCTTTACTTTACCTTCATTTTAACTATTTGTGTAGTTGTAGATCCTCAAACTGCCATGGTTATTTGGATTCCTCCTCATGACGTGTTTACGTCCAATCCTCCTGAGAATGAGGAGGAAGGTTTAGCCAAGAAGAGGAAACGGAAGCAGTCCAAACACCTGAGCACTCCGTACACTGGGAAAAAAGGAGGTCGAGGAGGTAGAGGTGGAAGAGGAGAAAGAGGAGGAAGAGGAGGAAGAGGCGGAAGAGGAGGAAGAGGCGGGAGGGCTAGCAAGAAACAAAAGGCATAAGTGCTTGATTATGATATTGTATTGCTTCGCTTTTTCAATTTAACGATGATGTTTTTTAACTGTAGTTTAACAATGTTATTACATATAATATAAAATTCAAGGGCGCCGTCATTCCATAACAAAAATATTACGCTGTCATTCCATTAAAAAAACGGCGCCGTCATTCCATAACAAAAACACTACACCGTCATTCCATAAATAAAACGGCGCCGTCATTCCATTTAATATTTTCATATGGTTTAACTGCTTAGTATAACTAGTTTTCTAGTTTAACAATTTTATACATAGTTTAACTTTCATGCTAAAAGCATAAAACCTAGTTTAACCTGATTTAAAATGAGTTTCTCTAGTTTACCATACAAAATGAGTATTTTAACACACATTTAAAATCGTCTTATGATGCAATGTATATTAAATAGAAGTTATATTTTATTTTTACATTGATATGAGAGTAATAGCTAAGTAACATACATTGTATATGGTTTTTACCGAGATATGAAGGTGAACATGCATAATATATCATTTATTTTTAAAATTTATTTTTACCACGCTTAACCATATGTGGCAATTAACTAAGCTTAACCATATGTGGTAATTATTTTTTGTTAAACCGTTAAGAATATGACCGTGTTTAACAGTAGTTTAACTGTAGCTGAACACTAGTTTAACTTCAGTTTAACATAGTTTAACAGCAGTTTAACTTGTCTTTTAACTCAATTTTATATTTGTATTGGTTTTGATGATGACAATCCTTTACATAAAAAACTTGCGGGAAAAAATTTTAAATTGCTAATTTTTGTTTAACCAAAAAATATGGTAAATATTATTTCATATTTACCATTTATATAAAAACAATAATTTTTGGGGTAAAATAACTAAAATTGATATTTGTTTAGTAGAATTCAACATTAGATATATAAAAAGACTAACTATCATATATAATAAACATAGTGTAATCTACTCATTGGCAATTGATTTTGAAATGAAAGTTTATAGAACTTAACATCATTTGTTGACCCAATAAAAATGCTCCAAGAAAGACTTATTACTAGTTTTAAAGTGGAAATCGGTTCGAGATTGACTGATAAGAGCAATCACCTCGAAAGAGTGTATTAGAATCTCATATTGAATATATAAATGTACTAACACTAGTATATAAAAATATGAGTTAATCTACTCATTTTTAATTGATTTTGAATTGAAAGCTCATAGAACTTAATATTATTATATATATAAAAACTATAGTTTTATATTTACCATTTATATACAATTCTAGATTTGTATTGGTTTTGATGACGACTACCCTTTACATAAAAAAATTTTAAATTGCTAATTTTTATTTAGCCAAAAAAGGGTAAATATAATTTTATAATAAATTAAAAATATTATTTTGTTAAACAAACTAAACAAAATAGACATGGGGAAAGATACACTTGCCTTATCACTATGGCGCATTGGTTTTTGTCGTTTATCCATTGCATCTTCTTTTTCTCACCATTTGTTTTTAATATATGTTTTTGGTTTATATTATTGATAATAAATTAATTTATGTTGCGTTATGATCAAGATTTCGGGTTGTCTTACTAATAATATCACATATTCACAAAAACATTAAAATATAATGGGAAAATTGAAAAGAAATGAGCTTTTTTAAAAAAATTTGTGCATTTATACTTTTTTTATTTATATTTTTTTGTGATCTAATCTTTTTAAAATGTGAAATTTCAATTTAACCTTAAATCCAAAAAAAAAAATCAAACACAATTAAAAAATCCAAACCCTCTAACTCATATAGAATCTTGATCCTTACAAAATTTGGTCCTTCTAACACTTTCTTCTCTCCTCAACTCCCTCAAGGTTAAACTAATCCTCAAGAAAATCTAACAACGATGACGATGCCAAAAGCACAATCTCAATCCTGTCTGAGAGGAACCGTAGAGACAACATTGCTAGATCATCAACAAAAGACGACGAGAGCCTTGATAGCTCCCCGGCTCTCCCGAACTACATGGTTTCAACTAAATCAACTCGAGCTAGGCTCAAGCCGCAGAGCCCATAAAGTGTTACCACACAGGAAAATGATGGGTTCACGGATAAGGCATAAGTTAAGAAACAGCTCTCATATCCTACTTCACCTGCATTGCCTAAACCACGACGATTCTCAGCTCCGCCTAAGGTGGAGAATAGCGGCGTCGCTGTGACCAATGGAGGAGGCAGCTGAGGTACTTACTTTTGTCTTTTTAAAATCATTAATTTCTCAGTTGCGTATTTGTAATATGTCCGAGATAATTGTCCGTTATGTGTTTTCTTTCAGTACGTGATTCATTTATGCAGTGTAAACCTCATTCATTTATTTTTATGAAAAAAATTTATTATTCGACGATTAGTACCTTTTAAATTCATGTTTTTTTTGGGTAATTAAGTGATTTATTTATTTTTGAAAATATCCCTTTTGTATTTTTTTTAATTAAGGCTCTATGTAAGAATTGGAATCAATAATGTTACACTCTTATCTGAATTTCCTTTTTATGATTCTTTTTATTGAGGTTGTTAGTAAGAATTGTAAATCTACAACTAACAGAGAAGAAGAAGGCGTAGAAGATAAATAAGGAAAAAAAGTGTTAATAAGAACACGATTTTTAACTTAATCAAAACCGTAAATATTTAAGTTTAACATAACTTAATCCACAATTAATATATATATATATATATATATATAAGATTTCCAAAATTTAAAAGATTTATTTTTCTTATTTTTAGACTCAGTTACAATATTTTTCAAAATTCTAAAATTTTCAGAATATGTAATCTAATATTTTTATAATATGTATTCTAAAACTCGTAGAACGTAGAATGCATATTCTAATGCTATAATATATATTTTAAATTTTCCAGAATTCGTATTCTAAAACTTTTAAAATACATATTCTAAACTTTCGATCTTAAAATTTTTAGAACATGTACAAATTTTAGAATACGAATTCTAATATTTTCATAACATATACAAATTTTAGATTATGAATTTTAATAATTTTAGAACGTTAGAAAACATATTCTAAACCTTTTAGAACAACTTTAAAACTTTAAAAAACCTACTTAAAATTATCTAAAATTAAAAAATGTGTTCTTCAAATCTTCTTCAAACTTGTATTTCTACATATTTATCTGTTTTTTTTAAAATGTTATTAATCTAATAGCATGAAATATAGAAAAAATGACAATTTTCATAAAAACAATTAAATGGACAAAAAAGTTTGTAGAACTCCTTTATTTCTAATTTTCCCAAATATATAACCAGCACCAGTGGTATTGGAATCTAATAAACAGAGGGGAGGATTATCTTTCTTCACCTGTAGAAAAAGCGCGGAAACGAACAACAACACATAACTCAGCCAACAAGTTAAAAAACATTTCAATTAATCAGCCATCATACAGGGATAAAACAGCCGTTCTTTTTGAATATTAAACTCATAATTCAGCCGTAACACATTTTATAATTAATAAGTCAGCTATAACATAACTAATAATATCAGCCGTAAACGAGATGTCTAGCATTCTGAACTTACCTGCTGTGGGATGTTGATTTCCGTGTCGTAGGAAGACTGAATCGCAAACTTTGAGTTTTGGCTAGTTTCCTGTACTGCCACCGCTCTGTCTCTCAAATAGATCAACGTACCCTCAATAGTTTGAACCCTTGCAGCTACATCATCAAACTTTTCTTTGAGCTTTGCAACATTTGCAGCGTTCTCATCAGCCTTTTCCTCGACACGCGAAATTCTAGGATGGTTCTCGATCGCAGCTACCATTATTGCACCAACGCTAGTCTCAAAGTTGTCATACTTATCGACCATTTTTTGCATCAGACCCACCATGGCTTGCATAGCCGCATCTCTTCCCATATCTTCAGTCTTTGTCTCCTCAGAAGCATCTTCTTCATCAATTTTCACGCTGCTTTCTTTTTTTTCTTTCTGAACTTTCCTCTTCTTTTTCGGTTGTTCAATTATTTCTTCTTCCGCTTCTTCTTTGGCTTTCTTTTTCTTTTTTTTCACATCCCAGCATCCTTTGACATACGTCCCTTGTACTATGTCGATTATCAGGTTGTTCAATAGCGGGTCATCTTCTTCCTCATCCCAATGCGGATATATCTCATCCTCCGCCTTCGGTGCCATCTTCCTCACACGCACCTATCACAATTCATAACATTAAATCAGCCGTTTATAGGTAAAACTCAGCCAATAGAAAACATCAAATCAGCCTTTTATAAGTAAAACTCAGCCAATACAAAACATCAAATCAGCCGTTAATAGGGAAACTCAGCCAATAAAGAACATCCATTCAGATGTCAAATATCAACAAGATCATACCTCGCCATGAGTTTTTAAGTCGTTTTCAATCACCTTTTCCAAACAGGACTTTGTCCGGACACCCCCCCATCGGAGAAATGGAACTTCGTCTTTATTTAGAAGTCTTCCAAAACGCTCTCGGAAAACCTCAACTGATTCATAAGCCCAAAACAATAACGCGTGGACGCATCCACTGAGTGTGTAGGTCTTCCCTTTTGCGGCTGGTTGTAAAAGCTTAATAGATTGAATCAAAAATGCGAATGCCGCCCGACCCCATGGATATTTCTGTATAGCTTCATCACTGAATACTCTTTTTGCAGCTTCAAGTGGTAGTCTAGAGTTATGATGCAAACCATAGATTCCAAGTTGTAGAACGCAAAGCAAACCCAACCATTTCCGTTTCTCAAACGGCCAAGCCCTACAAATATCTAGGAATGGCTTGATTTCATCATACTTTGGTCCTAGACCACCTTCAACGGCCAACTCAGTAAAGAAAGTAGTGTTATCAGGTTCATAACTTTCGGTGGGAAGTGGATCGGTATTTAACCCAGTGATCTCACCAAATTCGTGCAAGCTGAACCGGATTGGTTCTGCACCAACGTTTCCCCCCCCAACGAGACACCACATCTCGTTCTTACTTATCCGCAATTGTCTTGAAAGTAGATAACCCACCGTCTTAGCGGACCAAATGTAGGAGCTATCGACCAGTTTAGGAATTATACCAATAGGTAACTTCTTGATTGCGTCCCACGCATCTTGTCCTATTTTCTCTCTAATATCGGTAAATAGTCCCAACTGACAGTTGTGGTTAAGATCTTTTCCCTCCAAAGGAGATTTCGCTTCTCCGTAAAGTCTTGGTGGGTATGCCGTTACTTCATCAGAACTAGCCATCTGATAATACATAAACAAGCCGGGACAAAATATTTCAGTAACTATAACTCAGCCGTATCTGATAAATAACTTAGCCATAAAATCAACACAAGCAGCAGAATATCACAATCTCCCTCAGATCAGATATGTAACTCAGCCGTGAAATTAACAGAGCATATCTAGCTCAGCCACCATATCAAATTAAGTCAGCCACCATATACTACTAACTAAGCCACCATCTACTCATAATTCAGCCACCATATTTTCATAAATCAGTCACTGTCAACGGTATAATACAGTCACCTTCAAGTAGGCCTGGGCATACGGTTTAATCGGTTTATTAAGAATTTGATATTTTGACCGAAACAAACCGAAATTTTTTCTTTCTCGGTTTATTCGGTATGTTGTTTCGAAAAAATTCATTATTACAAGTAATAACCCAATAACAAATCCAATCCAAATTTCATTACAAGCCCAATAAAATTTTAATTAAAAGCCCAAACCCACTAAATTTTAGGGTTTTCGGAGGTTGAGAGCTTGGATCTGACGATTGAGAACTTGGATCTGTCAAACCAAGTAAGAGTTGACTGTTGCGTGTATGATTAGAAGATGACTAACAACTCCCTAAGAATCCACACACAGATCCGTGAAGGAGAAATCGGTTTTCGGGTCGGTTCGGGATATTTTCCAAAATAAATAAATCACTTAAGCCTAATATAGTTTGTTATATATTATTTTTAATTTCTTTAACAGTTATTTTTGTTTTTAAACGAGGCCGAGTTAATTACTTAAATAACTCGGAAATAACTCTAATATTAAGGACGTGAGCATATCCTTCCTCCTCACGTCCGAGGCTTCCCACACTCGGTCGCACTCCGTCTCCGATGTCCACCTCCGGCCATCGGGTGAAGAGTAGAAGGTGAAGAGTTCTGTAAAACCGAGGGGATGAAATGAGGCTGAGTCATGGTAGAAAAATCCGGCGGATCTGGTGGCTCTGGTGGTTAAAGAAGCTTTGAAAGTTTCATAGAGCTTGACTGCTCTGAGATTGACCCAGACTTGACAGGTTCACCGGAAAGAGACAATAGACCAATCTTCGAGGCTGACGGCATCGAGGGTCGACCAAAAAAAAGGTGTACGAGTGGAAGGCAACGGCGGTCAGGCAGAGGGCTGGTCAGATGGAGAGCGACCATGTCTTACCGATCCGTAAGAAGAAAAAGAGAGGAGAAGAAGAGAAGAAAAGAGGTCATCGGGAGAAGAAGAAATTAGGAGAAAATAGGGTTTTTTTGGTTTTTATATGGGGTTGCCTTAAACCGAAAAAATCGATCGGTTATCACATGCCGAACCGAACCGACCCGAATCCCGATTACCCAATTAATTCATTCCGTTCGGTTTTGACTCTGGAAATTCTCGGTTCCCGAACCCGATTAGTTCGGTTAAAACCGACCCGATCCGAATTGAAAGAACCGTACGCCCAGGCCTACCTAATATTGTTTGTTATATTTTATTTTTAATTTCTTTAACAGTTATTTTTTTAAAACGAGGCCGAGGTAATTACTTAAATAACTCGGAAATAACTCTAATGTTAAAAGAACAGAGGGAAAATCAAGTCATTTACGTTCGTTCTAATAAAAAAAAAACTTGCATTCTCTCTGTGAAATCGAAGCGTAAACCCTAACCTCCATTTCCGGCGAATCTTCTTACGATCGTGCTCCGCCTCTCTCTGAAGCTTTTCCGTCGCCGCATTTCGCGTTATCAGTCGCGTTATCATCTGCATTTCTCGTTGATATTCAGACGTGTTCTGCGATGAAAAAAGGACAAAAGGTATGTATTTAAGTTCTTTGTTGAGCTTTATGGCAAGTTTCCGACGTCTGAGTTTAATGACTAGAAGTTATTAAGTGATCGTTGAAGCCCGCGTAGGCCTGGGCTAACGGTTCGGCTCGGTCCGACCCGAAATTTTCGGGTTCGGATATCAATTAAAAATGAGCCATAAACCGATCGGAATCAATTAAATCAGAGATCGGTTTTCGGGTCGGTTCGGTTCGGGAGGCGCTAACCGATCGGGTTTGTCGGTTAAAGGAGACACTTATAAAAACTAAAAAATATTTTTTCTAAAGGCGCTAACAAATATTTTTCTATTTGTCGCCTCCAACTTTTTTTTTTCTACTTTCTCTCGCCCTTTTTTTTTTGGACCATTCTTCTTCTTTTTTTTCTTCAATAAACTTTTTTCTCCTCCATTCCTTTGTTCTTTTCGGATCTCTTCTTCTCCATCTTTTGTATTTGTAGATATGTCAAGCCACTACAATTCTCACCGCTATCGTCTCCACTGTGTCGCCACCGTGTCTCCATCTTCTCTATCTTCTTCTACATCTCTTCTCGCCACTCTGTCGCACACAGATCTTTCTCTATGTTCGCCGTTCTTCTTTTTCACCTCACCTCACGGATCCAACCTTTGTTACGGCGGCGATGTACTCTCGATCTCTCCCTCACGGCGGCGATATACTCTCGATTTCTCCTTCACGGATCTGTGTGTGGATTCTTAGGGAGTTGTTAGTCATCTTCTAATCATACACGCAACAGTCAACTCTTACTTGGTTTGACAGATCCAAGTTCTCAATCGTCAGATCCAAGCTCTCAACCTCCGAAAACCCTAAAATTTAGTGGGTTTGGGCTTTTAATTAAAATTTTATTGGGCTTGTAATGAAATTTGGATTGGATTTGTTATTGGGTTATTACTTGTAATAATGAATTTTTTCGAAACAACATACCGAATAAACCGAGAAAGAAAAAATTTCGGTTTGTTTCGGTCAAAATATCAAATTCTTAATAAACCGATTAAACCGTATGCCCAGGCCTACTTGAAGGTGACTGTATTATACCGTTGACAGTGACTGATTTATGAAAATATGGTGGCTGAATTATGAGTAGATGGTGGCTTAGTTAGTAGTATATGGTGGCTGACTTAATTTGATATGGTGGCTGAGCTAGATATGCTCTGTTAATTTCACGGCTGAGTTACATATCTGATACGGCGGAGTTTGTGATATTCTGCTGCTTGTGTTGATTTTATGGCTAAGTTATTTATCAGATACGGCTGAGTTATAGTTACTGAAATATTTTGTCCCGGCTTGTTTATGTATTATCAGATGGCTAGTTCTGATGAAGTAACGGCATACCCACCAAGACTTTACGGAGAAGCGAAATCTCCTTTGGAGGGAAAAGATCTTAACCACAACTGTCAGTTGGGACTATTTACCGATATTAGAGAGAAAATAGGACAAGATGCGTGGGACGCAATCAAGAAGTTACCTATTGGTATAATTCCTAAACTGGTCGATAGCTCCTACATTTGGTCCGCTAAGACGGTGGGTTATCTACTTTCAAGACAATTGCGGATAAGTAAGAACGAGATGTGGTGTCTCGTTGGGGGGGGAAACGTTGGTGCAGAACCAATCCGGTTCAGCTTGCACGAATTTGGTGAGATCACTGGGTTAAATACCGATCCACTTCCCACCGAAAGTTATGAACCTGATAACACTACTTTCTTTACTGAGTTGGCCGTTGAAGGTGGTCTAGGACCAAAGTATGATGAAATCAAGCCATTCCTAGATATTTGTAGGGCTTGGCCGTTTGAGAAACGGAAATGGTTGGGTTTGCTTTGCGTTCTACAACTTGGAATCTATGGTTTGCATCATAACTCTAGACTACCACTTGAAGCTGCAAAAAGAGTATTCAGTGATGAAGCTATACAGAAATATCCATGGGGTCGGGCGGCATTCGCATTTTTGATTCAATCTATTAAGCTTTTACAACCAGCCGCAAAAGGGAAGACCTACACACTCAGTGGATGCGTCCACGCGTTATTGTTTTGGGCTTATGAATCAGTTGAGGTTTTCCGAGAGCGTTTTGGAAGACTTCTAAATAAAGACGAAGTTCCATTTCTCCGATGGGGGGGTGTCCGGACAAAGTCCTGTTTGGAAAAGGTGATTGAAAACGACTTAAAAACTCATGGCGAGGTATGATCTTGTTGATATTTGACATCTGAATGGATGTTCTTTATTGGCTGAGTTTCCCTATTAACGGCTGATTTGATGTTTTGTATTGGCTGAGTTTTACTTATAAAAGGCTGATTTGATGTTTTCTATTGGCTGAGTTTTACCTATAAACGGCTGATTTAATGTTATGAATTGTGATAGGGGGGGTGCGAGGAAGATGGCACAAAGGCGGAGGATGAGATATATCCGCATTGGGATGAGGAAGAAGATGACCCGCTATTGAACAACCTGATAATCGACATAGTACAAGGGACGTATGTCAAAGGATGCTGGGATGTGAAAAAAAAGAAAAAGAAAGCCAAAGAAGAAGCGGAAGAAGAAATAATTGAACAACCGAAAAAGAAGAGGAAAGTTCAGAAAGAAAAAAAAGAAAGCAGCGTGAAAATTGATGAAGAAGATGCTTCTGAGGAGACAAAGACTGAAGATATGGGAAGAGATGCGGCTATGCAAGCCATGGTGGGTCTGATGCAAAAAATGGTCGATAAGTATGACAACTTTGAGACTAGCGTTGGTGCAATAATGGTAGCTGCGATCGAGAACCATCCTAGAATTTCGCGTGTCGAGGAAAAGGCTGATGAGAACGCTGCAAATGTTGCAAAGCTCAAAGAAAAGTTTGATGATGTAGCTGCAAGGGTTCAAACTATTGAGGGTACGTTGATCTATTTGAGAGACAGAGCGGTGGCAGTACAGGAAACTAGCCAAAACTCAAAGTTTGCGATTCAGTCTTCCTACGACACGGAAATCAACATCCCACAGCAGGTAAGTTCAGAATGCTAGACATCTCGTGTACTGCTGATATTATTATCTATGTTATAGCTGACTTATTAATTATAAAATGTGTTACGGCTGAATTATTAGTTTAATATTCAAAAAGAACGGCTGTTTTATCCCTGTATGATGGCTGATTAATTGAAATGTTTTTTAACTTGTTGGCTGAGTTATGTGTTGTTGTTCGTTTTCCGCTTTTTTCTACAGGTGAAGAAAGATAATCCTCCCCTCTGTTTATTAGATTCCAATACCACTGGTGCTGGTTATATGGTGGGATTAAAACACCCTAAAGGTAATCTAGAGAAGAAGTATGATGAGAAGATTGCGAAAGATGGTGACAGTGTTGTAAATGAGAAAGCAAAGGTGAAAGAGGATGAGGATGTTGATGACAGTGTTTTGGATGTAACCGATCAACTACTGGCAGAAAGAGATGAGTTGTTGCCTGAATCCGAAGATGATAGTGAAAAAGAACAGCTTAGAAGGACTCGGATATCAGAGTACTTTAGTATGAAAAAAAGACCTGATTGTCCACTTCCGTATCCATTCATTTACGCAGATGGATTGACGTGTATGATGAAGAATTGTACAGCGTCAAGAGCAATATATGATCCTCTGAAACCGGTTGAGAAAGATAAAATGGATAGACTTACGGCTCACCTCAAGCCATACAACAAGAAGTATATCGACCAATTTTTTGATTCACCTATTTCTCCCTATTAGATTGTAAAGAGCCTTACTTTCATGTTTGTTTGTTCTGGTAGGAAATTTCCACTTGGAGAAGCCCCAGAGGAAATTGAGTTCTACCGAATTCTCACCACCGAGAGAAAGCACTGGCCTAAACAAGCCGATGGTAGTAGAGATTACGGATGGTTGCAAGATACTGTAAGTTTTACTTTTACGGCTGATTTATTATACATTACAACTGATATATGGTACGTTACGGCTGATTTGTAGTACCCTACAACTGATTTATGGTACTTTTCGGCTGAGTTATCTTCAACGGTTTAGGGGTTTAGTGTATATTACGGCCGGGTTAATCTATGTTACGACTGATTTATTAATATTTTTTAACTGACTTGATTTTTAATTTTGTAGCACCTGTCGGCGTTCTTTAGACTCCTCAGGAAACGGCACTCGCAAAAGCCATGTCCATTCCATGACACCCGAATTGCGTTTATAGACATTTGGTTCTGTTCTTGGTGGGCGAGAGATTATCCTCAGTTCAAGATAAACCCCAAGATATTCAACTTCAGGGGATCAGATGGGTATGAGAAATTATTCAACGGTCAGCTTCCCGCAGACCAGCAAACAAATATGAAGTGGTATATCGATGTGGACTTCCTGTTCATTCTTCACCAAACCGGAGGTAATCACTGGGTAACTTTGCACGTTGATTTGAAACAAAAGAAGATAGACTGTTATGATAGTATCATGGGAGAAGCTTCAGAGGAACAAGACAAGCGTATTCGTGATTTCTGTTCACCGTTCACGACGATGATACCAGCTATTCTCAATGAGTTCGTTCCTCACGATATCCGAGAACCCAGCTATCAAGCGTTTAAGTTCAGAAGAAGGAGAAGCATCCCTCAAAATGAGAATCCGGGAGATTGTGGTGTGTATGCTCTGAAGTATGTCGAGTGTCTAGCGCTTGGTGTGAGGTTTGATGGCCTATGCGACACAATCATGCAGCCTCTACGTAACAAGATGGCAGCGGAGATTTTAGACGAGGCACCGGACTTTCTTGTGGGTCTCGGTATATGAATTTTGGAGGTTTATTTTGTACTTAAAATGCTGATTTATTACCACGTTTATATCGACACTCAGCCTTTTAAATTATAACCCACCCGTTTAAGTAAGTTAACTCAGCCATTAAAATAATAACTCCGCCTTATAGTTGAGTTAAGTTGGCCTTAGTACTAACTCCGACTTAATAATAACTTCAGTATGATGACCTGGCTCGTTATCTGGGGTTGCATTTAAGCGGCAAAATCAGAAACGAAGCCATACAAAGCCATTCAACTGATATTCCTTCCACTGTTTCTCATAGTCATAGCCTTAACATAAATAAATGTGAAATGCCCTATTTAAAGAGGACTGAAATATAATTATGGTCAGCGAGAATTAAGACTCAATAAAAACACAAGATATAATGATATTCAGTCTTCTGTCATATCCAAAAAGAACAAACGTTATCTCTTTAAACACAACGAACAAAAGTTATGTAGATTAATCTAATAAGTAAACAAAAGTTATCCAAAAGCTATCAGGAAGGAGGCTAAATAAATTTAGAAAATCAATATTGCTATATAACATGTGTTCAAATTCAAACTATATAACTCGTGGATTGTGGCTCGTAGCTCGTGGCAATGGGCCTCCAGAGACCCATTATAATTTTAAAATAGCAAACACAAAAAATACTTTATATATTTACTAGATAAAGACATGTCCGTCAGATAAAGACATACTTTATATGGGACACTGATGATGCAAAGGTAAGGAGTCTCACCTATTCCAATGTTCATATGTCTGACCGTGAAGGTCTTGGTCCTCATATCCATTTATCAGGGCCAAAGTCATATCAGCAAATCCAACAAGAAATGGCTAGTCTCTTCTTTCATTTTCTTATACCTTAACAACTTTAAATTATGTCATACTCCTTTGTTTATTTTGTATCATTGCAGGAAGAGCAATTGGGAAGACCGGTTAGTCTTGGTGAGGTTTTCATTAAGACTCATACAAAGGCAGATGGTACCTATGTCGATAGGAAGGCGGAGAAAATCGTTCAAACATATGAGAAGAAGGTGCAAGAGAAGCTGACTGAGCTCCAGACAAAGGTTTCAGAAGTTTCGGACGGTGCTTCACGACCTCGACAGCTAACAACAGATGAGTATACAAGCAGCTTTCTTCAGGTAATACAACAATGAATATACACATTTCACATTCCACAGTTAGTCTTATATTCTGGTTTTGATATTGACAATCTTGAATTCTGGTTTTTTCTCATACTTTCCACAGTCCACAGAGATGGATTCAAGAGGAACTCCTTATGGAGTTGGAAGCCTGAAGGAGAGTCTTCTCAATGGCAAGTGCAAGCAACCAGAAGACTCGTCATCATTTGCTGCAATGCAAGAGCATCTGAAGGAAGCTCAGAAGAAAATCGAAGAGCAGGCTGCTTACAATGAACGGCGTGATGCTGAGGTTGCTGCCCGTGAAGCAGAGCACTCCCAAGCTGCAGCTGAGCAAGAAGACAAGCTCGAGCACTTCTCCTTGGTGGAAAAGTACCTGCGCCAAATCGATCCGCGGTTTTTAGACTTCTTGGCTTCACATTCAACTTTAGCAACAACCGAAACCAATCTATATTATTACGAGAAAACGTCTCAGATGTCCCTAAGTGAAAAAATGAAATCTGCTTTGTCCCTATTTAATCTACATGTCCCTCATTAAGTCTGTGAAGACGAAAATAACCTTTGAGTATAACTGAAAACTAGTTATACCCAGTTATACTATAACTACTCGGATTACTAAGTATAACTGTTACCCAGTTATACTTAGTTATACCGAGTAATACCAAGTAATACCAAGTAATATTGTACCTACTCGGACTACTCGGTACAACTGGTATCTAGTTGTACCCAGTTATACCGAGTTATACCCAGTTATACCACACATATGAGATTCGAACCCTGGTCGTGCGAACGGATGAGCGCGCGTAGCAGATACTTTTCTACTGAGCCATAGTGTTTTGTTTGGTATCAACTATATAATATGTGGATAGCGCGCATAGCAGATCATTAAGGGTAAATTTGTCTTTTTACGAGTGAGGGACTTTTCAGATCTTAGTTTTAGATTTAGGAACTTTTGAGATCTTGGCTCCTATATTACATACTACTAACTATAACAATAATAAAAAAAAATAAAAAAAATGTAAAATAATATGCGAAAAGAAAAAAAATTGATAAAAAAACTTTAAATAATTGAACTATATGTACAACCAAAAGAGACATAAAAATTCACATATATTTACATTTCATAATTTAACTTAAAAATAACAAAAATAAACAATCTTATAGATGCTATTTAACATGGCATGAGTGTAAACCATTAAAAACATGGAATCATCTTTTTTAATATATGACTTAGTATTCAATTGTTTTTACATAAGTAAGTACAATTATAAATAAGAAAGATAACGAAGAACACATTTTAAAATTTTAAAAGGAAAAATATTTATAAAAAAAATTAACAACACACCCGCGCTATGTACTGGCTCAACCATAGAAAATAAACACTAATAACAAATCATTTTACCTTCTAGTAGCTTGAAAGTGTAATTCGGATAAGGTAATTTCTATTAATTGAATACAGAGTCAAATCTATTACCTATCTTCAATTACACAAGACCCTAAAAAAAATTCTAACCAAGCTCATTTCTATTCTAACTATCTTTACCGTATATAATTAATTATGTTTCATCATCGTGTGAATCTTAATAAGTATGATTAATCTAATTTCAAAATAAACAAAGAAAATTATAAAACAGAATGAACAAAGCATAGGATATTTAAAGAAAAAAACATGCAGCATAGTTAGTGGTTGTTAGAAAAACAAAATTGTCGATCGGTAGTTAAACACTATAATTAATACAAGTCACAAATAAAATAATTTAAAAATATATTAAAAAAAAAAATTAATTTGCAGCATATTGGATATTAGAAAAACAAATAATTAATAAAAAATAAAAAAAATAAAAAAAGTGACTTGCGAATCTTCTAGAACGGTTGACAAGATTTGACCGTATATAAATATGGTATAAGTTTATTTATTAACTTAATTAAATATCTTAACAATCCATAACAACCAAAATCAGCTAACAATGAAAAATAAAAACTCAGCAACGGTGGTGTCGGCGTCGACGGGTCTTTACGACGGAGCGTTGAGAAACGTTACATTAATGGCTTAAACACTATTGGTTTCGATTCTTTTGCTCATTCATTCTCAGGCAATAAGTGAAATCCCGCTGCTTTTATCCTCATCGCCGTCACAAGCTCCCACACTGAAGTCTGCTCTTGATCGACTTGATCATTGGACTTGTGTGGTCGGCACTATCTGGTTCCTTATCTTCTTCTACTATCTCGTAATCGGCAGCAGCCATTTCTACCTGAAAACTGTGACCAGCAAATCATCGGCGCTAGCTAGTTGCAGTACGTTGATCGGCGCCACCTACATTCGTGACTTAGTCGTGACGTTATGGCTTCTGATTGTAGTTTGTCCTTTCATATGTGTTTGGAGAGCGTTTGAAATCTGGAGAACGATTGAAGGTTATGAACACTTAAATAAATCTGATCGCAAGATTGAGGTCTCAATAATCGTAAAAATTATAGTTAATGATTACTTCTAGGAGAAGTTCATGGGAAAAGCCCCAATCCAGAAGTACTAGGAGAAGCGGAAAGCAAATGCGGGTAGAGCGGTTGCGGCGGTCGATCAACGCTTGAAAAGAAAGCGTGCGGCGGTCATGCAACACATAATAAGAGGCGGTAGGTTGAAAATCGATTGTGAGGAATTTGAGGCGCGTAGACGCATACTTATAAATCAAAAAAATGTTTTTGTATATTTTTTCTTTCTTTATTGTTGTATGTGTGTGAAGCAGCTACAAAGATTTTATAAACAATTAATAATCTACCATAACTTTTTCAAAGTTTGGAGAATGAGAGAGAGAAGTAATTGAATTCGACCAGATTGCCCTTATTTTACTTCACAATCGAGCTCAAATAAAATAAAAACATAATTTGAAATCTTGTTACTTTGAATAATTTGAGTATTCGATTGTTGGTTGATATTGATTTGCATGAAGAGACGTAAAAAGAGAGGAAGAAGAAGATGCATATAGAACCACTAAATTGATATCATATAATTGATAGATTTAATAAATTATTATATTTGTTTTCATATAACTTGATGATTTAACGTTAGATAGTTTTGTATGCCTTTGATGATTTTAAATTAAGGAAAATAATTAAGAATTTCTCAAATTTTTCTTTTAAAAAAGAAATTACCAATTTTTATAACTTTTTAAATATACTACAAACCTTTTAATTTTTTCAGAAAATCATTTATATTATAAAGCACAAGTCACCTATCCAATAAAAATATGACACATAGGATTTGTTTCATAATATTTTATTTAAAAGTAAAAATATCAAGAAGAAAAAGCAAAGGATATTACAAATGGAATTTTAATTCATCATTAACAGAAACAAATATTAAAACTAGTACATAATATAATTAAAAAAAGTATGCTTCTTATGTAGTGGCAATATAGCATCTGTTAATTTTCCAAAATCTTAGGAAGGAACAGTTCCACTGATGATTAATTGGATCTTCCCCTTTGACCAATTAGTGATCTCCTTGACCTCCGTCATTTAGATAATTTATTTTTTATCAACTTAAAATTTCCACAACCATGAGTGAGTTAGGTTAGTAATAAACGAAGAAACACAAAACAGGTTGTACAAAAGTTTACTTGGATCTCTCTCTCATCTTTTGTACCTTCCTCTTCAATCCCCAAGATATCTAAAAACTTTGCCCTATTCTGCATCCCTAGGACCCAAGCTAGGTGTGACAAATAATCTACTACGTCGCTTTGTTATTCCCAATATCAACACCCCAAGGGATTATCATGATCAATTCATCTTATATTCTTAAAATAGAATCTAACATATAAACAACATCTCATATATTATCATTATTCGGATGTTGAACCAAAGCATATAAATTTGATCATAACGTTACTATAACGTGCGTGGTAGAAACGTAGATGTGAAATCGTTTGTGGTAACCAAGTGACTCATGAGGTTAAGATAAGGTGGTTCAGCCTTTGTGTAGACTCTAGGGTATGTGATAAACGTGGAAAATAAAGTTTGTGGTGGTAAAATTGTAGGAAAACTAGCTAGTATTTAAGCAAGTATTGTTTCATCAGCATTTCACCAATATATACAAACTTATAAAAAGTAAGCAAACAAAAGATGGAAGGCAAAAATGTGATTTTAAGTGTGCTTATTATGAGCCTAGTCATGGCTCAGATTCCCGTAGAAGCGGGAGTGAATATTCTGTATGTTGTCCTACCATAATTGTGAGAAATAGGTATAGTATATGTTGTTTAACCTCGCAAAGTCGGCCCTGGAGGCAAGCCACACAAGCACATACTTGCGGCACTCCAGGTATTAACTATAATATCAGCTTTCTTTTCCCAGAAACTATCAATAGCTCAGGTAATATTTTTGTTTTGATAATATTATGTATATTGTCCTACCATAATTGTGAGAAATAGGTATAGTATATGCCGTTTAACCCCGCAAAGCCAGCTGTGGAGGCAAGCCACACAAGCACATGCTTGCAGCCCTCCAGGTATTAACTATAATATCGGCTTTCTTTTCCCATAAATTGTCAATAGCTCAAGATATATTTTTGTTGTGAGAAACCTTTAAAAGATGTAGGGTTTGATTCCCTTCCTCTATAAAACAACCAAATAATGTTTTTTTAATCTTATTATTAATAGGCCCATAAATTTTTTTGTTTGTAGCCCATAAAATTTCAGGACCGACCATCCCGAAAGGTTGTGCTCGAAGAACTGGATGCATTCTCATTCGTCCTATTCAAATGAAATGCCCTCGAGATTTTCCTTATTTTCCTTTTGGCAATCTCAAAAACTCAGGTAAATTGTGTTTTTTTTAGTTGTGCATTACTAAGTTATTTGTTACAATTCAATGGATGTGGTTTGGGGGTTGGGAGCACGGGGTCGAAACTTCGTAATTTGCCTCTCATAAACTTTATTTACGCATACTTACTGGATCAGTTGGTTTATGGTCTAGATGATTCACAAGATCGATCAAGATTTCATATTTGATTAATGTTGCCTGTATTTTGACATTTGATTCAAGATGAAGACTCGTCAACTTGAAACTGTCTAAAGACGCATATCCACGAAGATACCAAATCCAAGTTTCGTTTTCTTTCTTCTTCTTCTTCTGAGTGTTGTTTATTAATTTCTTGTTTTCAATAATTGTCATGTATGTGGCAAAAATGCTAGACTCTTGTACTAGCTAGTAAACTATTTTGTGTGATTTGTAGCTACGATTATTATAAATAAAATTAAGTATTTACTACAATAATATTATAATATTTGTATATAATCCTAATAAAATTAATTAAATGATAAAAATAACGGGATTATATAAAAATAATTTTAATGGGAGATTATATAAATATTCAGACATATTCTAGCATTATTTTCGTAAGTAAATAATTTATTTATAATCTGCACAAATTCTTTATAATAATTAAATTTATTTTTGATAAAAAGATATTAATGGTTTTTAGCTGAATTATTTATTTTTATTAAAGTATATAAATATTGGAAGTGAAAAGTTTGATTTTAGAAACATTTTTATCTGACTGTATATCTGAGTGACGGAAGTCAACAGATCGGAGGGTTGAAAATATTCAGTTTGACTAACAAACTTACAGTTACAAAGATCTACTGTCACGATCCATCAAATAACTCAACTCGATCTACACCGTCAGATCACAGTGGTAGTCACGTAAATACTTATCTTCCTCAAGGGTATTTCTCTAACAATACTTCGCTTTGTTTCAAAATTAAAGCGGGAGAGATCATCTTCACAGATCTCTCGAGAGATCATCTTCTTCATCTTCATCTCCATTGATTCTCAAATCCCAAAAACCCTAATTGAAACCAAATCAGTAACGATGCCAGTTCCAATCATCGAAACTGGCCGGAAGAAAGAGAAAGCTGAACGTGTATAGTCTTCAACGATTCGGCGAAGATGAGTTTCCGATTAACCGGAACGGAGCTTTCAGGGATAAAATTAGGGTTTTTCTTAGGGATTGTGCGGAGGTTGAAGAGTATAACATTCGTGGCATGCCTGTGTGGTGTACGCTTCTTAGTCATGAATCGAAGAGCTCTGTGATTCCTCTTTACACTATCGAAGAAGATGTGATTCGCTCATCAGAACCGTACTGCGACCATTGTAGATGCACAGGTTTAGTGATTATTTCTCTTTGGGTTTTTAGGTTTCTGAGTTTGATTTCGTATTGGGTTTACTCGATTTCGCAATTTGATATTAGGTGTTTGATGAGATTCTAAAAATTGGGTTTTTCTTATGTTAGGGTTACGAATTCGTTGTTAGCTCGAGATTTTGAGTATTAATGATGTTTAGTTGTGATATTAAGTATTGGTTTTAGATGATTATGCATCTTAAGATGTTACTATATCGAGATTTGAGTATTGATTTCAGATTAGTGTTGCCTCGTAAGATGTATCTAATGCTGTTAAATTGTGAGTCTGAGTATTAGTTTCAGATGATGATTATGTATCTAAAGGTGTGGAACTTTGCATTCATCTCTGTATATGGTGTGATGATTAATGATTATGAGTCTGCATCTTAAGATGATCTTAAATCGAGATTCTGAGTGAGTATTGATTTCAGATTACAGAGTTAGTAATATCCCTGACTTTGAGTTTTGGTTTGGTATAGGATGGAGTAATCACTTTGTTTCGAAGAGGAAGTATCATTTCATAATACCGATTGGAATATGCCATTAGATGATGATCTTTTTGATTTGCAAACTCATCTTTTACACGGAGTGATTCATAGTAATGGGTTTGGTCATTTGATTTGCATCAATGGAATGGAAGGAGGATCTAAATACTTGAGTGGAAGAGAGATCGTTGACCTTTGGGATCGGATTTGTTCTAACCTTGGAGCACGGTAATGGATACAACATTATCTATCTTTTTGTGGTTTGTTGGAGTTGCTTTTTTCATGATTGGGTGATTGAATGACTGTGTTCTTGCAGGATGATAACTGTTGAAGATTTGTCTAAGAAGAGGTCTTTGGAGCTTCGATTGTTGTACGGTGTGGCATATGGACATTCTTGGTTTGGTAGATGGGGTTACAAGTTCTGTCGTGGAAGTTACGGTGTGACGAAAAATGATTATGAGAATGCAATAGAGCTTCTTGGTTCACTTGAGCTTGATCAGATTGAGTTTGACTTTGTTCAGCATCAACAATCTAAAGAGATCAAACAGATTTTTCGATATTATAGAGCAATGAGTGAAGGACATTTGAAGACATTCAAAGATCTCTTACGGTTTATGCTAATCATCAAGTCTCATGCTCCTCAAGCGAGTAAGCTTCTTCCCTCGACTCCTCCTCTCTTGACAGAGTTTCCTCATCAGAAAAGATCAAACAGGTTGCTTTTGAAGAAGAGTGATATTGCGGATAATGAAAAGCCTCTGAAGTATAGAAGTTATAGCAATGTGGCTGCTAATTTGGGTAGTAGATGCCTGTGAGAAGACTCGAGTTTGCGGCTGAAGTGATTGTAGAGTCACTTAAAGAGATGAAATCAATGATGCAGAGCGGTATGACTAGACAAGACGTTAGGGATGCAGCTAGATTACATATTGGAGATACTGGTTTGCTAGACTACGTTTTGAAGTCAATGAACAATGTAGTCGTTGGGAATGTTTTGGTTCGACGATATATCGATCCTATTACAAGGATTCTTCATTATACAATACAGGAGCTTGATGACACGACAAAAGCAATAGAACCAAAGAAAGAAGAACTTGTGGTACACGAGATTACTCCTTTGAGGTTTTTTGCTGCATTGAAACCTGGAGCTAATGTTCATGGAGATCTCTTGTTACTATACAACAATGTGCTGTTGAACTATCCAGAATCTGAGCAAGTGAGATCTGCAACACAAACAATCTTAGACAGTAAGCACTTCGTTAAAGAGTGGCCTTTATGGAACAACAATGACAAAGTCTTACAATTTGTTTGCAGAATCAATCCAAGTTTGATTGATTTGAGAGTAGATCAGACCACAGAGCTATCTCCAGGTGAATTAGTCACAGCGCCATTACAAGCTACAGTCTTTGATCTAAAACAAGCCATTGAAGAAACTTTCAGAGATACTTACTACATTTTGTCAAACTTTGTGGTGAATGAGATTGATGAGGTTAAAGAAGACATGAGTTTGATTCAGAATTGTTCTGTTTTAACAGTGAATGGATTTGGGATTGATTTGGAACCTAAACTCAAGTGTCAAGGAGGATGTGATACATGGATGGTGAAATGTATTTGTAGGGCTAGAGATGATGATGGTGAGAGGATGATTGCATGTGATGTTTGTGAGACATGGCAACATACAAGATGTTGTGGGATTGATGATTCTGTTACTTTGCCTCCACTTTTTGTTTGTTCTAATTGCTGTGATGAGTTTGCTGAGCAACAGAGGAAAGTGTTGCAGCCCAAATATGAGTTTCCTAATCCAAAATTTGTATATGATTTTGTGTTGTTGGATTGTCTCATGGATCAAAACAAGTGAGTTGGGTATTTTTGGTGTGGGTCATAATCTAAACGTAAAACAGATCAAGCCTTATCTACAAGTCCATTACTTTATTAAAGAGGAGATATTATTAAAATGCAACCCATCAGTTTAGAATTTATAGAAAGCTTAATATAGTATCATGTATGTATAGTAAGATATATATTAATGACACATAAAACAATTAGGGTGTTGAAAGTAAATCTTAAATGACTTTGAAAAATATTGAAATCACTTATCAGTTTTTATCATTATCAAACTTTCAAAAAAATTCTCTTAAAAAAATGTAATGTCCAAATGTTAGTTCAAATAAATATATTTACAATTACATTGATAGTAGATTAACCACTCAAAATATAAAACATAATATTAGAAAAATATGTGATTTTAAAAGTTTAAAAATTATTGCCACACCAAAAATATCAATATTCAAAAGAAAAACTGTTACTACCAAATTTGGTAAAAAAAAACACAACCATATATAACAAGGCAAGAATAATTAATCTGATTTAAAATTTTTATCAATTTCTTTTTGTAAAATATGTCATTATCAAATTTTATAACCAATCAAAATAGAAACAACAAATATTCAAAAACAAAATTTATAGTCATTTATATATTTAACTAACATATTTCAACTAAAATATAAACTCTAGATAATGTTTTCAATTCGTTCCCTTCGGTTTTATCACGACCTAAACCTCTTCGCTCAAACAATTTTGTAAACTTTCTAATAGATTTTTATTTTATTCCGTGTTCAAATGAAGTTGTTTTTCTAACTGAGTGATGCTTAAACTGGATCAGATACATTGTGCAGATGAATAAGCTTTGCCATTCGGATTGCATTATTTGCATTCTTTCAGACTCCTCATCAACCGGTAACGAAATTACAATTCAGGCAAACCAAATTCCGATTCGTCATTTTGTTATGTTGAAGGGAGCCTCATGAAGTGAAGCACATTTATCATTTCCTATGTTTCAATTTTGATGTAAAATTTACAATACTACTTTTTCTTCTAAAAAGCAATATTACTTTAGTAATATTAATGTATTCACTCTGTTTTATAATATAAGATATTTTATAAGTTTTTTTTGTGTTTCAAAATATAAGATATTTTTCATATTTTTATGTAACTTTTTATTTTATTGAATATTGTGTAACCAATATGACTATACAGGTTTCTTTTATGATTGGTTAAATTATTTTTATTTATATATTAAATAATATGTTCCTAAAACAAAATAATTTTTTAATATATGTGATTTTAGGTAAAACAAATTATATTTTGAAATCGATGGAGTAATATGCTAGAGGCGTCTCATCATTTTTAATATGTTTTATCTAATAAAAATTATGTATATTTAAAAAATGATATATCCTAGAAATTGACATTGTTTGGAAAGAGGAAGCAGCCGTGTTAGGTTTTTATTTTAATTTATTTGCTTTTACTAATTTGGTTTTTGTTTTCTTTATCATTAAACATATTTACATACTGGCCTATAAAACTGATCAGTACCAGTTGTAACGATTTCAGTGGTTTGTAAATAATTGATCCTTCTTGTATGTGATTTTATGTGAACTCGTGTATATTATAACGGTAAAAGCTAAGTACATTTACCCAGTATCGGATTTCATGTTAACATCCACCCAATATCAGATTTCATGTTAAATGTTGTACAGATAGGACCATATTCAATTTCTAGTACTAAATCTGTTGAAGCACAAAAAACATCATGAATAACTTATATATTATTTGTTTTGTTAAAGTAATCATTGAGAAATTTATGGTAAAAAAATCATGGAACAAACAACAATGTTGTGGAGGTAAGATGATGTTAGTACTTTTATACATTAAGTAAACAGAGTAATGAGTAATCTATCATAATTTTTAAGACTCTTATCTTTAGGGCAGAGAGACATGTCTTCATTTATATTATTTAATTAGCAGCACACTAAATTGAAGTTTCATTCAATCAAATGAAAAATAAATCAAAGTCTATAAAGTTACATCATACAATTTACTGGTGTTACTCGAAACATTAATCTCTAAACTCGTCTAATCAAATCAAGCGCTAGGAATTGCATGCCTACCCATTTAAAGTAGTAGCATAATTGGCGTTAAATCCTGAGAAAATAGCTTTTCTTCCTTATGTCCACATAAAGTAACGAACTATTTGGTCAGATGCTTACTAAGATCATTCAAAGGCTACATTGTAGAGATTTTAAAAATGGTAGTGAACCAATTAACTTAACATTAACATTCTCGCAGGTCAGCGTTTCAGAGTTTTCACTATTCTTTTTCAATTTTGAGAACTCTTTACCTTCTTATGGTTTCTTGAAGAGTACGTTTTCATCCACAACAGCTATCTTTCTGCATTCTTTACAGTGGTATATGAGTTAAGGCCTTGGAATAGATTGCTGCGAATATCTAGTCTCCACCAAATTCATAATTGGGAAGAAACGAAAACAATCTCAACTTTGATAAGAACCAAACTTTATAACCTTAAATGTTAAAGCCAAGATGGCCACACAAATGCAACTCTAAGAGAAGTATGGAAATGGAGTACATGTGGAAATCAAAGAGAGAAGCAAATCAAAGGATCCGACATAAGAAGACCATAATAATGATTTAGATGAAAATCAAGAAATCTTAATTTGTAAGAAAGAGTATAGGTCAAAGCGAAGGAACAAACATAGATCCACCCACGTTTGACGTTTTGATATTCTTCTTTCAGTTACTGGCCTAAATTGGATACTGTTATCATCGTTTCTGTTGGTCTTCTATTTCATTGCAATATAAGTGGACAAACTGAACAAATATTAACTGTAGAACAATAGATCAAACTGAATATGAGAATTAGCAACTTTCAATACATCTAATTTTCATTTCTGTCATGAGTATTTCTAAGCTTTGAAAACAAATATTAAGCAGCAAACTTGATGATCTTTAGAAAAAATAAATCAGAATTTGATGATCTTACCTTGGAACAATTGAATTTTCGAAGATTTTGGGAGTTAAGCAATTGGATCCATTCCTGTTTGACGTAAAAGCCGATTTTGAAAGCCCAAAATAGTAATTGAATTAAAAAAATAAAAAGACGGGAGAGCCTTACCTCTGGAATCTCAATCGGTGATGTATGGAACTCCCATTTGTCTCTTCTTTTCCACTTCTCGTATCACAAAAAGGAGATCGTTAGGGATGCCATCGATTTTATATAAGAAATAAAAAAACCCCTAGAAAATGAAAGGAAATCCAAATATTTGACAATGTTAATTAACGATGAAGAACTTGAAGAATCATAATGTGAGATAGATGGGATGAGAAGAATCATCAATCAAGAAGGGTGACGTTTCAAATTACTCGTTATTGCATTGATTACCGTTAAGATATGTGATGTGGCAATATGAGATTTTATCAGAGAAGAGTATCTTAGATTTGTCGATGTGGCATCGTGTTAGAACTTTTTGTTTTTGCTGATGTGGAGGCACTCAGAGGCCTCAAAGAACCCTTTTTTATTAGTAAGAGATTAAAGTCTTCATAAGAAATCATGAAACATTAATATTGCTTTAAAACAAAACAAAGAAAATCAATTAAGGAGCTTTTCTTACATGGTTAAAATATCCAGATGGCAAAAAAGACTTTGAATGGATGGGGTTTTTGAAGTTGTTTTTGGTTTTAGTTTTTGCAATAGTCATTTTGTAGCCATTCAAAATTTCGAAAAAATGAGTTTGCCTTAAAATTAGATAATCTAGTTTTTGAGTGTTTTAAGAATTTTTCAAAGAAAAACCAAAATACATATTTTTGGGTTTTTTCCTCAAAAACCATCAATCACATTATTTCATTTTTGTTTGTAAAGAAAAATATAAAAATATAATCCATCAACATAAAACCAAAAACTAAACATACTACCATTCAAGATTTTAAAGAAACTAAAACTATACTAAAAATAAAAACCTAAAAAATTTAATCTAAAAACTAAAAACCAGAATCCAAAAACCATTTTAAAAATCAAATCCAAGCATTCATGGCCTTAAATGTTTTAGAAGAATAGTTTTTGCTTGTCAAGAAAGTAAAGTTGATAGTTTTGACTTGTCAATAAAGCAGCAAAGAAACCATTTTTTTGCTAAAGGGTTTGGCTGATTCGGTACATCGAGTTAGCTGCCAAAGTCTTGATGGGCCAGTGTGAGGGCTTATGTTTCAGATTGTTCTGCCATGACTCTGTAAACTCTTTCTTCGCTATATCCACCAGTTCTTTAAGAGCTTCTTGTGGTGTTGTCCTTTGTTTCTTGGATAGTTTTTGAAGATCCACTTTGAGCCATTTGTGGTAGAGGTAAACTCCTAACCATACTACCTCTGCAGCTTTCCTGCTGTTAGCTAAATCTCCTCCTATGTCTAAGACGTCTTCGAACTTGTTGACATAGAACAAGGCCTCTTTTACAGCTTTCACTAACTTCTTTAGCAAGCAAGGAGTAATGTTGGGAAGAGCAACAACGATACTCGTCAGTGTTACCAATGGAAGAGCCCAACAATTAGATGGCTCTCCAGAGTCAAGAGAAGCGACCTCCTCGCTATCAAAATCTCCAATCCCTTCAAATCCTTTTGACATATTGGGAGTTGTTGCCTCCAAAAGCTCTATCAAGTTGATAGGTTGTTTCTTCCGACCCTTTTCAATAAAGTGGTATGTGGCCTCACGGTTGCTTCGTGCCATGTACTCCACCAGCTCCTCCTCTCCATCAAGATGCAGAACGAATCCTCTCGTTGATGGATTTGAACCCGAGGACTCAGCGTTTGCGACAATATCAGTTTTGAAGGTGAAATAACAACAACATCGAGAGATTATACTCACACAGTAGACTGTGATGAAATGGAGAAACTCTCTAGCCAAGACTATACTATACTGCGTTGCAATGCAGATATCAAGTATCCATCGATTTAAGTCGTGTGCAAGCTTCCTGCTGCGGCGACTATGGAGAATCCAGAGGTTTAAGGGATGTTCTTTCTTCTCAGCGAGACACTCTACCCAATAACTCTCAACTCTCAATTCTTGTTTCAAAGATTTCTTTGTTCTTGATGGACACATCAAGTTCACTGCTTTAAACCATCTACTTGCTGGAGCAATGGTTCCTATGGCGACAGCAACTGCTTGGGAAACAAGAACCAAAGTGGTTCACAGCGAACTCGTATCTCTTCTTATACTTGAGCTCCAAGAAATGCTTTGTAGCGGGGACAGTGACAGCCGAGAAACCCAAGATCATGAGAACAATGACGAGAACATGTTCTTGAGTGAAAACGTATGTGGCTCCTGTGCCCAATTGGATACAGATATTGACAAGGTCGGTGATGACTAAAATCCTAAGAGCTATAAGGTTTTCATAAGGAGATCTTTTGTGACCATGAAACCAAGAGATGGCATGGAATTAGCCATCACAGTGCAGAAGAACACACTGCTGCTGGGTTAGCAAGCTGATCTATGCGACTAGGCATAGAAGTGTTGAGATCTAAGGAGAGTTTGACGCAGATAGAGATGAAGGTGAGAGTGGTGGCGATGAGAGAGAAGAATTTGCATGGAAACCAGAACTTACGGTGGCGAAAACCATGAAGAAGATCGGCAAACATGAATACTCCACAGATCAGTGAAGCTGTAGCGACGTATACACCTATTGATGGTAAAGGCTTGCTTAACTCTGTGTCGCTTAGATTGCCATAGGAGTCACACCCCATCACTAGATTTGTCTCACTCTATAATTCTTTCTTTGAGTGTTTCGTGTCTTAATATTGAGAAAGATTGTTGTTAATATATAATAGTCCAAGAATGAAATAGAATCAAAGTTATTAAGATTTGACTTGTCTCAAGTTAGACTCGTTCAAAAACGAAATGTTTGTACACTAAGCTCTAATCTTACTAACAAAGATTCTTGTTAATATATAATAGTCCAAGAATGTTTGTACATAAATGTTTAGAAGACGCTGCCGCTTAACCGCTCCTCTCCGCCGCTGACCGCATGAACCTTCAGATGAGCTCAGAAACCACCGCCATCGGCCGATGTTCTGGAGACAAAAGATCACGTCTTCCTTTCTGCAGATTCACTTGTAGATCTTCCCTGGCTACATTCCGATGCTCCTTTTCAATCTTCTCAGCCTCCTCCTTCGATAAGAAATCAGACTTTTCCTTTGAATAGAAGCTCTGATCCACCATCTATTCACTGTGATAGACATACTTCGTACTCTAACGTAACACACGATGTGTATCAAGAAGTTATCTAGGAGCAAGAACCTCTCATTAGCTATCTAGAAGCAATGTAGTACATACGTAAGCGCGAGGAGGTACTCTATGCTCAGTATTGCATCCATATGATTGTGGTTAGGCTGAGATGTCAAACCTTAGCAAACATATTCATACCTCAGCGGGGTCTAACCAAACATCTGCTTGAGAATTTTCATCAACTTTGTAGTTTTGCTGGATAACTTAAATCATCAGTAGTTGTTTTCTGAATGAGCAACTATTATTTTATATTGTAAATTGAGTCTGTATAGGTTTGGTTTAGTTCGGTTATTAGCTTTGGTTTAGGCCACTTTATAGTTGTATATAAACCCCCAATTGTACAGATTATTGAATTAATGAGAATGAGATTAATTTACTAAAAGCAACATAATTCAGAATGCTGCATCTGGTATAACCCTAGAGTCTAGTAAGTTAAGGACTCTTCAATTTAAACTTTCAAATCTAAGAGAAACTTTTTGTTATTTATTATAAGAATCGAACTGTTTTACAAAGACCATCAAAGAGGGTTTATATAGTAGTAGGAACAATGAAGTTGAAAAGTCTAGAAACAAAAATGTTCAATGAATCTTTATTTCCAATGTCCATTCATGAATCTTCACTTCCAATGTCTCTTCAATGCTTCAAATTCAATAGAATTATCCAACAAACTTTGTTTTTCAACAAATTATTTTGAATCCTATTCTCTAACGTTTATGATCTGTTTTCATTTTCTTACCTGGTTATTTAGATGACAAGGACAAAGAGATTCATGGTGAGGCTAACACGGCTCGACTACGTGTATTTGGTCTCTTTCATATATTCTCGTTGACGTTGTGGAAGAAGTTCGAGGGTTTTTTTTTCCAGTTTTTACTTTGGGTATGATCGATTGTTTTGATATAATATTCCTAAAATAAACAAGATTAATATAAATGAAAAACAAAAATAATAATGAGAGTAAATTTTACGTTAATCATACTAGATCAGTCATAACCATAATTTATTGAGCTCAAAATACTTTTTTCTAATTGGATATTTGCTACAGTAAATCAGAATATTTTTTTATTGCTAACCATACTTTCCAGTCATGGCCAATATTTGGCCATATTTTTGTTTCGGTATATTTTGAAGTCATTATACATTATATTTAAAATCTAAAAATAGTCATTTCACTTACTTTTTGGTAGTTTAATTATGAATCATGAAAAAAAAGAAATCAATCATGAAAAAAAAAAAAGAAAAAAGAAAAATATTTTTCTTTCTAAAATTGAAAAATAGAAAACATGATAAATGACAAACTCAAAATCTCTAATTAATCAAAATTGCGACATAAATTATATGAACCGAATTTTACCGGTTTAATTAAAATCAAGCTCTTAAACTCAATTCGAAAAGAATAGTACTGATTGCTCTATGCAAATATGTATTTCTTTTGCACTAAAATGGCTTCTTAACATGTTTAAACTCATTTGAAGAATCAGAACGATCAACAAAACCATTCATCTTCATAACTTTATTCATCATCTTCAACAACTCAGTCACCTTCTCTAGGATGCGGCCGCAAAGATTTCTTTTCGTAGCATCTTAAGAATTTGGGTTTAGTTTTCAGTCTTGTAGCTTTCCTTTGTTTCTGGTTTAGTCTCACACCGGGTTCATATGGTTAACATTTGGATTCTGGTTTGGTTTATTTGTTTATTTACTTAACGGTGTCTGTATTTATGCATGTAACCGCATAAAACCCAACAAAAATTAATATGAAAATTCTTTACAGATAAAAAACTTCAAATGATAAGATAATTAGTAAATAAAATAATTTGGATTTCTTTTGTCATCAAAATACATTATGTGGATTAAATCCAAATGGTGGTATAACACAATACTAGTACAAACCATTAGATTATATTGGCATAATCAAACCATTTTATGTTAGTGAAACAAAAATAGATTGATATATAAATCAAGAAATGAATAGTCTTCAACTAGAAGTACATAAACTATTAACTTTTGTGCAAAGATTCATTAGATTTTTTATTGAATATATATAGAGATAAATTTACGCTGCTAATATTTTTTTTTCTCTTTTTAGCACTTATTGTCATTGTGCGAGAAAAATATGCAAATTTAATATTTTTCATGTGGCTAGATTACAACTTGATTCTTCTGACACACCGATTGACGTCGGACCAACTTGATTCTTCTGAGAATTTAAATGTCATAATTTAAAAGTTAAAATATTTTTTAGAGGATAACAACGTCATTTTTATTAAATAAAAATTACTAACAGAAGCTTTAACCATGTAAACATAATTTATCTTTCGTTTAACGCCGTGCCTTAAATAGAATAGTCAACACATTAACATTTAAATTTAGTTTTCTTTTATTCTTTTCTTTTAAACAAATTAAAAACGGTTGATATTCTTCTCGTGGATTTGCATTATACATATTTATAATATAATATTTTGTTTTAAGTTTTGTTTAGCTCGTGATTGAGATTTGCGTATCTTTTATCTATGGTTCTAAGAAAAGGTTCGATTTAAAGGTTTTAGCATGAGCCATACCTCTTGAGAGGATGTGTAAAACCACATATAGATTTGAGGTGTAGCTCTCTGTTCATCATCATTTATTTCCCTCACGCGCTCGACAAGATTTCTTTGATCACGTTCTGACAATGACTTGTGAGTGGTGGGCTTAACTGTTCGTGAGTTGAACTTGGGCTTCATCTTAGTGATTAAGTTTTTGATTAGATATTCCGAAGCTTCGAGAGTCTTCTTTCGTGGAGAGTCTTTTCTCTTTGGAGTCTCTAGTCTAACACGAGTCAGATCCACAAACTATTTTTCGATAATATATTAATATAGATGCATACTTTAAAACATTTGAGATTATTTGCAAAATACAACGTTACTAAAATCAGCCCACTATGATGTGAATGGTCAAACAAGTTGAAAAAAGAAGAACTGATTGGTGAATTTACAAAATATAAAAATAGAGGAAAATATATATATATGCATTTTAATCATTTAAAAGTTGACGAATCTGTATTTATTTGTCTAAGTTTTCATAATATTTTATTATGAAGAAAATTTTAGATATATAAATGGAAGAGTTATCTATATTTATCCTGAATCAGATTAATAGATAACATATAGTCATGGCTTGCTTGTTAAAAATACTCTCGCAAGTGAAATTATATGTTTTTATGAAATAATGTGACATTTAGAAAAACAACTTGTTAAAATAAATATGCATGATACATATTTCCTCCTAAAATAGCATACTATTTGCATGCGCAAAACTTTTAATAATGTGAAGGTAAATTGTAATCAACTTTTTAACAAAATTCTATTCGTAATAAACCAAAATGTTATTTACCTAAAAGAAATGACCAAGATCATTTACTTAATTACTGGAAAATGTAAGGTTAGTTAGTGCATATACCTTAAAAAATTTGCTCCTAAGTTTTATTTTGTGTAAAAAAATGAAACTCTTACAAAGTTGAATATCCATTTCAAGTTCTGCTGTTTTATACAAACCGGTAATTAAATAATTCCTAACAAAACAAAAATACAATCCTTGGACATAATGGAATTATTGTAATCCTATCATGATCAAAACTTTATTTATTGCTTGAATTGGTTGAACTGTCGCCTAACATTGTCATAAACTCATAATGATCTTTCTCAATTAAAAATACTCTAAAAATGTTTCTTTTATCATTTTAAACAACACTCCCTCCTTTTCATTATACACTCTTTTTAGTATCATATATTTTATCTCTTGTTATTACTATATACTTTTTTCATTGGTTAACACAGTAAAATAATAAAGATAAAACTGAAAATTTTATTAACATTCTGCATTCAAAATATTAGTTTTTTTTGCCGTAAAAAAAATCTAGTTTTTTCTCAATGGTTTATGGTCTAACCAACATATAAACTCGAAAAATATTAACTTTATCTTGGATTCAAATACTCCATTTTTTTCTCTCTCAACAAGAATTATCAAAATTATATGTTCAAAATCATACAATAGGCAGATCAACTATATGCGTTGGTACTTATATATAATTGCTCTTTAGGAGATTTAGAAATGAGAATCTCGAAACCAGTCTTCGGCTCATAATAAATATATAGTAATGAAATTAATTTAAAATCACAGAAATAGTGGTCCTTTTGGTTTGGATCCAAACAAGAAGTGTCAATTTATAAAGATATTAAAAAATTGAATATCCAAACAAAAGAGACATGCATGTGAAGATGGATCCAATGCCAAACCACTCTACCTCACTGTCATTACCATTTTCCACAAACATAAGATTACACAACATACGTCACCTTTTCTAAATCAAAAACCAAATAATATCAAGAAACACAAATTAAACCTTAAATGTTACTTGCATCACAAGAAACATAAAGGAATAGTAAGGAAACAAGATGAAGAGGAAACACAAATATACATAAAAAAAATAAAATCTGAGAATTTGAGAAATCTCATTCATCGTCCATCTACTGAAGTGAAAGACTCAGCAAATCCATAAGGTCTAGTGGGAATACTCATCTGCGTGTTGTCCAAGCTAGGTAAAAGCGATGAAGTCGAAGATTCAAGATCACTTCTTCCTTCATAAGCTTGCCATTTCTTAAGAGCTTGAGGCAAAGACATGTCGAGATCGATACCGTATATGTCTTCTGGATTCTGATCTGATGGTTTCCATAGCTCGACGAGTGAAGACAGAATGTTCACTGCGTGTCCCATGTCTGGTCTTTGGTAAGGCTCACAGGCACAGCAATGGCCTGCTAGCTCAGCAACAGTGTGAACACTAGCTAGAGTTTCTTCGTCTAGGTCTATCGTTGGGTCGATTGCTTTCTTGAATGATGATTCTTTGTTGATGTACATTCGTTTGAATAATGAGACTAAGTGAATGCTCTCTTCTGGTTGTGATTCGTCCAGCGATTTTCTTCCTGTTATAAGTTCCATTAGAATCACCCCGAAGCTATACACATCGACCTTAGTGGTCACACGACCTGTTACTGCAATAATCAAGATCATAATTATCATCAAGAATCAGTCTTTACTCAAAATTAATTATCAAATCGAAAAAACGAAACATTGAAATAACAAACTAACCTGCATATTCAGGTGCCAAGTAACCGAATGTTCCAGCGATTCTAGTCTCAATCGATCCTTTCCCTTCAGGGGCGAGATGAACGAGTCCAAAGTCTGCAACTTTAGCCCTCATATCATCACCAAGGAGAATGTTTGAAGGCTTAAGATCTCTGTGAATGAAGCTCTGGTGAGCTAAGCCATGGAGATACTCAACACCTCTTGCAACATATAAGGCTAAAGTCAATCTCTGTTTCCACAACAGAGGCTTAAGTCCTTCCTCTGACCATTCAAACAAATGACTACTCAATGTTCCTTGAGGCATATACTCATACACAAGAAGCTTCTCATTCCCATCCAAACAATAACCGAGAAGTGTAACCAAATGGCGATGCCTAACTTTAGTTAAAACCGCAATCTCTGATTTGAATTCGGCAAAACCTTTACTAGTAATCACACCATTCTCCATTCTTTTAACTGCAATCTTGGTTCCATCGTGCAATTCGCCTTTATACACAACCCCGAAACCTCCTGATCCCAAAATGTTATCTTCACTGAAGCTGTTAGTCACAGAACGAAGCACTTGGATTGAGATCAACATGTTTCCTGCTTCCACCATTTGTATATTATCTCCTACCTCGCTTGTACCAGGAAGCGTGTAGGTATCACTTATGCCTCCAACGCTTACACTTGAACCCGCTACTGTGATTTTAACACTCTCATTGTCAGAACCTGAATGCCGCGGATGTACCACTACCGCGTTTGAGCTCTCGCCTCTATTGAACCGCATTTGCCTCTTCTTGTACCAACAGATAACTAATAATCCAATCAAGAAGATTGATAATAGACCTCCAAGAACCGAAGCAATGATGATTCCTATAAAAGTCGAAGACTTCATTCCTCTCCTATCCTTATCACCATTGATCCCAGAACCCGAACCACCTGAAGGTGTGGAAAAACCAGGAGGAGACAACGAACTTTTATCCTTTCCAATGTCAGGATTGCCATTAGTATTCACAACCACATTGTTTCTAAAACCCGGGACCTTCCCATAAAGCTGGTTACTTGAAACATCGAGTGTTTTGAGATTAGGTAACGTTGTAAGCTCTTGAGGAATCGTACCAGTAAGATTATTGATTCCAAGAACGATCCTTTGAAGCGATTTGATGTTACCAAACTCGGGACTAATCGTCCCGGCTAGTCCCATTTTCTCAAGATTAAAAACAGTAATGTTCCCATTGCTACAAGCTATCCCAATCCAATTACTACAAGGATTATTACCTTTCCAACTCTCAGCGAGCCGCTGAGGATAATGCAAAGAACTAGCAATCAAAAGCAAAGACTTCACTCTAGGATCACACTCACCAGGACTAGACAAGCAAAAGCTATTTGAATCTTTATCCAAATCAACCGAAACCGAGCTTTTAAACTCAGGAACTGGTCCTTAGAGATGATTATTCGTCAAGTTCACAACTTTAAGCGACTCAAGACTGATCAAAGACATAGGAACCGGCCCGGTGAACGCGTTATCCCTCAAGCTCAAGCTCTCAAGCTCTTGAAGACCCGAAAAATCCGGTAAAGGACCTGAAAACGCGTTGGAATGAAGCCAAACTTCTCTTAAACCAGTCATGTTCTGAAGAACATTGATTGAACCAGTTAGCTTCTGACCATTAAGCTACAATGATTGAATCTGTGAGCCAGCTAGACTCAAAGGCAAGTCACCTTCGAAGTTATTGAAAGCCAAATGCAGAATCGATAAACCGGAAAACTCATCCGGTACAAGAAAACCAGGTAATGAACCGGAAACATTAGCTGAATTAGCTGAGAAATTCTGAAGAGCAGAAGCGTTTCTCAAACTCTCTGGAATTTCCCAAGCTTTAAAAGGATTGTTATCGATTTCAACAGATTGTAATGAAGATAAGTCTTCGAAGACATCAAAAGGGATTGAATCGAAGTTGTTGTTACTTAACATCAAGACTTGTAAAGAAGCTAAACCACTTAAAGAAGGAACAGAACCAGAGATGTTGTTCCATTGAAGCTCAAGTCTTTCAAGCTCTGTTAAAGTATTGAGATTTGTTGGAAGTGTACCTTGAAGACCCGAATGTCCGATTTGGATCCGGGTTACACGTTTCTTCCCTGTACAAACGATGTGAGTCCATTTACATGGGTCTGGGTCAGACCAACCAAAAGAAACAGGTGGGTTTAAGCTTTTCTTGAGAGCAAGCATAGCTGTGATGTCTCCATTAGAATCATATTCAGAAAAGGTAAGAAGACGAAGAAATGAAATTGGAAACAAGAGAAAGTTTCTTCTTTTCTTCATAGCTTGAAACAGAGGAAGATGAAGAACAGAGAGAGACGGTGAATAAAGGTTGAAACTTTAGGGTTATGATTTGATGAAAGTGGAAATGGGAAGATGGGCTGAGAGAGAAGGGAGAAAGAAGAAGAAACTATGAAGCAGAAGCCAAGGAGACGGCTCATGGGGTGTCTGTCCCACTAAGCCAATGACAGTTTGGTAACAGATTAGATACGTAGTTATGAGATAACGTTATTCGAAAGGTTATTGTAGAAATATCGACTACGTAGTGAGTTGGCTACTTGGCTTTACACAAATGAAATGGAGAACTAGAAAAGCAAAAAATATATGAAAAAAGCAAGAAAAACAAAAAATATCTGAATTTTTCTTTTTCTTTTCCTTCTAAAAATATCTGAATTTTTCTTTTTCATTTCGTTAATTAGATATATATATATATATATTTCTACTTGTAAAATCCCTTTGAACTATGGGTCATAATTTGTACACTTTCTATTTTGAATTGTATAATAATTAGTAGGTAAAAGTTGTTGTTATTTGTAAGTCCTAATTTGGACTTTAATCAAGAAGTTTAATTACCCAGAGAAGTATATTACTTCATTAGTTTGGCAGTTACCCAGTCTGAACCTGATGTTTCTAAATTCTAATTACGTAAATGAGGAAAATCAATATTAAAGAATAGCATAAATAAATTAATTATAGGGAAGAAAAAAGTAAACAAATTGATTATAAAGTATATATTTTAAATCGCAAAACTGTGGAATATTATTTGCAAAATAAGTTCAAATGGGTAGGATTTTACTATCCTACCAATTTTTCTAGAATTCTAATTACGTAAAAACATTATTTAGTAAATGAGGGAAATCAATGTAATAAAAGATAGCATAAAAAAATTAATCATAGGGAAGACAAAAGTAAGCAAATTGATTATAAAGTATATATTATAAATCGCCAAATAGTGGAATGTTATTCGTAAAAGAAGTTCAAATGGGTAGGATTTTCATATTTTACCGAGGATTTTTAACAAATTATTATATAAAAAAAAACTATTTTATACTAGAACATATTATTTATAAGTATGCGAGACAAAATACTATAGGATGATTTTGCCAAATTTGGTTTTCTTATGGCTGTCTACATAGTAGGTCTTGGTCCTGGGCATTCGAGTATTTGGTTCGTATTCGGTTCAGATTTTTTGAATTTTGAATTTTTGGATTTTAAAGTTTAGAATCTATAAGATATTTTAGAATTTTGGTTTAGATTAGGTTTGGATCGAGTTTTGGATACCCAAAATATTTTTTTTAAAAAGTTGGTTATATTTGAATAAAATTTGGTTAAATTTTTGTAAATATAATCATGAATTTTAAGATATTTTGGTTATTTTAGATATTTTGATCTAAAATAATTGATATTTTTGGTAATTAGGTTATATTAAATTTAAATATCTAACATTTTGGAAAGCTATAAATGATAAGGTATTTAAAAATATTGATAGAAACCCACAAAAAATCTTAAAATTAGTGGAACTGAAGCTTTACCTTGGAATTTGTCACAAATTAAAAAACATAATAAACTTAATCAAATCTCTTAGGATATTGAGGTTATACAAGATCCTCAGAATTCACTATTTAAAAGGTTTCGTAACTATATAGATGGTTTATAGAAAGAGATGGACGATTTATCTAGATTACGTTGCTTCTGCTTTCAATATGACATGATGGAAACAATTATATGCGCATGTAACACTCGTAGGTGCATCTCCCCTTTGCATGCCAAATTAGAAGCTCTTATATTGGCCTTGAACAGTCTGATTGCACAACGGAAACAAAAGTAGTTTTTGCAACAGATTCCTCTGAGATGCTGAAGATGCTGTCTACGACGACTAATTGGCCTGCTTTTTCGACACACCTGGACGATCTCTGAAGATTAAGAATTGTTTCTCTTTTTCTCTTTTACTGTCTTTCTTTAATTTTTTGAAATTTATATTCAAAAGCAGATAAATTCGCATGCAGTGCCAGACTTTATCTGTAATTTATTATGCATGTAAACAATGTATCACTGGTTTGGATTTCTGAACCGTTTTATTTAATATGTAATTGTTGACACAAAATATTTTAATTTTGGGTATTCGGATACCTATTTGGTTTTTGATTCGTTTTGGATTTAGTTTTTTCGAATATAGAAATATAAAATCTGTTCAAGTATTTTATAGATTTCGGTTCGGTTTAATATTTTATTTTCAGATCGGTTTCAGTTAATATCTGAATTTTTGTTTTTCTTATTGTTATTTTACTTTTATTTTTCTACTTGTAAAATCACTTACGATGGGTCATAGTTTTGTTATATGTTATTTTCAAATTTTACAACATTTAACAATATTATATATATATATATATATATACTGTTTAGTTATAGAAAAGTTGTTATTAAAGTAGGTAAAATTTGTTGTAACTTGTAAGTCTTAATTTTAACTTTAATCTAAAAATTTAATTACCCAAAGAAGTATAATCAGTGTAGCAGTTAACCACTATTAGCCTTTTGTTTCTCAATACATAAATGAGCAAAATTAATGTATTTAAAGGATAGCATAAACAAATTAATTATAGAGACCAAAATGTAAAAAAGAAAAAGTTGATTATAAAGTATGTATTTTAAATACATTTTTTAATTTTAGATAACTTTAAGTAGGTTTTTTGAAGTTTTAAAGTTGTTCTAAAAGTTGTTTAAAAGGATATTTTCCAAAATAAATAAATCACTTAATTACTCAAAAAAAACATGAATTTAAAAGGTACTAATCCTCGAATAATAATTTTTTTCATAAAAATAAATGAATGAAATCAATATTGCTATATAACATGTGATCTGCCGCCACACGCCCGCCTTCGATTACGATTTGATCCGCCGCCGCACGCCCGCCTCTGATTGCAATTTGATCCGCCGCCGCACGCCCGCCTCTTAGTGCGAATTGATCCGCCGCTTGATGTTCGCCTCTTAAGCGTTGATCCGCCGCAGCCTTTTTCCGCCAAAGCCTGGCCTTCAAGTTCCTTCTGTGTAATTCTGATGATTTCCCCCGCAAGATTCGGAGCATTCGGAGGATTATCATTGATCTGGTTCGGGATCACCGCAAGATTCGGAGCATTCGGAGGATTATCATTGATCTGGTTCGGAATCACCGCAAGATTTGGAGCATTCGGAGGATTATCATTGATCTGGTTCGGGATCACCGCAAGATTCGGAGGTTTATCATTGATCTGGTTCAGGATCGACATGAAGTGGTGGTTCGGGATCGGAGCTTGTCTCTCCCAAAAGTAATCATTAACTGTACTTTTAAGGACTGCCGAGACCTCAATTTTGCTCTCAGATCTAGATAAGCGTTCATAATCTTCAATCATTCCCCATATTTCATACGCTTTCCAACCACAAATGATAGGACAAACTACGATCATAATACAGAAAGCAAAGAATGACTCACGAATGTAGAAGGCTCGGATCAAGGTAATGCAACCAGCCAGCGCCGATGATTCACCGATCACGGTTTTCAGGTAGAAATGGCGGCTGCCGATTATGAGATAGAAGAAAACGATAAGGAACCATATTGAGCCGGCCACACAAGTCCAATGATCCAATCGATCAAGATCTGACTTCACTGTTGGAGCTTGGCATTACCTGCCACAAGTAATGCCAAGTAAGAATCATCAAAACATTTAGGCCTTGATGTTCTATAATCGAAAAATTCTCTATTCCCTTTTAAGCAATGAGGATGTTTGTGGTTAGTACAAAGAAAATCAACAATGAGGCTGAACTATCATTTGTTTAAATCCATTAGAAATTACTTTAAAGAGTTTAGGATAGCGTGGTAGGTTTGAAATGTTGATGGCTTGAATGTGAAGTTCGGTTTTGAAAATGTATAGAGTCTTCTTGCCATCATAAGCAATGTGTTTGGCACCTTGCTTGACTTGATTGTTCTTGAGGCGGTTAGTAACATGTTGCATTCAACTCTCTTGCTTGTAGTCACTTCTTTCATTACACTATGGATCTGTTTTACGTTGATGTATCATAACTTCTTGAGTATTAACCTACAAAGGTATTAGTTCACTCGAAAGCTTTGGTGCAAGGTTTGTGTCAAAAGAATTTTTTTTGGTCAAACATTTGTTTTGGAAACAAACATTTCATCATGATAAGTTTTTCCAGCCATAGCAAAAAGACTAGGTTTCTTACCTTGGTCTTTTTTCCCTTATAGTTAGATTTGGTCAAGATATACCTCATGAGGAGACATAGGTACAAGACTGGTCTTGCGTTCTTTGAACTCGAAGGTATGGCGATTGGTGTATCCATCATGCATGACCCTAGGATGAGATTGCCATGGTCTTCCAAGCAAAATGTATTCAGCTTCCGTAGGCAAAATGTCACATAGCACTTCTTTTTCATATTGGCCAATGAAAGGGGTACTTTCACTTGATGCTTCACTTTCATTTCTCCTTGTTCATTTATTCATTGAAGAACATATGGCATAGGATGCTTCTTTACCTCTAAACCCAGCTTCTTGACCATTGTCCCACTTGCTACATTGGTACAACTACCACCATCAATGATAACAAAGCATCGCGTGTGGAACAAGTTAACTCTTGGTCAGCGAGAATTAAGACTCAATAAAACACAAGATATAATGATATTCAGTCTTCTGTCATATCCAAAAGAACAAACATTATCTCTTTAAACACAACGAACAAAAGTTATGTAGATTAATCTAATAAGTAAACAAAAGTTATCCAAAAGCTATCATAACCAGGAAGGAGGCTAAACAAATTTAGAAAATCAATATTGCTATATAACATGTGTTCAAACTATATAACTCGTGGCTTGTGGCTCGTGGCTTGTGGCTCGTAGCTCGTGGCAATGGGCCTCCAGAGACCCATTATAATTTTAAAATACCAAACACAAAAAATACTTTATATATTTACTAGATAAAGACATGTCCGTCCGATAAACGGATTTTCTAAACTTTTAAATAAATTAAAATTAGATAAATCAATAAATTAAATATTTGTTGTCAATTAAATATTTTCAGTTGTTTTAGGAAAATAAGTAGAAAACATGTTTTCTTAGAGAAAATATTTATTTACAAAAGTTTATTTTTATGTGAATAAATAATTTTAACTTTTCATACTACAATTTTATTATTAACATATTAAAAATTTATACCTCGTCAAGTAGTTTTTGCTTCTCTTTTAATAGGGCATTTCACATTTATTTATGTTAATGCTATGACTATGAGAAACAGTGGAAGGAATATCAATTTCCAACAAATTCTAAAACCATTGTGAGAGGTAAAATGTTCTTCTGTCACCTTTCCCGAACCTTCATGGTTGAATTGAATTATATGATGCTCAGTTAGAGTATATTGCAAATCTATCACCATCTTTTCGCATATCTATGATAGTAGTTTGAGTTTCTTTGTCTTAATGTTTTTTTATATGTACATTTTCTATTAGCTCAGAATTTCCAGTGTGTTGCAATTTGCTTAGACTGGATGATTGGTTGTCTAATGTCATATCCGATCATAAAATATTGTACTTTGGTTAGCTTTTATTTTACTCTTTGACCAGTGAATATTGTTGTATTATTGCTCTGTGGCAGCTTCTTAATTGAATGCAACTGTTGATGTCATCAAGGCTTTGAGCAAAAAAAAAACAGAGTTTTGGCTTAGATATTGAGACATTTCTATAGAGAGGAAGGCTTGCTACACGTAGATGGGGTATGCTATTTAACTATTGAACTCATAGACCCAAATTTTGGGGTTTATAAATTTTATAGGTTAATTTTCCGTTCTTTGATATAATATTGTGATTTCAACCTCCAACAATTATGATAGGAAACCTCTTGAGAAGGACGGGATTATCTATAGTAAAGCCAAAAGCTCTGCATTAGGAATCAACGAGAAGTATCATTAGGACCCCAAAAGAATATGGTTAAGAGGTGCACATTTATTCAAGGATATATGGGACACTGCAATGATTTAGTTACATGTACAAGCTTGGAAGTCGGATGTTACATATTTTTGTGTTTGAATTTGAAAAATGATTTTGAGGTTGATAAAATTCATCAAAGAACTGTGCAAAATAGTTCCTTATTGTAAGGAATTCATGTCTTCTCATATAGAAAACTAAAGTAGGTAGTACTTCACTTAATTTGTTTTTTTCTTTACATTATAAAATATACTTAATATCTAATATGGATTTAGACAACACAAAAACATGAAAACACAGCAAACGAATTTGGCATCAATTTCATAACAAATTTCAATTTGTAAATTAGAGTTAAGAGTCTAGTCAATATTTTCTTCGAGGAGCAGCATTTAAAGCTCAATTTTACTTACAATTCGTAAGCCAAATATATATATATATATATATTATCATCTAATTTTTACTAATATAAAAATGTCCTTCGTATATTCCACATTCTCATGTATAGATTAAATTCATGAAATCAACCAAATCGTTTTATTACTGTGGATTTGGCTAGAGTTTACTACGATCGTTAGTCATATTTGTGTGTTGCGTTGTGAATAATCGAAGTATTGGCTTTATTCTTTATCAACTTACAACACAAATCTCAACACTCTTCTCTCAACTCTTATCAACCAATCATCCCTCCCCAGCTATTACAATCTCTCCACTGGTCTAGCTTCAGACACAGTCCATGGCATGTTCTTATGCACAAGGTGACATCAACAGAACAAATCAAACAAAGAGGAAGAAGGATCTTCTCGAAGAACAATTATGGATAACGATGATAATAGAGAGAGTCAATTGAGATAATTGAGTCAACGGTAAACAGTCAACTTGGTCAAAAGTCAATCAAGGGAAATCACCGAGTCAATTGAGTCAATTCGCCGAGTCAACCGAGTCAACTCGGACAATTCACCTACCTTTGACCGGTGCGTGATGGCGCATCCCAAGGCGGATGGAGGAGAAGTTTGATGATCTGGACTCGTATCGTAGATGCGGTTCCATCAGTGGTCTCGGATGTTTGAGATGAAGTTATTGATGTTTGAAGTGTTGGATTAGAGAGAAGATGGTGGGTTGAGTTGTGAGAAATAAGGAGGTAGAGGTGTGTATTTATGGGATGAAATGTGAGGCGTTGGTGGAATTGGTTGGTGAAATAATTTTAAATGTGTTTTAGGTTTGGTTGAGTAGAAAAATTGGTGGTGGTAAGGTGGTGGATGTTATAGTTTTGTTTCCATGTAATGAGTAAGACAAAGAGAAATTCATCTTTTAAGTGATTCACACAGAGATTGGTCTTCTCTATCAATGATCTAATATATGCAAGAGATAAAACAGAACAAGAAGAATATTGATACCATACCAAAAAATAAACTCCATAAAAAGTGGGAAATATGTAATAAATTTTGCAGTATCTCGATTTCCCTGTAATGAATTTAGACAAAGAGCATATAAATTTGAAGTATGGGTTACTTAAGAGCATATAAATTAAGACACATAGACATTGATCTACTCTATCAATAGCCTAACATGTGTATGAGATAAATAGAACAAAAATATTGATTTCAGACCAAAAAAGAAACTATATAATCTTTTTGGCCCAGTGTGCCCTTATATCCATTTTGGGAGCAATTGTTGTACTGACCTTATGCAAAAAAAAGTGAGCTGCATGACCTCTATGTAATCTAAATAACTTGTAACTAGTATTACTGATAAATGTAGTACCACTAGTATAACTCATAACTAGTATTACTGATAAATGTAGTATAACTAGTATTATTGATTGAGTTTTTTTGTATTGTTTTGGCAACAATGTCAGCATACATTTTAAATGCCAAGGTCGCATGTATAATTTAATGTTGAAGACATCAGTGGAGGAGATAACTTTGTCGATGATAGAAGTTAGGATATACAAGAAGCTTGCGTTAGATGAAAGTAAGGTTAAATTGCAATTGAGTTACTATCCACTGCTGGTGCGATGTGAGGAATAATTTATTATTTGTGATGATGAGGATATGTGTGTTTATCTAACGTCCATTGATAAAGAGAACCGTAGATGTATGTTGTTTGTGGAGGTCATCACTAGATCAGAACTGCCTTAGCAACTGTCGAGAGCCGGAAAAAGTTCTTTTGGTAAGATCTATGGCGACCTGGATTCAAATGATGGTGTAATCGGAGATAATGCCATTACTCTGTATGTAGAAAAAGAACTAGCAAAACAACAAAATGAGGTGATAGTGGATGATGATGAAGGTGTATCACATGATGAAGGTGTGGATTGGTCGTATATGGGTGATGATTATGTAGAGGTTCCACATGTTGTAGAAACTAGTCAGTTTGTAGAGGCATGGGAAGACGGTTTGGGAGTGACTGTACTTCAAGAATTTCTAAATAGGAAGGCATTGCAAGATATGGTGGATAGAGGCTCATTTGTCAACAGTTTTTCTTTTGATATAATAAAGTCTGATCTGGGACGTTTAGTGCTCAAATGTAGTAAAAAAGCTGTAAATGGGGTTTACGAGCTACAAGGATATAAAAAATTTTCTCGATTAGAACGTACACCAAGATGCATACATGCTCTCGGACTAGTCAGAGCGATAACATCAAAATGAAGAGGCAAGGCACACCATAATTAGTTGCATCCATTTTGGTAGAGGATTATCCGAGAAAAATGAAAACTCCAACTCCTAGAGATATCATGGATCTTGTTCAGACAAAATTAGGTGTGAAGATATCATACTCCACAGCATTGAGAGGGAGAAATCTAACTGTTAGTGATTTGCGTGGTACCCCGGAAGAAAGCTACAAGTTGTTGTATTGCTATTTGCACATGTTAGAGAAGAAAAATGATGGTACAATAACACGTGTGGAATTGGATGAGAAGAACAAATTCAAGTACCTATTCATAGCTTTAGGAGCTAGCATTGAAGGTTTTGAAGTCATGAGGAATGTGATAATTGTGGATGCAACTTTTCTCAAAAACGGATATGGTGGTGTACTAATTTTTGCTACAGCTCAAGATCCTAATTGAAACCATTATTCCTTAGCGTTTGGTGTACTCAATGGTGAGAATGATGCAAGTTGGACATGGTTTATGGAGATGCTGAAAACGGTTATACCAGACTCTTCCGAATTGGTATTTATGAGTGACAGAAATGCAAGGCTCATAAGCGCCATAGGTAATGTGTATCCCCAGGCTAATCATGGGTATTGTGTATGGCATTTGTCCCAAAATGTGAAAGGTCATGCTTCTAACGCTAACAAAGACGTAGTCGCATGGAGATTCATGAAGTGCAGTAGGCATTACACAGTTGCTGAGTTCAATTCTGCTTATACTTCTTTTAGAACGAGATATCCTTCTGCGGCCAAGTATCTGGAGGAGAGTATAGTGAAGAAAAATGGGTAAGGTGTTGTTTTCCAGGAGATAGATACAACTTAGACACAAGTAAAGCTGTGGAATCATTAAACAGTGTTTTCAAGGACGCAAGGAAGTACTCTTTAATACCCATGCTTGATGCGATCATTACAATGTTTTCTCATTGGTTTAATGAACATCGGAAGGAGGCCGTGTCTGGAACGATAAAAAAAAAACTGGTGCCTTTAGTAGAGAACTGCATGCACGATTTATGGGGTGTTGCTGAGAAGATGATTGTGACAGAGCTAAACACTTTCGAGCTTGAATACAATGTCATCGGTAGTGATGGAAAGACTTATATGGTAAACTTGCTCTGCAAAAGTTGCAGTTGCAGGGTGTTCGATATTGAAAAGTATCCTTGTGTGCACGCACTAGCCGCTTATATTGAATTCCTAAGGCATGATGATAGACCTCGTGATATCCAATTACATGAGTTGTGTTCAAAATATTATTTGACGGAGCTGTGGGCAATGGCGTATTACAGGACAATCTATTTAGTGCCAGATAAGTCTCAATGGGATGTTCTAGATGACATCAAAAGCAAAACAATCATACCTCCGGATCGAAAAGTAAAAAAGAGAAGAAAGAAAGTGAAAAGGTTACCATCGGCTGGAGAACGGCGTCCAAGGACGCAAAATAAAAGGCGGCCGGGACAAGGACTCCAATGGTTGTTATTTGAAAATTGTAGTAGTTTTTAATTCTGATCTCTTCACCTTTTGTTTAGTAACACTATTTATTGGTTAGGACAACTACGTATAACTTGTTTTCCGTTATTCTATATTTCCGTTATTCTATATATTGGTTTTGTGATTATGTTAATTATGTTACATAAATTGTTTCAATGTTACAATGTTTTAAACTTGTATTTACATGGGGTGTTATTTTAATTTTTAAATAATTTTGACATATTTTAATTTTTTTTAAATCCTATTAATAATTTTTTAAATCCTATTTTAATTGTTTTTAAAATTTGTTATGAGTTTATTTTAATTTTTTAAAAGATAATTTTTATTTTATATGTGTCTCAAGAATGAATTATAGGCATTGTAAACATCTGAAATATATGTTTCTATATGTATTTAGAAGGAAATTACAATAATACTAATAATTAAGTTGCTATGAAACAATCTACCCTATATAATCCTTATACTTTTAAGGTGGGTTTGTGAATAATATCCAACTTATGGTATCAAAGTTACATAAATCTAGGTTTTTAACATGTTAATGCACAAAACACTAAGAATTATATGTTAATCGATTTAAATCAAACGTAAAACTAAAATTTGTTTCTTTAAGTATATGTAATACTAATTAAAATGGAAAACATCCAAAGTATAACTACTTTGGAAGTTTGGTATAACTACTATCTTACGTATTACTATGTATACTTAGGCGGCCCACATGTCATTAAAAATGGTGCACATGTGACGAAAATGGCGCACGTGTGTCAATATTTTGCGCGCCCTAACATCAAATTTTCCAATTTTTTGGCTCCCGAATTTGGGTTTTTCTCCCATTTCTTTTTGGGTTTCCTTTTAATTTTTTGCACCAGTTTTCTTTTTCATTTTCTCACATTTATTCTAGAGACTCCTCTTTATCCTCCTCATCCTCCTCATCCTCCTCCATCGAGACATCATCGCCATCTCCATCTCGAAGAAGACTTCGGGTAAGATCTTAATTTGTGTTAGGTCTTTGATTTGCTTTTTAATTGGACAAAGATCTGAATTTGTGTTAGGTCTTTGATTTGCTTTTCAATTGGACAAAGATCTGAATTTGTGTTAGGTCTTTGATTTGCTTTTCAATTGGACAAAGATCTGAATTTGTGTTAGGTCTTTCATTTGCTTTTCAATTGGACAAAGATCTGAATTTGTGTTATGTGTTTCATTTGCTTTTCAATTGGAAAGTTTTGAATTTGTGTTAGGTCTTCGATTAGCTTTTCAATTGGACAAAAATCTGAGTGACCATTTTATCACATGTGCGCCGTTATTTTTACAAAGTATTACCAGAATTACGAATCGTAATAAGCATAACTAAAAGAAACCTACCGCGAAACTGAAGGCAAATTCAGTCGGAAATCCGTCGGAGTCGGCAAAATCCATCGGATATCCGTCGGTTTTTGCCGTCGCTTCTATCTCGTTGGAAATAAAAATGGCGTCGGAAAATTCCGACGGAATACCGAAATCAGAAATCCGTCGGAAATCCATCAGTTTTAAAGCCGTCGGTATGCCGTCGGTTTTAAACCGATGGAACACCGACGAATTTCTGATTTTTATATACCGACGGATCTATAACCGACGGCATACCGACGGCTTTAAAACCAACGGATTTCCGACGGATTTCTGATATTTAAATACCGACTGAATTCCGACGGGAAAAAACCAACCGAATTCTGACAGATACAAACCGACGGATTTCCGACGGATACATACCGATGGATTTCCGACGGAATTATTTAATTTTTTTAATTATATAATCGAATATTTAAAAATAAATTTATGAATTTTTAAAATTGGTTTTCTAATATAAATTAAAATTAAAGAAATAATAATTATATAATAATGCAATAATTCAAATTAAAATTCAATATTTATAAAATAATTCAAATAAAAAACAAAAAAAACCTAAAACTACAATGGCGGGAAGCGGGATAAGAATTCCTCCATGCGTTGCTGCAATACCAGGTTATCCGCCTCCAATTTGCGGGTTCTCTCACGTTCCACTTCTTGTTAGAGGCGATCCGCTTCTCATTGGAGGCGATCCACTTCTCGTTCTTCTGCGAGTTGTTGCAGCTGCGTCTTCATGGCGTCCATCTCAGCGTCTCGTTGTGCGAGCTGTACTCTAATATCGGGAGAATCACCGTAGAAACGCGAAGTTGCAGAAGAATATGTGTCGTCCGGAAGACCAAATACACGACCTTTGGTCTTCGGAGTACACTGCGGTAAGAAATGAAAATTTTGTTAAAAATTAGAATTTACAAAAAAACGATTTAAATATATATTTTACTTACCTCATAGACGAATTCATTAATCTTCTCGATCGGAAGATCGGTCATTGGAGGCGTTCCTTCGGTGAGTGGCTGAGAAAGGAGGAAGTCTTCCTTCATCTTCTCATAATTGTCAATGATCTCCCGAGCCAGCGGATCTTGGATTTTATGGTTCTTCCTGCTGGTATGCGCATCCTTGAGCAATGTGAGAGCGGAAGGTGGGACACCGTTTTGTCGAAGCTACAAAAATGAAAATTTAGTAAAATATAAAATTATAAAACTAAAATAACAAAATTTTAATTAAATAAAAAACTTACCAGTTGTTTGGCCCGTGTGACCAAACTAACCGCTCCTAGATTGTGCGTCGCCTTGCCTTTTTCTTTGCGATCGCTGTTTCGGCACGCAGAATGAGTTGTGGAGCTTGTCTTGGTCGGTTCTTCACTCCAATAAGTGCATAACCCGCTCCATAGGCCCGGGTTGGAAAGCAACTCCCTTGGGACATCATTCTTGTGCCATTTATCCTTCCACTCGTTCAGCTTCCACGAATACATTCTCGCTGCTTTTTTATCGAAGCATCATCTAACCGAGGCGGTCATGTGGCTATCCCAAGTAAATTCTTGCTGCAAATCAAAAATTCAAATAAAATAAACTATATTACATAAAAGTAAAAAAATTTAAAATACGAGGTACTTACCGCAAATTGGCGAAACCACAATTCCTGATCCGCCATCGGCATTTGGTTGTAAGTCGGGTACGGATGCTGAAGCATTCCATTGAGCATCCGGTTAATGGACTTGGAAATCCCATTTCCAGAATCTCCAAACCTACAAAAGAAATTAGTGCAAATAATTTGAATTGTAACTAAAGTAATAATAGTAAATAAATATTAAAATTCTTAAAATTAACAAAAACTTACCATGTGTCTCTGCCTACGCAATCCGGATGGAGACGAGGCAATCTATCTCGTCCTGGTTGAGCGACAAAGTCCTCGACGCTCATCTGCGTTGGTGCAGTAGGTGAAGGCGTCGGCATAGGCGCTGTCTCCGGGATATGTGTCTCCGGGATATGTGTCTCCGGTATAGGAGAAATCTTCGAACCGGCAGTACCTCTCCGGCGACTACTACGTCCGCCGACGCCTGAACGGACAAACCTACCGTAATCCCTAGAAAAATCATAAAAAATATCAAACATTATATGAAAAAATTATACAACATGAAAATAAAAAAAAGTATCAAACAAATATTTTAAATTCATTATTAGTCCAAAACAATTAAACTTTTATAAAAGAATGAATAATTTATGGAAATACTTATAAATTACTAAAATCATCATAAATTTATATTTATAAGTATTAATTCCAAAACCAATATAAATTTGTAAATACATGATTATTACATGAAATAATTATACATTATCAAAATAATTAAAAAATTTGAAAAAAATATTTTAAATTCATTATTATTCCTAAACAATTATACATTTATAAAATAATGAATAATTGATGGAACTACTTATAAATTACTAAAATCATCATAAATTTATATTTATAAGTATTAATTCCAAAACAATTTTAAATTTGTAAATCCATGATTTATAAAAGAATGAATAATTCATGAAAATAATTATAAATTACTAACATGATTAAAAATTATAAAAATAAAAATCATAATTTTCTAAAACTTATTATTCATTCCAAAATTAAGAAAATTTTAAATTTGAAAATATTTATAAATAATTCAATCAATAAATAAATTAACAAAACAAATAATTTCAATAAACATAACAAACCTAAATCTAACAATTACAAACTTAAATCTAACAATTACAAACCTAAATCTAACTAGTACAATCCTAAATCTAACATTACAAACCTAAATCTAACAATTCTAATTTTCTAAACCAATCAATCTAACTCAATACCTAACAATCCATAATATAAACTTAAAAACTTACATGTTTGGAGGATTTTGAGCCATTTGGATGATGGATCGTCGGAAATCCGGAAGATTTGGCGATTTTTCGAGTTTTGGAGATTTTTTAAGTTTCTGCGAAAGTGAGGAGGAAGAAGACGATTTCTGCATATATTACGATATTTCCGACGGATATATCCATCGGAAATCCATCAGTTTTTTAAAAAAAAATTACGCACGTTCTCGATAAGGTTCCGGAAGGTTCGCGCTTAAATTTTCGCGAATCCTTTCCGACGGATTTTTGACGGACTCGCGAAAATTTAAGCATCGCGGGAAACAAAATGATTTTCGCGGTTACATTTTCATTATCCGTCGGAAATCCATCGGAATTTCTGATTGGCCAGTCAATCCTTAAACGGGGACACGTGTTACCACAAAACCATCGGAACTCCGTCGGAATTTCTGACGGATTTCCGACGGGTTTGTGGGTTTAGTGGTTATTTACGCACCGTTTCAGTAAACATATGTTTTTAGTATTATAAATTCATGATTGCAAACACAAATAACTTATAGAAATGTTTCATTTGACAAATTTCAAAAGTTTATACGATTCTTTCGTTTTTGGTAAACTTGTATGTTAACTATACGTTTATCTATCAAACACTTTCGGTCGAACCATGTCTAAAAATGAAATCTTTTGAAAATATGTTATATATCACATAATTTAGTTTATTTTCTCAAAGTTTGTTGTTAATATTGTCTTAATGTACAAGAAATTACAAGTTAACCATGTAACCCCCAAACCCGTCGGAAATTCCGACGGATTTCCGATGGGTTTACTGTTACACGTGTCTATAAAAATTAAATTAAAAATAACCCCTAAAACCGTCGGAAATCCATCGGAAATTCCGACGAATTTCCGACGGATATTGGTATGTTTTACGAAAACACGTGTCCGTTTTTAAGGTTTTAAATTATATTTCCGACGGATAAGGGTTTATATGTTCTTTAATGTTTAAGTGGTTTAATGAGTTTTGTGGGTTTGTTAAGGTGTTTGTTTAGGGAATATATATTGCTGGCAAAATCTTATTTTATTAAAACTTGTAAAAATATACAAAGCTGAAGTTGAGCTTATAAAATGCTCAGCAGCTGTGGTCTTCGAGGACCTATGTTTTACACCGTAATGTCAAAATTAAATAAAATACAAAAAAACAAATTTACACTTTTCTGTAAAAATAAAAAATAATACAAAAAACACATATAAATAATCTTCATTAGAAGATGATGCTGATCCCTCAGATGGAATTGAGTCTGAATCCTCATAAAATTCACCTTGTTCTTCTTCTGATTCGGAAAAAACTAAACCAAATTGTGTGAAATCAACAACAAGATCCAGAGCACAAGAAAGCTCAACTGGATCCATTGGAACAACTTCTGCTGGCTGTAAAGGATCGTGTTCTGCAACTCCATAAATTCTTCCTCTCGGGGTCACTTTAGTAACTGTGCGCCAAGGATCTGTCCGCCGTGTAACTCACGGGTAACGAATATAGCACACCTAGAAAAACATATTAGTTTTGTAAGTATTATACCAAAATAATGAATTGAGTATTAATTACACTAATATTTGTACCCTACCTGCTCAGCTTGTGATCCTAGAATGAATGGGTCATACGTTTCTAGTCTCCGACTTGAATTAACAGACGTAACACCAAATTGGTCTACATGAAGCCCACAACCGAGTGTTGAATCATATCAATCACATTTGAAAACAATGCACTTCAAGTCTAACATTCCTGGGTACCGCACTTCCAATATTTCCTGAAGAACGTCGTAGTAAACATCATTACCAGATTTCACTGAAGTACCAGAATCTGAAGTTTGCATTGTCCTTCTCTCGTCATGAACCCTAAAACCATATCCACGACTGCAGTATCTAGGATAAGAAGTTACAATGTAGTTTTGACCATTAACAAATTCCAATAACCATGTGGGAAATGTCTGTCCGCTGCTGACTCCTTCAGAAACCTACAAAAATAAGTTCCAAATTAGTATTTTTAAAAAAAAATTATTAAATGATTTAGCGTTTTTAAACACTTACGTAAAACTGCAACCAAGACATAAATTTCTCCTCCTTATGGACTTGAAGCTCGTCTTCTGTCTTATCCATATAGTACCCACGTATTAATGTCATGTAAATCCTGTACGAAAACCAAAATTGTTGACAAGTTAATAACTTATAAAATAATCAATTATACATTAAATGACACAAAAAAATTTTTGTTTACCTTTCGTATTTCGTAATTTCTTCACAATTGGTTAGGATATACGTATGCAAGTGTTTAAACTCCTCTTGAGATAATTTACGCCTTTTGACTCGCCCAACTTGGGAAAATAACTCTGGAACAACGACGGGGTAAATCGCTCTCTCACCACGATCATCATGGCGACTAGGACGTCTACTCTTCGTACGAACTTCTGACGGGAAGTAATATTCAGCAAACTGTGAGGCCTCTTCGTTGATGCTCTGGACGATAATAGATCCCTCTACTCTACTCAAATTCTTAACCTTTTTCTTCAGATGAAACATATACCGCTCAAATGGATACATCCAACGGTATTGAACTGGGCCTCCTAGTTGTGCTTCTCGTGGGAGGTAGATCAGAAGATGTTTCATCACATCAAAGAAAGATGGTGGAAATATCTTCTCCAAATTACAAAGGATCACCGGGATATTGGCCTGTAAATTTTGGATTCCCTCAACAGTAAGTGTTCTTGTGCATAAATCGCGAAAGAAAACACCTACTCCTGCAATTGCTTGGTGGACATCTTGATGAAGAAGATGAGCAAAATCGAATGGAAGAAGCCTCTGCATCATGACAATCATGACTCTTAAGTAGTTTCATAATTTCATTCTATTAGATGCGTATCCATCGAATAAATTTAACATCGTCGTGAATCCAATAAAAAAAAATTTTTTTTTTTTTTTTTTTATAATGGAAATGGACATTGACCATTTGGGAGCACTTCAAGAAAACCTCAATCGCAATATGCTGGCAAGTCTAATCTAGATTTCATATTATCTTTCGTCTTCCCTTGGATGTTTAAGACTGTGTTCATGATGTTCTCAAAGAAGTTCTTCTCAACGTGCATCACATCAAGATTATGCCGCAATAAATGGTTCTTCCAGTAAGACAAATCCCAAAATATGCTCTTCTTGTGCCAGCTATGAAATTCACCGACACCATAAATAGGTTCATGTCCATTACCCCCACAATAAGGAGTCGTCTCAACACCAAAATCTCTCAACTGCTCCAATAATGTTTCACCGTGTATCTCAGGTGGTGGACCATCAAAAACTTGCCTACCCTTCGTAAACATTATTCTCGAACAACGATACGGATGATCACTCGGTAAAAATCTCCTATGACAATCAAACCAACAATGTTTTCTGCCGTGCTTTAGTTGGAATGCATCTGTGTTGTCTTGGCAATACGGACACGATAATCTCCCATGTGTTATCCATCCAGATAACATACCATAACATACCATCCACATAAGCATCGCACGCATCTTAAAGTTTTGCTGGGTTGAAACATCGTACGCTTCCACACAATGCTCCCATAGCATTTGTAACTCATAAATCAATGGCTGGAGGAATATATCAAGTGATCTCTTCGGATGCTCTGGGCCGAGAACAAGAATTGATAGATATAAAAACTCTCTACGCATGCACAGAGATGGAGACAAATTGTAAGGGGTTACAATTACGGGCCATAACGAATACTTCCTTCCATGCTTCCTAAATGGGTTAAAACCATCTGTACATAACCCGAGGTACACATTTCTTCGCTAATACGCAAACTCCGGATACAATGATTGAAAATGTTTCCAAGCTTCTGCGTCTGAAGGATGTGTAATATCTCCATCTTGACGATGACTGCATGTCATCTCATTGGCTCTGCTGTGCGCTGAGAAGTATATAACCTCTTCAACCTCTCTGTTATTGGTAAATACCACATACGTTTATATAGAATTTGAATTCTGCCACTACTTTCCTGATACCATGGTTTACGAAAATATCTACATCTTTTGCGGTTTTCATCTTCTCTCCAATATAGCATACAGTTGTCGATGCACACATCTATTACCTTATACGGTAACCCAAGACCAGATACAAGTTTTTTTACCTCATAGTATGATCCGGGTAAAAGATTATCTTCTGGCAATAAATCTTTCGCCCAATTTGTTATCGCATCAACACACTCCTCTGCCAAATTATAATCCGTCTTAATCGTCATCAATCTACTTGCAGATGATAAAAGCGAATGACCTTCTTTACACCCTCTATATAGTGGCTGCTTTGCAGCATCTAACATATCAAAAAATCTTCTTGCTTCTACATTAGGTTCTTCGAACCTATATCTTTCTTCACCGCTAAACTCGACATTCTCTTTAAACGCATCATTCACCATCTGCACGCTCCCTACACCTACATCTACTTCCGTGCTACCTCCTAAACAATCTGAGACAGTTGGTTCACTAGTACTACCATACTCAACATTTGTTTCTCCATGTAAATACCATATCTTGTAATCCGGCATAAACCCATTACTATACAAATGATGTCAAACTATCTCTATCGCAACATTACGAGAATTCCTACAAATTGAACATGGACATTTTAACTTACTTGATTTTTGAACACGCGGTTGCTTTCCCACCACTTCCATGAACTCGTATATGCCTCGTGCATACTCCTCGTTCAAGTTGTTCGTCTCCGGATTCATTAATGGTTCGTCCATCCATGATCGAAAATATCTAGACATATTTTTCACTTTTTTTATAGAATTCGTATTAAATAAACAAGAAATGAGAGAGAGATACGAAATTAAGATTGTTGTGTAATGGGATAGAGGAAGGGACAAACATATATATAAACTCGTTTCCGTCGGAAATCCGTCGGCTTACAATGGTAAATTCAACGGATACATTAACGTTCATATTATCCGACATATTTCCAGAAGCCGTCGGAAATCTGTCGGAATATAACGGCATGGATATCCGTCGGAAATCCGTTGGAATATAAATTTCCGTCGGACATTCCGTCGGAAATCCGTTGGAATAAAACGGCATGGATTTCCGTCGGAATTTTCCGACGGAAATATATCCGTCGGAAAATTCCGAAGGATTCCCAGAATTTTCAAATCTCGGGAATCCGTCGGGAAGCCGTCGGAAATTTCTGACGGAATTAGTTTCCGTCGGAAATTCTGTCGGTTTTGCGGTATATTTCTTGTAGAGTTTTACAGAGTATTACAAGTAATTCAAATTCAATTGGACAAACATCTAAATTATTGTTTTGTCTGTGATTTCATATAAGATTAGGTTTTCATGGATAAACTATATGAGAGCGACCATGAGGAACAAGAGGGAAGAGGACATGCGTACATTAATAGCTGATGGTGACTATGGCCTTCCTTTAAGATGTCCATGTGGTGGTAGGATCATAGACGAGATCTCAACCATAGCGCCGCATATAGGAAGGAAATACTTAACATGCAATGCGTTTAAGATGAGAAGAGGATATCAATTTTAGATTAATGGCATAAATGGTGAATATATGATGGTATATATGTCTTTATGTGCAGAATAATGGCTTACACATTCGGAAATCTTGGGAACTCGCTATCGAAGAAGAGTCACTAAGTTGAGAGACATGTCCAAGGAGGGAAGCTTCGAAATTCATGAATTGTACATCAACAACCTGCGTAGGGAGCTGAAAAACAATGCTGAAGAGATTGCAAACCTGAAGGACTCGGTGGCTAAGCTTGTGGCTCGAATCGAAAAGCTTTTTGGTCCTATGCCTTGATATAGAAAGACTTATGTTTGTTTCTCCTTTGTTAGACTTATGTTAGTAAGACTTATGCTTTGTTTCTTTTGTAAGACTTATATTAGTAAGACTAATCCTTTGTTTCTTTTGTAAGACTTATGCTTTGTTTCTATTGTTTTACAAAAGTATTACCACTAGCAGTATTACAAACATCATAGTTTTACAAAGTATTAATAGTCTACGAATTCAAAAGTAAATAAAAATCATAGTTTCACAAAGCATTACCAGTACTACGAATTCGAATACTAAAAAAGCAGAGTTTAACAAAGTATTACCAGTAATACGAATTCAATACTAAAAAAAATGCATAGTTTCACAAAGTATTACCAGTTCTACGAATTCAAATACTAAAAAAAAAGCATAGTTTTACCAAGTATTTTTAGGACTACCAATTCAAATACTAAAAACACAGTATAGTCTTCACACCGCATTTTGCTTTGACCTTGTTACACGCTTATTCTCGAATACTGCAGTCCGTTTAACCCGACCCTTCTTAGGTGGCTGTGGAGACGGAACAACATGCTCGCTTGGTGGCTCTGTGGATCCAGCATTAAGCTCATATACTGGCTCTGTGATACCAGTAGTATCGTACTCCTCGGTTGTTGGGTCTACAAGCTCCTGCAATCGAATACAGTTATACTCTAGTTTTCTCAACTATTACCGTAAGTTATACTCCAGTATTATATGTTTTACCAAAATCTTACCTTCTCTACAAATTCCTTCACGGAAGCTTCCAACCATCCAAGTCTAATTATTCTTCATTTCTAACTGGTAGGATACTATCAATATCCTGTCAACGTAAACAATGAAAAAAAATTTAAAACATGACAACCCAAAATAATTTATATGCTGAAGATAACTAGTATAACTAAGATAACTCACCACAGTTGTACCAAGTGTTTGGTAAATTTTTGAAAGAGGAAACCCTTTACATTCGCCTTTCTTGAACCTTTTCTTGCACATCCTAGGACAATATTCGTCTGCCCCTGGATAAGCTTCTAAGAATTGATCCCCCAACTCCGGAATTGCCTCAAATGCTAAAAGCTACACAAAACATATAGTTAGAGTTAGATCAATTATAAGAATTACTAACAATGAACAATAACCTCAAATAATTTTAACTAACCTCCATAGGAATACAAAAACTTGGAACCGGCCATAATGTACCCTTGACGGTCCCTTCAAAATGAGCCATTGTGTGCTCGATCTCTCCTAGCAAGTGATCAAAAGACAATCTCCCCCAAGGAAATGTCTTACATATATTGAGATCATCCACCGCTCTTAGAAAGAAGGGCTCCACAGGGGTTGGATCGTCTCCCGTCTTCGTTTCTGTGATCACAATGCTCGATAAGAAGAAGAGGATCGCCATCTTCAACCTATCTCGAGTTCACTCTCCCGGGACCATTTCCTCTAGCTTCTTCTTCACGTCTTGATATCGGACCGTCATCCCCTTAAATTGCATTTTCATAAAGGCCTCACCGCCTGCGTTGTTATAGTTGACGATTTAACTCTTGCAATTCAACCCCGATATCAAAGGGGGCCTCATTGATCTCATAACGGATCGGGCCCCCGAAAAAAAAAACCCCTTCCTTTCTTTTTTTCAAGGCATGCAGTTCGGAGAAGGAGCAGCCACATCCCCATAACCTTATGGTTTATTTTCATGGCATGTGGAATATGTGTTTGCGATTGGGATGCTCTTAATCAAACCATTCCTCAAATGCCGTGAGGATAATTCAACAAGGCTTCAGTAAATATAGCACTGAGTTGCCAATTTGATTTTCTTGTTGTACTCAAAGCGCAAGTACATTCTCGAGAGGTTGTAGTGGCGCCACCATCTCCTCGAAACCTGCAACAACAAGTTTTACAGAGTATTACTAGTTATACATTTTCATAAATTTAGCAAAACACATAATGATCTGTTCTACTACTTAAAACCTACAAATTCAATTCCAATTATTACCAAGTTAAACAATTTACCTAAATAAAACGAATTACCTCAACAACAAAGCAAGTTTCCCTAACTAAAACGAATTAGTATTTCCTAGTTCTACATAGTTATACCTCTCCGAACTAAGCAATATATCTATCAAATCAAACTACTTACCCTTGACTCGCTCAAGGTTCGGCTTGTGCTTCCCTCATCCGACACTGTATCTCCTTCTTCTCCATTCCGGCCGACTTCCTCATCTTCATCACGAGATATGTCACTCTCTTCTTCGAGATCGTCTTTGTCTTCTTCACTCCTTCCGTCTCCAACCCTCTCCTCTCTGGCTCTTTCAGCATCATCACTTCGAGCTGGAGATCCCTCGTTCTCATCATTCCAAACCGGAGATCGATCTATCTCTCCGTCTTCTTCACTCCTTCCGACTTGCCCAACCGGAGATCGTTCCATATTTTCATCTTGAGTAACTTCCTCAACTGGAGATCGTTCCCTATTTTCATCTTCAGTAGGAGATCGTTCCCTATTTTGATCTTCAATAACTTGCTTCTGAGCATTCTTATTTCCCCACCTTTTCCTAGCCATCTTCGTGCACAGGGGTTTTCGATCGAACACAACAATCTAGTAGAAAATCGAGTAGGATTCGTGTAGTTATCCCTAGTTTCACGGGAGAGTTCTGTTCTTAGAGAGAGCAGTTCTTTTCAGAAATTGCCGAGTTCTGTTTTGATTTTTAAAAATTAGGGATTCGATCGAATTGATGGAGTAATTGAGGGTGATTTCGCGTTTCCTGGTCAGATCCAATTAGGTTCTGGGTTTTTGGATAAAACCCAAGTTTTGTATGTAATTTTTAAATTTTGTCTAGGGTAACACAGTAAAACACCATTTTTCGATTTAAATTAATTCCAAACAAAAATTCAGTTTATAACGGATAGTTTTGAGATTACACTTTCCCATTTAAGGACTTCTGAGACGATTTCTCGAGATAAATAGAACAAAAATATTGATGTCAGACCAAGAAAAAAAACTATATAATCTTTTTGGTCCAGCGTGCCCTTATATCCCCATGTTAACAAAAAAGTAATTACAAGAATGCAATTACTTTTTATCTCCAGCGAAAAAACAGACGCCACGTCAGATTTTACTTACGTGGATTACAAAAAGCCAGCCGTAGAGCGTTGTCGCCAGCATGACAACCAATGTTTTAAAAATCGTTAGGAGCTAGTCGGGCGGCAAGGGTGGGCCTAGCGCCTAACCAATAAATCGGAGATTAAACGGGGATTAATCGGGGATTAGTTTTAGAGTTTTAAGACTATTTTAATGTTTTTAAAATATATTAATCCATTATAATTAAATTTTTCTATAATATTGTTTTTTAAATTGCATTAAAGACATAAAAACATATTTTTTAAAAACAAATTATGATTTTTATAAAATTTTGAACATAAGTTATTGTAAAATATCATAAAATCCCAATCTAAATGTCTGAATAACAAAAAAAAAAAAATTATCTGGCAGCGAAAATGGGCCTAGCGCCTAGAGACTAATCGGGGAGTAATCGGAGCTAGGCGGGGATTTTTAGAACAGAGATGACAACTGATATATTAATAGACATGGCTGATTTAAGCAATCGGGCCGAGTAAACTGATGAACGGCTGATTAATAATTTTAAATCAGCCAAGTGACACGACTGGGGTACTTAAGCTAGATGATATTTGAGATTCCCGCTGACATAAATTTTTAATTCAGTCAAACGACACAGTTGATTAAATAAAACCAAGGTTTTAAAAGGCGCTAGGCGCTAGTCGGGCGCTCGGAAGAGACTAAGCGCCTAGCAAGAAAATCAGAGAGTAATTCGGGGATTAATCGGGGATTAGTTTGGGTGGCGATTAATCTGAAAGAGATGGTTAGAGTGCTTAGTGATATGTGCTATGAAGCGATCTCATAAAATTGCTCACTCAAGTGAAGTCCAAGAAAGGACAGAGACATCAAACATTGGACAACAAATGAATATGTGTGTGTTTTAAAACCTTTTCCTTATTATTATTATTAAAAAAAAAAACCAAATTAAAGAATATGTGACCTCTTGTTTCATTGAATATCTCGTATAGGGCCAATATATAGGCTACATGTAAATAAAGAAATCTTGAACACGGGAAAGAACAGAAATTCCAATCATTATTTTGCTGTACTGCATACATCTAGCCAGAAAAGAAAAAAAAAAACCATGTACATTTTTTTATATGTACAAGAAGTATCATTAGGACCCCAAAAGAATATGGTTTAGAGGTGCACATTTATTCAAGGACATATGGGACACTGCAACGATTTGGTTACATGTACAAGCTTGGAAGTCGGATGTTACATATTTTTGTGTTTGGATTTGAAAAATGATTTTGAGGTTGATAAAATTCATCAAAGGACTATGCAAAATAGTTCCTTATTGTAAGGAATTCATGTCTTCTCATATAGAAAACTAAAGTATGTAGTACTTCACTCCAATTTCTTTTTTTCTTTAAATTATAAAATATACTTAATATCTAATATGGATTTAGACAACACAAATACATGAAAACGCAGCAAACGAATTTGGCATCAATTTCATAACAAATTTCAATTTGTAAATTAGAGTTAAGAGTCTAGTCAATGTTTTCTTCGAGGAGCTGCATTTAAAGCTCAATCTTACTTACAATTCGTAAGCTAAATATATATATATATATATATATTATTATCATCTAATATTTACTAATATAAAAATGTCCTTCGTATATTCCACATTCTCATGTATAGATTAAATTCATGAATATGTATTGATACTTGAGTCCGTATTCTCTCCTATTTGGTTATGATTCTAATGAACTAGTACATGAAAGTTTGAATGTATGCTTTACAACAGTTGATTTATTAATGTGTTTCAGGGGAATCGCAGCCAATGAGGTGGCCCATGCGACCTAGAGTAGCTTTACATATTGCTAAGCGCGCTAGAGTATTGTAGCGGAAAAGGACGTGTACTAAATGCTTATAGAGTACTCTTTGATGATGTAAGTTTGATTCATACTTTTTCTTACCTTTAGGACGTGATCGGATTAGCCTGTTTTTGTAATGGCTTTGGTAGGTGAAGCAAACATTATCAGTTTCACCCATTTTGTGTTTTGGTATTTCGGATATTTAGAATGAATTGTGTTTTGGTATTTCGGTTATAATGATTTGTGTTTTGGTATCAGTTGAATGGCTTTGTATGGCTTCGTTTCTGATTTTGCCGCTTAAATGCAACCCGAGAAAACGAGCCAGGTCATCATACGAGTTATTATTAAGGTGGAGTTAGTACTATGGCCAAGTTAACTCAACTATAAGGCGGAGTTATTATTTTAGTGGCTGAGTTAACTTACTTAAACGGGTGAGTTATAATTTAAAAAGGCTGACTGTCGATATAAACGTGGTAATAAATCAGCATTTTAAGTACAAAATAAACCTGCAAAAGTCATATACCGAGACCCACAAGAAAGTCCGGTGCCTCGTCTAAAATCTCCGCTGCCATCTTGTTACGTAGAGGCTGCATGATTGTGTCGCATAGGCCATCAAACCTCACACCAAGCGCTAGACACTCGACATACTTCAGAGCATACACACCACAATCTCCCGGATTCTCGTTTTGAGGGATGCCTCTCCTTCTTCTGAACTTAAACGCTTGATAGCTGGGTTCTCGGATATCGTGAGGAACAAACTCATTGAGAATAGCTGGTATCATCGTCGTGAACGGTGAACAGAAATCACGAATACGCTTGTCTTGTTCCTCTGAAGCTTCTCCCATGATACTATCATAACAGTCTATCTTCTTTTGTTTCAAATCAACGTGCAAAGTTACCCAGTGATTACCTCCGGTTTGGTGAAGAATGAACAGGAAGTCCACATCGATATACCACTTCATATTTGTTTGATGGTCTGCGGGAAGCTGACCGTTGAATATTTTCTCATACCCATCTGATCCCCTGAAGTTGAATTTCTTGGGGTTTATCTTGAACTGAGGATAATCTCTCGCCCACCAAGAACAGAACCAAATGTCTATAAACGCAATTCGGGTGTCATGGAATGGACATGGCTTTTGCGAGTGCCGTTTCCTGAGGAGTCTAAAGAACGCCGACAGGTCCTACAAAATTAAAAATCAAGTCAGTCAGAAAATATTAATAAATCAGTCGTAACATAGATTAACCCGGCCGTAATATACACTAAACCCCTAAACCGTTGAAGATAACTCAGCCGAAAAGTACCATAAATCAGTTGTAGGGTACTAAACATCAGCCGTAAAGTACCATATTATCATTTGTAATGTATAATAAACATGAAAGTAAGGCTCTTTACAATCCAATAGGGAGAAATAGGTGAATCAAAAAATTGGTCGAAATAGATAAAATCAGCCAATAAATTTAAATTTAGCCTTGTCAAAGATATAACACACCTAGAATTTTTTTAAATAGGCCAACGGGATTGAAATCAGCCGTATTATTATCCAGGAAATCAGTCGAGCTCTCATAAAGCAGCCAGTTTTTATTAAATCAGCCGAAATCTCATACATCAGCTAGTTTTAGACACTTTACACTCAAGGGAAAGACGCTTTTCCCCTGGCCTTCCAACCCTTGTTCTCCTAATGATACAGTTGTAGTCTTGACCGTCAGTGCTTTTGAAGCTCATGTAGAAGATTGCATCCTCAGCCTTCACAATCATCTTCTTTGGCTCCACAACTTGTCTGCTTTGCACAATGATCTTTCCCAGCTCAAATGAAAATTCTAACTGCAACAACACCAAGAGATCATTAATCTTCCCCTCTTTTGAATCTGCACCACAAGTCTTTTGGACTTACCTTGTAATCTTTCAACTTGGATAACAAGGCGAGTTCTGCATATAAGTGAAGCCATTCTTTGTGTTCTTCCACCTCTGATTCTTTCATCTGCGAATCATGTCAACCACATTTAAGAGAAACTGGAAACCGCCTTAAGACTAAAGAGGGAGGGATCACCTCGTAGTATTGCAGCTTATTACTGGCATCCTCAGGTAACCAATCGGGCATATCAACACCTTTCAAGGAATCATCATACGAAGCAAGTATGCTAAAGCAACAACAGTCGCCTTCTTCCTCTGCGATACACAAGTAGACATTGACCAATAAAGATTTAGACACACTAAAAAAAAAAAAAAAAAAAAAAAAAAAAAAAACTGTCAAATGGACAACAAAGGGTGCATTATCCATTTACGGTTTACCTGGAGCTGGCGGAACTGTTGTGGTAATTACAGTTAAGAAATCTTTATGTTTGCGCGCATAAAGATGTGTTTCAAACCTGTGGGTGCAACACCTTATTGGATCATCTGCCTCAAATGTTACTTTTCGAGTAGCTATTCCGGTAAGTCTGAACTTATGTAGACCCAAAAATTGTAAGTTTGTCCCCTACAAAATCAAATCAACAAGGCAAACAAAATATAAATAGAAGCAAAAGTTGATTGGCAGGCAAACTTAATACAAAATAAACTTTTTTTAACCTTTTCCAGATTGTAGCAATGAAGTCCAATTTTACCAAAGCGCCTTTCTTCAACAAGCAAAAGATCCTGATCCCGGCGAGAGTGAGTCAAAATGTCCGTTTAAAAAGATTAAAAAAAAAAAAAATTGAATGCATAGAATTACCCGAGCTTGTTCCTTCCAGTCTACAGGGCCATCACCATGAAATTTCCTGATACAGCTCATGAGGAGGCCTGGGGGAGGCGGCGTATTAGAATTGTCTGTGTAACACTGTATTTTCTGGACGGAGTTTGGGCTGTATATTGGGGCAGTGGACCACTGTCATAGCTGTCATAATAAGACGGCGATGTTGAGTGGTTCTGAGGTAGAGAACCGTCGAGTTCCTTCGAAAAAAAGAAAAAAAAGGATTTAATGCAGATATCGAACAATGAAACAAACAAACAAAAAGATTCGAATATTACCTCAACACTAAACGCTCCTTCCTTGGCCATTTCACCGAACCCTTCAATTGAAATCCAAAGCTCGAACACTAATTTCGAACACGGAATCGATCAGCAAGATGGAGTTAATGAACATTTATGAAAAAGTGATTCGCTGAAACAAACATATCCGATGAAACCCTAAAAATTCTGAGGAACTCGAACCCTAATTTCAAAGTGATTCGCCGTTTCGATGAAACCAGAAGCAACGATGAATGAAACATCCCCAAATTCTTCTACGTCCGACACACACATTATTTCCCTTTATTTTATATCCCATCAAAAAACCGACAAAGTTATTGGGCTTTTGCCCTTTTCAAAACTGATAAAAAGCCCAATTAATCCCGCTGGCCTATTTAATAAAAACTGGCTGGTTTATGACATCTCAACTGATTTTCGGCATAATGACACGGCTGATTTCAATCCCGTTGGCCTTTTTAAAATATTTCTGGCTGAGTTATATCTTTGTCTCGGCTGAATTTAACTTTTCTGGCTGATTTAATCTTTTCCGCCTGGCTGATTTAATTTCGGCCGGCTCAATTACTGGAGTCAATTGCGGCCGAGTAGCTAGAATGCATGTTAACTGAGCCGTTCTGAAGCCTAATTAGGCTTTACTCCGGCTGATTTAATTACGAAAGATTATTTACTACAGTCGAATGATTTTGACGACCGAATTAATCGACGAATCGACTGACTTAATTTTTTCAGCTGATTTAAGTTCTGTTAATGGCTGATTTAGGCGGACAAAATTTTAGACTTTAGAAAATATAAATCGCAAAAGAGTGACTCGCGACTCATATAAATACGGCATAAGTATATTTATGATACTAATTAAATCTCTTAACAATATCCATAACAGCCAAAATAAGCTAACGATGGAAAGTACTAATCCAGCGGTGCGGCGTCGGCGGTTCTTCTGACGGAGCATTGAGAAACACTACGTTAATGACAAACGCACTGCTGGTTTCGATTCTTGTTTTCCTTCATTCTCAGGCATCTACTGAAATCCTGCTGCGTTTACACTCATCGCCGTCGCAAGCTCCGACGGTGAAGTCAGATCTTGATCGATTGGATCATTGGACTTGTGTGGCCGGCTCAATCTGGTCCCTTATCGTTTTCTTCTATCTAATAATCGGCAGCCGCCATTTCTACCTGAAAACCGTGATCGGCGAATTATCGGCGCTGGCTGGTTGCATTACCTTGATCCGAGCCTTCTACATTCGTGAGTCATTCTTTGCTTTCTGTATTATGATCGTAGTTTGTCCTATCCTTTTTGGTTGGAAAGCGTATGAAATCTTGGGAACGATTGGAGATTATGAACGCTTATCTAGATCTGAGAGCAAGATTGAGGTCTCGGCAGTCCTTAAAAGTATAGTTGATGATTACTTTTGGGAGAGACAAGCTCCGATCCCGAACCACCACTTCATGCCGATCCTGAACCAGATCAATGATAAACCTCTGAATCTTGCGGTGATCCCGAACCAGATCAATGGTAATCCTCCGAATGCTCCGAATCTTGCGGTGATCCCGAACCAGATCAACGATAATCCTCCGAATGCTCCGAATCTTGCGGGGGAAATCATCATATTTACACAGAAGGAACTTGAAGGCCAGGCTTTGGAGGAGCGGAAAAAAAAGCCTGCGGCGGATCAACGCTTAAGAGGCGAGCGTCAAGCGGCGGATCAATTCGCGCTAAGAGGCGGGCGTGCGGCGGCAAATCAATGCGCGATAAGAGGCGGGCGTGCGCCGGCGGATCAAATCGCAATAAGAGGCGGGCGTGCGGCGGCAAATCAATGCGCGATAAGAGGCGGGCGTGCGGGGGCGGATCAAATCGCAACAAGAGGCAGGCGTGCGGCGGCGGATCAAATCGCAATAAGAGGCGGGCGTGCGGCGGCGGATCAAAGCGCAATAAGCGGCGGGCGTGTTGCGGCGGATCAAATCGCAATCAGAGGCGGGCGTGCGGCGGCGTATCAAATCGCAATCAGAGGCGGGCGTGGGCAGTCAAAAAACGACTGAGGCGCGTGGGGAATTTTAGGCGCGTGGACGCGTACTTGTACATAAAAAAATGTTCTTGTATTTTCTTTTTTCTTTATTGTTGTGTGTTACTTGATTCAATAAAAACTGGCTGGTTTATAAGATCTCGACTGATTTTGCGGGATAAGAAACGGCTGATTTTAATCCCGTTGGCCTATTTAAAATATTGTTGGCTGAGTTATATCTTTAAGTCGGCTGAATTTAAATTTTCTGGCTGATTTATTCTTTTCCGCCTGCCTGATTTAATTTCAGACGGCTCAATAACGAGAGTCAATTGCGGCCGAGTAGCTAGAATGCATGTTAACTGAGCCCTGTTGAAGCCTAATTAGGGCGTACTCCGGCTGATTTAATTACGAAAGATTATTTACGACCGAATTAATCGACGAGTCGACTGACTTAATTTTTTCAGCTGATTTACGATCTGTTAATGGCTGATTTAGGCGGACAAAATTTTAATCGAAAAGTAATTCTGAGTATCTGATGAGGGATCGATTTGATTTTGATGTGAGGGATCGATTTGATTTTGATGTACCAGTATCAAATTCGAATACACTCATCGTTTAAGTGTTGGGTTGACGGATGTTGTTGGAGAGTTCGTGCTTCTAGACAAAGGGATTCCCCAGAATTGTTTGTTCGTATCTACGATTCTGAACACACATGTTCTGTAACAGAGCCTTCTAATCGATCCAGACAAGCGACACCGGATATCTTGGGAGCATTGTACAGGGACTTTCTTGGCGATACTGATCCTTGAGTGAAACCTAAAAGTGTCGGAGTAATCATTACCAAGCATTTTGGTGTGAAGGTAAATAGTTTCTTAAGACTGAATATTCTGGTTGTGGCTGAGGAAATAGTTTTCTCGCTGATTTATTCGTCTCTGATTTATTAATGGAAGCCGACTTTTGATAACGACAAGGCTTAGATATCGATAATGTGGCTGACTTTAGGTTTAACATGGCTGAATTTTGTTATATATCGTGGGTGAATAATTGTTTTATCGTGGCTCATTTATTAGTGTTGCATGGCTGAATTATTTTATATTATTTCGGCTGATTTAACAGATGCATGTCTGTAAAAAACCAACTCTGTTTTTTGCTATTTTATTCATTACTGTAGGCGCTCGAATTTCCGGAAATAAAATTGCGGGCTAAATCTTATAAACGCGACACCTAATATCTTTTCGCAGATCTATGATAGTAGTTTGAGTTTCTTTGTCTTAATTTTTTTTATATGTACATTTTCTATTAGCTCAAGAATGGGAATGTTGGACCGACATTCTCAAAAGCTCCATAATCATTGCTTAGGTTCGGATTTTGGTTTAGGTATTGTGGTGTAAATACGGTTTGTTCTTGGAGAAGGTAATCAGGTGGGTTTAATGGGTTTAAGTTGACATCGGTTTGGTTATGGTTCATATGACACTCAGTTTGATGAGAGTTGGAGAAGAAATCTTCCAGATTTGGCACATGTTCTTCATGATGATCAAGATTAGTATCATATCTTGTGACTACACATAGAAATCAAATCAAGAATGTTAATAGAGGCCAAACCAACAATATATATATGTGTGTAAATCTGGGGGAAGATGTGCCAAGAAGATTGGTGAAGAAGAGAGAACCATCAGAACCGGCGTGTCTATGTTCTTCATCGTCTTCTTCTTCTTCTTCTTTGTTGTAGATTCTCAAACGAGGTGTCAAAGAAAACCCCAACCAATTGTTCATCTCTTCTCTTTTTTTCCACTCTCTCTCTCTACCACTAAATGTAGGGTTTCGTATTTTGTATGTTTGTAGTCTCATACGTGTAGATGGATATATATATAATGTTAATTTTCAGTCTTATATAAATGGTTAATGTTTAGACAAAACAAGTGGTGCGGTGAAGTTTTGTCGTAACATAGAAAGAAAAGAAGAGGAAGTTTCTCTCTTTCTGACTCTTACACATTATTTTCTGGGCACTTGCATCTGACGTCTAGAGTATTGTGCCCTCTTTTCCTCGGATCTTTTCGTTCTATACATACATATTGGGTACACATGTCACACTTTTATGAGATTTCTTTCTTGCTTTGAGGTTTGATTCTCTTTTCCATAAAATTAGCACATACGATATGTCTTATAATTCCGGTTTTCTTATCAAACTTAAAAAGAACATTACATTAATTTAAATGACGCCGTAGGGAAATGTCTCCTTAGAGAATAAAGAATTATATAGCTAGATATAGAACAATATGTGTTTTAATTTGATTACTGGCTTGAACAAAGCTTGTAAAAAGGTTGCAGCCGCAATTGAGAAGCCTATTAAAAATGCGGCTGTACGTCAGAAGACATATATCACAGTTTGGGTGGCTATTAATCTGAAAGAGATGGTTAGAGTGCTTAGTGATATGTGCTATGAAGCGATCTCATAAAATTGCTCACTCAAGTGAAGTCCAAGAAAGGACAGAGACATCAAACATTGGACAACAAATGAATATGTGTGTGTTTTAAAACCTTTTCCTTATTATTATTATTAAAAAAAAACCAAATTAAAGAATATGTGACTTGTTGTTTCATTGAATAACACGTATAGGGACGAAATGAAGGCTACATGTGAGTAGAGACAGCTTGAACACGGGAAAGGGCAGAAAATCCAAACATTCTTCTGCTTTACTGCATACATCTAGCCAGAAAAGAAAAAAAAAAAACCATGTACATTTTTTTTATATGTACAAGAAGTATCATTAGGACCCCAAAAGAATATGGTTTAGAGGTGCACATTTATTCACGGACATATGGGACACTACAACGATTTAGTTACATGTACAAGCTTGAAAGTCGGATGTTACATATTTTTGTGTTTGGATTTGAAAAATGATTTTGAGGTTGATAAAATTCATCAAAGGACTGTGCAAAATAGTTCCTTATTGTAAGGAATTCATGTCTTCTCATATAGAAAACTAAAGTATGTAGTACTTCACTCAATTTCTTTTTTTTCTTTAAATTATAAAATATACTTAATATCTAATATGGATTTAGACAACACAAATACATGAAAACGCAGCAAACGAATTTGGCATCAATTTCATAACAAATTTCAATTTGTAAATTAGAGTTAAGAGTCTAGTCAATGTTTTCTTCGAGGAGCTGCATTTAAAGCTCAATCTTACTTACAATTCGTAAGCTAAATATATATATATATATATTATTATCATCTAATATTTACTAATATAAAAATGTCCTTCGTATATTCCACATTCTCATGTATAGATTAAATTCATGAAATCAACCAAATCGTTTATATATTTACTAGATAAAGACATGTCCGATGAACGGATTTTCTAAACTTTAAAATAAATTAAAATTAGATAAATCAATAAATTAAATATTTGTTGTCAATTAAATATTTGTTGTCAATTAAAGTAAAGTACATAGAAATCCTAACAATATTATGGTTTGATACTTGTCTTTTAACTCAATTTTATATTTGTATTGGTTTTGATGATGACAATCCTTTACATAAAAAACTTGCGGGAAAAAATTTTAAATTGCTAATTTTTGTTTAACCAAAAAATATGGTAAATATTATTTCATATTTACCATTTATATAAAAAAATAATTTTTGGGGTAAAATAACTAAAATTGATATTTGTTTAGTAGAATTCCACATTAGATATATAAAAAGACTAACTATCATATATAATAAACATAGTGTAATCTACTCATTGGCAATTGATTTTGATTTGAAAGTTTATAGAACTTAACCTCATTTGTTGACCCAATAAAAATGCTCCAAGAAAGACTTATTACTAGTTTTAAAGTGGAAATCGGTTCGAGATTGACTGATAAGAGCAATCACCTCGAAAGAGTGTATTAGAATCTCATATTGAATATATAAATGTACTAACACTAGTATATAAAAATATGAGTTAATCTACTCATTTTTAATTGATTTTGAATTGAAAGCTCATAGAACTTAATATTATTATATATATAAAAACTATAGTTTTATATTTACCATTTATATACAATTCTAGATTTGTATTGGTTTTGATGACGACCACCCTTTACATACAAAAGGTGGGGCCCACGGACCTAGAGGGGACGTCGAGCGCTCACGGACTTGGAGGGGGCGTGGGACTCACGGGCCTAGAGAGGACGTGATGTGCTCATGGACGGTGGCGAGCGGGGCATTACAGGTCTACTTTATCAATGATCTAATATATGCAAGAGATAAAACAGAACAAGAAGAATATTGATACCATACCAAAAAATAAACTCCATAAAAAGTGGGAAATATGTAATAAATTTTGCAGTATCTCGATTTCTTTGTAATGAATTTAGACAAAGAGCATATAAATTTGAAGTATGATTTACTTAAGAGCATATAAATTAAGACACAGACATTGATCTACTCTATCAATAGCCTAACATGTGTATGAGATAAATAGAACAAAAATATTGATGTCAGACCAAGAAAGAAACTATATAATCTTTTTTGGCCCAGCGTGCCCTTATATCCATTTTGGGAGCAAATGATGTACTGACCTTATGCAAAAAAAAAATGAGCTGCATGACCTCTATGTAATCTACATAACATTCATTTAACTCATATAAGTGATATACCTATTTTAACCTTGGAACAATTGAAAATAAAATTAAAATTAAAATAATTAAAAAAATATATCTCTCTTACCTTTCTTCTTGCAACGTGTTCAAACTTCCAGAAGACGACGGTGACGGCGACACGAATCTCCAACGACAACGATGACGGCTACACGAATCTCTGACGACGACGTTGATCTTCTTCCTCTTCTCCGAAACTTTTTCCACCATTTTCAAGTAGGTGAATCTCTTCGATATATTGATTATGAGTTTTATTATCTTCAATGTAAGTGTTATATATGAAATCTCGGTAAAAATCATATACAATGTATGTTACTTAGTTATTACTATCATCTGAATTGTAAAATAAAATATACGGATCAATTTAATATATATTGATTCATAATACGATGTTAAATGTTTGTTAAATTGAATTTTCAGAAAGGTAAACTATATGAAATCATTTTAAATAGGGTTAAACTAGGTTTTTGGTTTTTAGCATGGAAGTTAAACTAGAGTTTTGGTTAAACTAGGTAGTTAAACTCTATGGAAAAAAATGAATGACGGCGCCGGTTTTTTTTATTTTAAGAATGATGGCGCCGTTTTTTTTTAATTAGAATTTTTTATATATAAAATTTGTAAATGTTTAATTTAAATTATACTGAAGTTAAACTGAGTTAAATTGAAGTTAAACTGAGTTAAACTGAGTTAAACTGAAGTTAAACTAAAGTTAAATTGAAGGTAAGCTAAGTTAAACTGAGTTAAATAGAAGTTATACTGAATTTAAACAGAAGGTAAACTGAAGGTAAACTAAGTTCACATAAATTCCTAAAATAACAAGTTCAAACTGAAACACTTTTGCCAAAATAAATGTTCAATTTTCCCATATATGCCTTATACATTTATGGTTATTTAGCTATTACTATCATATCAATATAAAAATAAAATATATCTGCTCTTTAAAATATACATGCTCTTTAAAATATACATTTATAGTTACTTAGCTATTAATTAGCTATTACTAATAAATTTTTTTAATAATAACTAAATTTTAAAAACATATTAGAAGTTAAACTACGTTAAACTAAACTAACACTCTTTTGATAGTTTTTTTGAACATATGGACGCAAAAGATACAAGTTTATGGTTTCTCATTGTGCATATGGACGCAAATTGTATAGAAAGTCTTGGAAAGTTCTAGTTTATTCTTTAGTCAACAGATCACTAGACATTGTCTCACAAAGAGATTCGATTCTTTTGTTTTTAAAAACACAACTGGGACAACAAGGGAAGGACGCACACAAAATCAGTTAAAGCGACTTAATAAAGTCTGAAAGATTTGGTTTTTGAGTTTAATTCAATAGTAGTAACGCTTCATCTCTTCATCCTCCTCATCCTCATCTATGGCATCATCACTGTCTTCTTCATCTTCAACATGAAAGTCCTCATCATCCTCCTCTAGCATCTTCCAACCGCTCCTTCTCTGCCTTTCTCTTGTCAAGATCAGCCCTGAAGTAAAACACAAATCATAAGCATAGAATTTGCAGACACAAATCAAACAATCTTGTTACAATGATGTATCTTCTAATGACGCACTTATATGACTACAAGAGAAGTATGTTTAGATAATGAGAATACAGACAATCTCCAGAATTTTCAACTTTAAATCTTAAGCTACATTGCATATGAATTTGCTGCTTGAATATAAGCCAAAGGAGCTACTCTAGACTCTCAAGTCAACAATACTGATACTAAACAGAGAAGATCTTGATGAGATTAAATGATTAATTAGTACCTTACCTAATGTGTTTGTAGACAAAGGAGAAATGACCATAACATCATCTCATCGGCTAAGCTCGATATGAAGCACGAGATCACCAATCTTTTTCCAGGTATACCATTCATCTTCATCTGTATAGAGAGTCTCTTCTTGAGGAAGAGAAGACTTATCCAATAAATTGAGAGATGATTTTGAAGCAACGGCTTTCACTTCTGCTCATTCCGTTAGAGATTACTGAACTTAATAGAAGCCACATTTCCGTTAGCAGTCAGTAATATACGAGGCCTCCTTTGTACTATATCCATTTCCATATTTATCTTCTCCTCTAAATCCAGAAGGAGCAGAATCAAATTGAGAAACTCAATTTGAATAACGAAACCCATAAAATTTGAGTTGAATTGAGATAACGCAGAGTATACACTTTCAAATTTCTACTTGAGATCCACCTGAGTATACATTTTCAAATTTCCTCTTCGTTTCAACTTAAAAAAAAAAACAAAAATTCAAAATTTCTTCAATTCCCAAATTAAAGAGTCGAATTTTCAATTCAAGAGACTAATTTAACCTCCATAATGAGCAGTGTGGAATTCACAAACATGAGGGTGATTAAGGAGAGGATCAAATTGGGTTTTGCAATATTTGCAAGTTCTTAAGGTTTTGCTTCCGTTGGAAAAAGTTACGTATTATAAACCGTAACGTCGCGAGTTTAATTTTGGAATCTTCGAGATTTGGAGAGAGTAAGAGTGAATTAGGGTTCTGGGAATTAGGAAAGAAGAAGAAATTTGAAAATTCTGTAAAGCCATCATATAAATGGAGGAAGAAAGGAACCAAAGATAGGATGAGAAGGGATCCGATGAGAAGGCATGGTTTTTTGTAATAAACAGAATTGTCAAACGTTATATGAATTATGGTTCTAGGAATTAGGAAAGAAGAAGAAATTTGAAAACAGAACTGGAGAGAGTTAGAGTGAATTAGGGTTCTAAGAATTAGGAAAGAAGAAAAAATTTGAAAATTTAGTAAAGTCATCGTACAAATGGAGGAAGAAAGGAATCAAAGAAAAGATGAGAAGGGATGGTTTTTTTTTAATAAACAGAACTGTTAAAGGTTATAATGTCTTTTACTCATTTTTAACAATAAAAGAAAATGGAAACAAAATTAATTAAATTTGGAGGTCATTCTGGCAAGTTGAAAATGAAGGAAGGTCACTCCAGCATTTGATCCCTTTAATGTAGCTCCATCTTCCAGCATTTGATCCACGACCCGAACCCAAACTATCTGCAACTTAAATGCAGCATCTTCGGTAACTTAAATTTCAAAATCACAAATCAATCTCTCCCATTTTCTTCTCTTCTTTCGTTTCTTTTTCTTCTCGTTTTCTTCGTTCTTCGATTCCAGTTTCTTTTTCTTCGATTTCAGTTTCCCACTCGCGTATCGTTCGCTGTTAAACTAAAGGTAAACTAATGTTTACTTGTTCAATTGAAAACTACAGAAACTTCAATTTGGGTTTAGAGATTAATAATTGTTTGGTTAGGGCTTCGTTGAAGCGGAATTTAGGAATTTAGGGTTTCGATTTAGGGTTACAACTCTTCAATTTAGGGATTTGTTATCTTCAATTTAGGTTTAAAAGTCTTCAATTCTCTGTTTATGTATGAATTGTATTGATATATTCGGATGTTTTGCAGGTTTGGAATAGATTTAAAGAGTGAAGACCATTGCGAGGACGAGAAATGCAAATGTTGAAGGTCCTAAAGATCCAGTAGATGGAGTAGAGTTGGTAAACACAACCGAACGTGGAAATAGTTCCCGTTTGAAAAAAAAAGAAATCGACGAAAAACAAAAAGCAAAGGGTAAGTTTTTTGAATTTTTTGATTACCATTAGTAATTAAGAATCGGTTTAACATGCAATTAAACTAGTTTAACATGTTTTTATATCGTTTCTCTTGCAGCATTCTCAAGAAGTAGGCCAATCGGGTACATATAGTGGTAGTGCTGAGGAAGAAATGGTAAGTAGTAGAGCTAAAATAGAGTTAAACTTGCAGCCTTTTTAACATGTTTATATATCTTTTTCCTTGCAGCCTTCTCATGAAGTTGGCCCATCGAGTGGTGGTGTTGAGGGAGAAATGGTAAGTACTACTAGTAAATGTTAAACTAGAGTTAAACTTACGGTAAAATAAGGTTAAAAATTGTTAATCTAAAGCTAAAGTTAAACACGCGTTAAACTCAAGTTAGAGTCAAGATAAACTATCGTTAAAGTACTGTTAAAGTGCCGTTCAAATACTTATTATACTGTTTTGAATGTAGGTACCTGTACAGCCTTTGGGGTTCTTCTTTGAGCCTAGCCAATTGGAAAAGTTTCCGAAGATTGGTACACGGTGTGATCCGCATAGGTGTGTCGAATACATAAGGACGCTTGACGGAAATGTGCTGAGGTGGTTCCTGATACATCCCTAGTTTAAGCACATCTTCCATATGCATACGGAGAACAACCGGAAGGTCATGGGTGCTTGGAGCTTCATCCAAAGGTTGGCGAAGACGGAGAAGCCACAACAAATGTGGTTTGTTGTAAACAGAGTCCCTATAATGTACGTTCTTAGGGAACATGGACTTCTCTGCGAATTTTACTGCCACCAATACCCGAAGAACTATAAAAATCTCGGGGGGAAGCGACTTGTCAGTAAATATTTTGGGAAGGATGTTCAGCCTTGGGTGGAGCATGTGGAGACTAAGCTGCGCTCGATGAGTCCTTCAGAGGATAGAGTGAAGATGGCTGTTTTGTGGTTTCTTGCCATAGTGATTAAGGGTAAAACGAAGGTCGCAATACCAATAGATTCATTTCTTCTAAGGATCGTTGATGATTTACCCAAATGTGAGACTTTCCCATGGGGACGTTTCACATTTGAGGATTGTGAAACCCAGATCCTGAATATCTGTGAGCAGATGAAGGGTTTTGTCAGGCCAAATACGACATTGCCAAGATTTATATTGCCAATTGAGGTACATTTAAATTTGTTAAACTAGTTAAAATATTTGTTAAACTATATGTTAAACTATATGTTAAACAACGTGTTAAACTATGTGTTATGTACATCTACTCCCATTTGAAGCCATTCCTAATTTGAAGATGCATTTTAGAGAGAAAGTCTCATCGAAGACCAATGCCTTAGGATTCGCAAAGGAAGGTTCAAGGATTTTAGCACAAAGGGTTTCGGGTTGGGAGACATCTACAAAGGTCTCGGGAATTCCACGGTTAGCTTAATTTTAATTTTATTAGAGTTTAATTTTAATTTTACTAGAGTTTAACTTTAATTTAACTAGAGTTTAACTTTAATTTTACTAGAGTGTAACTTGAGTTTAACATGTGTTGTTGAACTAGAGTTTAAGTAGAGTTTAAGTAGAGTTTAACTACAGTTTAACTATATGTGACAGGAAATTTCAAGCATCTTGGTGGCTAAAGGTGAGGAGCGGGATCTGATGGCGGAAATCATGGGTGAGGAGGATGATATAAAGTATGACATGGTAGTTGATGGTTGGACCTTCATTCTAGCGAATGGTGAGACTATATTGTGGACGGATCTCTTAGAAAGAGATCTGACTCATAGAAACCATCCTACTCTTGCTACTGCTAATATTGATTGTGATGATGCTCCTCCTGCTATTGACGATCAAGTCCCACCCCCGGCCTTCTTGAATCCATTACAGAAATGTCCAAGGCAATGATGGAAGGGTTCAAAACCCTTAATGGTAAGGTTGGTGAACTGATTGATAAGGTTGGTGTTTAACAAGTAGGATTGAAAACCTAGAGAAATCCAAGAGTGGTGAACCATCTTTTGTGGAGCAAGAGTTTCACAACGAGAGTCTTGGAAGATGTAAGTTAAATTTTTCATATAATCTGAATGTGTTTATCTAGTTTAACTGTTGATGAGAGTATGGCGAATTATAATTTGAATTATAATCTGAAAGTTATGGAGATGGGTGATGATGGTGATGAAGAGGAGGAAGAGGATAAGGTGGAGGAGAAGGAAGAGGAGGGTAAGGAGGTCGAGGAGGATAAGGAGAAGGAAGAAGAGGAGGATGATGAGGGTAAGGAGGTCAAGGAGGTAGAGGTGGGTAAGGAGGAGGAGGAGGAGGATAAGGAGAAGGAGGAGGAGGAGGAGGATAAGGAGAAGGAGGAAGAAGAGGAGGATGATGAGGCACGCGCAGCTGTAGAGGAAGCGGGAGCCACTGTTGTGCCCGAGACAATGGACCATGACGATTCTACTCCTCATGGTCCAGTAGGTTATACAGATTGGTCTTATTTTAGCGGCTCAAGTGCAAATGCTTTTGCAACTGCTGGTGCTACCGTCGACAGACTTCATGAATATGGTAAGGAAGTTAACTTATGTTTTGTATATGGTTGAACCTAGTCATTTTTCTTTACTTTACCTTCATTTTAACTATTTGTGTAGTTGTAGATCCTCAAACTGCCATGGTTATTTGGATTCCTCCTCATGACGTGTTTACGTCCAATCCTCCTGAGAATGAGGAGGAAGGTTTAGCCAAGAAGAGGAAACGGAAGCAGTCCAAACACCTGAGCACTCCGTACACTGGGGAAAAAGGAGGTCGAGGAGGTAGAGGTGGAAGAGGAGAAAGAGGAGGAAGAGGAGGAAGAGGCGGAAGAGGAGGAAGAGGCGGGAGGGCTAGCAAGAAACAAAAGGCATAAGTGCTTGATTATCATATTGTATTGCTTCGCTTTTTCAATTTAATGATGATGTTTTTTAACTGTAGTTTAACAATGTTATTACATATAATATAAAATTCAAGGGCGCCGTCATTCAATAACAAAAATATTACGCTGTCATTCCATTAAAAAAACGGCGCCGTCATTCCATAACAAAAACACTGCACCGTCATTCCATAAATAAAACGGTGCCGTCATTCCATTTAATATTTTCATATGGTTTAACTGCCTAGTATAACTAGTTTTCTAGTTTAACAATTTTATACATAGTTTAACATTCATGCTAAAAGCATAAAACATAGTTTAACCTGATTTAAAATGAGTTTCTCTAGTTTACCATACAAAATGAGTATTTTAACACACATTTAAAATCGTCTTATGATGCAATGTATATTAAATAGAAGTTATATTTTATTTTTACATTGATATGAGAGTAATAGCTAAGTAACATACATTGTATATGGTTTTTACCGAGATATGAAGGTGAACATGCATAATATATCATTTATTTTTAAAATTTATTTTTACCACGCTTAACCATATGTGGCAATTAACTAAGCTTAACCATATGTGGTAATTATTTTTTCTTAAACCGTTAAGAATATGACCGTGTTTAACAGTAGTTTAACTGTAGCTGAACACTAGTTTAACTTCAGTTTAACATAGTTTAACAGCAGTTTAACTTGTCTTTTAACTCAATTTTATATTTGTATTGGTTTTGATGACGACAATCCTTTATATAAAAAACTTGCGGGAAAAAAATTTAAATTGCTAATTTTTGTTTAACCAAAAAATATGGTAAATATTATTTCATATTTACCATTTATATAAAAAAAATAATTTTTGGGGTAAAATAACTAAAATTGATATTTGTTTAGTAGAATTCCACATTAGATATATAAAAAGACTAACTATCATATATAATAAACATAGTGTAATCTACTCATTGGCAATTGATTTTGAATTGAAAGTTTATAGAACTTAACATCATTTGTTGACCCAATAAAAATGCTCCAAGAAAGACTTATTACTAGTTTTAAAGTGGAAATCGGTTCGAGATTGACTGATAAGAGCAATCACCTCGAAAGAGTGTATTAGAATCTCATATTGAATATATAAATGTACTAACACTAGTATATAAAAATATGAGTTAATCTACTCATTTTTAATTGATTTTGAATTGAAAGCTCATAGAACTTAATATTATTATATATATAAAAACTATAGTTTTATATTTACCATTTATATACAATTCTAGATTTGTATTGGTTTTGATGACGACCACCCTTTACATAAAAAAAATTTTAAATTGCTAATTTTTATTTAGCCAAAAAAGGGTAAATATAATTTTATGATAAATTAAAAATATTATTTTGTTAAACAAACTAAACAAAATAGACATGGGGAAAGATACACTTGCCTTATCACTATGGCGCATGTGTTTTTGTCGTTTATCCATTGCATCTTCTTTTTCTCACCATTTGTTTTTAATATATGTTTTTGGTTTATATTATTGATAATAAATTAATTTATGTTGCGTTATGATCAAGATTTCGGGTTGTCTTACTAATAATATCACATATTCACAAAGACATTAAAATATAATGGGAAAATTGAAAATAAAAGAGCTTTTTTAAAAAAATTTGTGCATTTATACTTTTTTTATTTATATTTTTTTGTGATCTAATCTTTTTAAAATGTGAAATTTCAATTTAACCTTAAATCCAAAAAAAAAAATCAAACACAATTAAAAAATCCAAACCCTCTAACTCATATAGAATCTTGATCCTTACAAAATTTGGTCCTTCTAACACTTTCTTCTCTCCTCAACTCCCTCAAGGTTAAACTAATCCTCAAGAAAATCTAACAACGATGACGATGCCAAAAGCACAATCTCAATCCTGTCTGAGAGGAACCGTAGAGACAACATTGCTAGATCATCAACAAAAGACGACGAGAGCCTTGATAGCTCCCCGGCTCTCCCGAACTACATGGTTTCAACTAAATCAACTCGAGCTAGGCTCAAGCCGCAGAGCCCATAAAGTGTTACCACACAGGAAAATGATGGGTTCACGGATAAGGCATAAGTTAAGAAACAGCTCTCATATCCTACTTCACCTGCATTGCCTAAACCACGACGATTCTCAGCTCCGCCTAAGGTGGAGAATAGCGGCGTCGCTGTGACCAATGGAGGAGGCAGCTGAGGTACTTACTTTTGTCTTTTTAAAATCATTAATTTCTCAGTTGCGTATTTGTAATATGTCCGAGATAATTGTCCGTTATGTGTTTTCTTTCAGTACGTGATTCATTTATGCAGTGTAAACCTCATTCATTTATTTTTATGAAAAAAATTTATTATTCGACGAATAGTACCTTTTAAATTCATGTTTTTTTTGGGTAATTAAGTGATTTATTTATTTTTGAAAATATCCCTTTTGTATTTTTTTTAATTAAGGCTCTATGTAAGAATTGGAATCAATAATGTTACACTCTTATCTGAATTTCCTTTTTATGATTCTTTTTATTGAGGTTGTTCGTAAGAATTGTAAATCTACAACTAACAGAGAAGAAGAAGGCGTAGAAGATAAATAAGGAAAAAAAGTGTTAATAAGAACACGATTTTTAACTTAATCAAAACCGTAAATATTTAAGTTTAACATAACTTAATCCACAATTAATATATATATATATATATAAGATTTCCAAAATTTAAAAGATTTATTTTTCTTATTTTTAGACTCAGTTACAATATTTTTCAAAATTCTAAAATTTTCAGAATATGTAATCTAATATTTTTATAATATGTATTCTAAAACTCGTAGAACGTAGAATGCATATTCTAATGCTATAATATATATTTTAAATTTTTCAGAATTCGTATTCTAAAACTTTTAAAATACATATTCTAAACTTTCGATCTTAAATTGTCTGGAGCTCAGTCAGCTTCTCTTGCACCTTCTTCTCATATGTTTGAACGATTTTCTCCGCCTTCCTATCGACATAGGTACCATCTGCCTTTGTATGAGTCTTAATGAAAACCTCACCAAGACTAACCGGTCTTCCCAATTGCTCTTCCTGCAATGATACAAAATAAACAAAGGAGTATGACATAATTTAAAGTTGTTAAGGTATAAGAAAATGAAAGAAGAGACTAGCCATTTCTTGTTGGATTTGCTGATATGACTTTGGCCCTGATAAATGGATATGAGGACCAAGACCTTCACGGTCAGACATATGAACATTGGAATAGGTGAGACTCCTTACCTTTGCATCATCAGTGTCCCATATAAAGTATGTCTTTATCTGACGGACGGACATGTCTTTATCTAGTAAATATATAAAGTATTTTTTGTGTTTGCTATTTTAAAATTATAATGGGTCTCTGGAGGCCCATTGCCACGAGCTACGAGCCACAAGCCACGAGCCACAAGCCACGAGTTATATAGTTTGAATTTGAACACATGTTATATAGCAATATTGATTTTCTAAATTTATTTAGCCTCCTTCCTGATAGCTTTTGGATAACTTTTGTTTACTTATTAGATTAATCTACATAACTTTTGTTCGTTGTGTTTAAAGAGATAACGTTTGTTCTTTTGGATATGACAGAAGACTGAATATCATTATATCTTGTGTTTTTATTGAGTCTTAATTCTCGCTGACCATAATTATATTTCAGTCCTCTTTAAATAGGGCATTTCACATTTATTTATGTTAAGGCTATGACTATGAGAAACAGTGGAAGGAATATCAGTTGAATGGCTTTGTATGGCTTCGTTTCTGATTTTGCCGCTTAAATGCAACCCCAGATAACGAGCCAGGTCATCATACGAGTTATTATTAAGGCGGAGTTAGTACTAAGGCCAACTTAACTCAACTATAAGGCGGAGTTATTATTTTAATGGCTGAGTTAACTTACTTAAACGGGTGGGTTATAATTTAAAAGGCTGAGTGTCGATATAAACGTGGTAATAAATCAGCATTTTAAGTACAAAATAAACCTCCAAAATTCATATACCGAGACCCACAAGAAAGTCCGGTGCCTCGTCTAAAATCTCCGCTGCCATCTTGTTACGTAGAGGCTGCATGATTGTGTCGCATAGGCCATCAAACCTCACACCAAGCGCTAGACACTCGACATACTTCAGAGCATACACACCACAATCTCCCGGATTCTCATTTTGAGGGATGCTTCTCCTTCTTCTGAACTTAAACGCTTGATAGCTGGGTTCTCGGATATCGTGAGGAACGAACTCATTGAGAATAGCTGGTATCATCGTCGTGAACGGTGAACAGAAATCACGAATACGCTTGTCTTGTTCCTCTGAAGCTTCTCCCATGATACTATCATAACAGTCTATCTTCTTTTGTTTCAAATCAACGTGCAAAGTTACCCAGTGATTACCTCCGGTTTGGTGAAGAATGAACAGGAAGTCCACATCGATATACCACTTCATATTTGTTTGCTGGTCTGCGGGAAGCTGACCGTTGAATAATTTCTCATACCCATCTGATCCCCTGAAGTTGAATATCTTGGGGTTTATCTTGAACTGAGGATAATCTCTCGCCCACCAAGAACAGAACCAAATGTCTATAAACGCAATTCGGGTGTCATGGAATGGACATGGCTTTTGCGAGTGCCGTTTCCTGAGGAGTCTAAAGAACGCCGACAGGTGCTACAAAATTAAAAATCAAGTCAGTTAAAAAATATTAATAAATCAGTCGTAACATAGATTAACCCGGCCGTAATATACACTAAACCCCTAAACCGTTGAAGATAACTCAGCCGAAAAGTACCATAAATCAGTTGTAGGGTACTACAAATCAGCCGTAACGTACCATATATCAGTTGTAATGTATAATAAATCAGCCGTAAAAGTAAAACTTACAGTATCTTGCAACCATCCGTAATCTCTACTACCATCGGCTTGTTTAGGCCAGTGCTTTCTCTCGGTGGTGAGAATTCGGTAGAACTCAATTTCCTCTGGGGCTTCTCCAAGTGGAAATTTCCTACCACAGACAAACAAACATGAAAGTAAGGCTCTTTACAATCTAATAGGGAGAAATAGGTGAATCAAAAAATTGGTCGATATACTTCTTGTTGTATGGCTTGAGGTGAGCCGTAAGTCTATCCATTTTATCTTTCTCAACCGGTTTCAGAGGATCATATATTGCTCTTGACGCTGTACAATTCTTCATCATACACGTCAATCCATCTGCGTAAATGAATGGATACGGAAGTGGACAATCAGGTCTTTTTTTCATACTAAAGTACTCTGATATCCGAGTCCTTCTAAGCTGTTCTTTTTCACTATCATCTTCGGATTCAGGCAACAACTCATCTCTTTCTGCCAGTAGTTGATCGGTTACATCCAAAACACTGTCATCAACATCCTCATCCTCTTTCACCTTTGCTTTCTCATTTACAACACTGTCACCATCTTTCGCAATCTTCTCATCATACTTCTTCTCTAGATTACCTTTAGGGTGTTTTAATCCCACCATATAACCAGCACCAGTGGTATTGGAATCTAATAAACAGAGGGGAGGATTATCTTTCTTCACCTGTAGAAAAAGCGCGGAAACGAACAACAACACATAACTCAGCCAACAAGTTAAAAAACATTTCAATTAATCAGCCATCATACAGGGATAAAACAGCCGTTCTTTTTGAATATTAAACTCATAATTCAGCCGTAACACATTTTATAATTAATAAGTCAGCTATAACATAACTAATAATATCAGCCGTAAACGAGATGTCTAGCATTCTGAACTTACCTGCTGTGGGATGTTGATTTCCGTGTCGTAGGAAGACTGAATCGCAAACTTTGAGTTTTGGCTAGTTTCCTGTACTGCCACCGCTCTGTCTCTCAAATAGATCAACGTACCCTCAATAGTTTGAACCCTTGCAGCTACATCATCAAACTTTTCTTTGAGCTTTGCAACATTTGCAGCGTTCTCATCAGCCTTTTCCTCGATTAAGAAATTCTAGGATGGTTCTCGATCGCAGCTACCATTATTGCACCAACGCTAGTCTCAAAGTTGTCATACTTATCGACCATTTTTTGCATCAGACCCACCATGGCTTGCATAGCCGCATCTCTTCCCATATCTTCAGTCTTTGTCTCCTCAGAAGCATCTTCTTCATCAATTTTCACGCTGCTTTCTTTTTTTTCTTTCTGAACTTTCCTCTTCTTTTTCGGTTGTTCAATTATTTCTTCTTCCGCTTCTTCTTTGGCTTTCTTTTTCTTTTTTTTCACATCCCAGCATCCTTTGACATACGTCCCTTGTACTATGTCGATTATCAGGTTGTTCAATAGCGGGTCATCTTCTTCCTCATCCCAATGCGGATATATCTCATCCTCCGCCTTCGGTGCCATCTTCCTCACACGCACCTATCACAATTCATAACATTAAATCAGCCGTTTATAGGTAAAACTCAGCCAATAGAAAACATCAAATCAGCCTTTTATAAGTAAAACTCAGCCAATACAAAACATCAAATCAGCCGTTAATAGGGAAACTCAGCCAATAAAGAACATCCATTCAGATGTCAAATATCAACAAGATCATACCTCGCCATGAGTTTTTAAGTCGTTTTCAATCACCTTTTCCAAACAGGACTTTGTCCGGACACCCCCCCATCGGAGAAATGGAACTTCGTCTTTATTTAGAAGTCTTCCAAAACGCTCTCGGAAAACCTCAACTGATTCATAAGCCCAAAACAATAACGCGTGGACGCATCCACTGAGTGTGTAGGTCTTCCCTTTTGCGGCTGGTTGTAAAAGCTTAATAGATTGAATCAAAAATGCGAATGCCGCCCGACCCCATGGATATTTCTGTATAGCTTCATCACTGAATACTCTTTTTGCAGCTTCAAGTGGTAGTCTAGAGTTATGATGCAAACCATAGATTCCAAGTTGTAGAACGCAAAGCAAACCCAACCATTTCCGTTTCTCAAACGGCCAAGCCCTACAAATATCTAGGAATGGCTTGATTTCATCATACTTTGGTCCTAGACCACCTTCAACGGCCAACTCAGTAAAGAAAGTAGTGTTATCAGGTTCATAACTTTCGGTGGGAAGTGGATCGGTATTTAACCCAGTGATCTCACCAAATTCGTGCAAGCTGAACCGGATTGGTTCTGCACCAACGTTTCCCCCAACGAGACACCACATCTCGTTCTTACTTATCCGCAATTGTCTTGAAAGTAGATAACCCACCGCCTTAGCGGACCAAATGTAGGAGCTATCGACCAGTTTAGGAATTATACCAATAGGTAACTTCTTGATTGGCGTCCCCACGCATCTTGTCCTATTTTCTCTCTAATATCGGTAAATAGTCCCAACTGACAGTTGTGGTTAAGATCTTTTCCTCCAAAGGAGATTTAGGCTTCTCCGTAAAGTCTTGGTGGGCATGCCATCACTTCAACAGAACTAGCCATCAGAAAATACATAAACAAGCCGGACCAAAAATTTTCAGGAAAGATAACTCAGCCGTATCTGATAAATAACTTAGCCATAAAATCAACACAAGCAGCAGAATATCACAAACTCCGCCAGTATCAGATATGTAACTCAGCCGTGAAATTAACAGACCATATCTAGCTCAGCCACCATAGCCAATTAAGTCAGCCACCATATACTACTAACTAAGCCACCATCTACTCATAATTCAGCCACCATATTTTCATAAATCAGGCACTGTCAACGGTATAATACAGTCACCTTCAAGTAGGCCTGGGCATACGGTTTAATCGGGTTTATTAAGAATTTGATATTTTGACCGAAACAAACCGAAATTTTTTTTCTCGGTTTATTCGGTATGTTGTTTCGAAAAAATTCATTATTACAAGTAATAACCCAATAACAAATCCAATCCAAATTTCATTACAAGCCCAATAAAATTTTAATTAAAAGCCCAAACCCACTAAATTTTAGGGTTTTCGGAGGTTGAGAGCTTGGATCTGACGATTGAGAACTTGGATCTGTCAAACCAAGTAAGAGTTGACTGTTGCGTGTATGATTAGAAGATGACTAACAACTCCCTAAGAATCCACACACAGATCCGTGAAGGAGAAATCGAGAGTATATCGCCGCCGTGAGGGAGAGATCGAGAGTACATCGCCGCCGTAACAAAGGTTGGATCCGTGAGGTGAGGTGAAAAAGAAGAACGGCGAACATAGAGAAAGATCTGTGTGCGACAGAGTGGCGAGAAGAGATGTAGAAGAAGATAGAGAAGATGGAGACACGGTGGCGACACAGTGGAGACGATAGCGGTGAGAATTGTAGTGGCGTGCCATTCAACTGATATTCCTTCCACTGTTTCTCATAGTCATAGCCTTAACATAAATAAATGTGAAATGCCCTATTAAAAGAGGACTGAAATATAATTATGGTCAGCGAGAATTAAGACTCAATAAAAACACAAGATATAATGATATTCAGTCTTCTGTCATATCCAAAAGAACAAACGTTATCTCTTTAAACACAACGAACAAAAGTTATGTAGATTAATCTAATAAGTAAACAAAAGTTATCCAAAAGCTATCATAACCAGGAAGGAGGCTAAACAAATTTAGAAAATCAATATTGCTATATAACATGTGTTCAAATTCAAACTATATAACTAGTGGCTTGTGGCTCATGGTTTGTGGTTCGTAGCTCATGGCAATGGGTCTCCAGAGACCCATTATAATTTTAAAATAGCAAACACAAAAAATACTTTATATATTCACCGTCCGTCAGATAAAGACATACTTTATATGGGACACTGATGATGATACTCCTTACCTTTGCATCATCAGTGTCCCATATAAAGTATGTCTCACCTATTCCGATGTTCATATGTCTGACCGTGAAGGTCTTGGTCCTCATATCCATTTATCAGGGCCAAAGTCATATCAGCAAATCCAACAAGAAATGGCTAGTCTCTTCTTTCATTTTCTTATACCTTAACAACTTTAAATTATGTCATACTCCTTTGTTTATTTTGTAACATTGCAGGAAGAGCAATTGGGAAGACCGGTTAGTCTTGGTGAGGTTTTCATTAAGACTCATACAAAGGCAGATGGTACCTATGTTGATAGGAAGGCGGAGAAAATCGTTCAAACATATGAGAAGAAGGTGCAAGAGAAGCTGACTGAGCTCCAGACAAAGGTTTCAGAAGTTTCGGACGGTGCTTCACGACCTCGACAGCTAACAACAGATGAGTATACAAGCAGCTTTCTTCAGGTAATACAACAATGAATATACACATTTCACATTCCACAGTTAGTCTTATATTCTGGTTTTGATATTGACAATCTTGAATTCTGGTTTTTTCTCATACTTTCCACAGTCCACAAAGATGGATTCAAGAGGAACTCCTTATGGAGTTGGAAGCCTGAAGGAGAGTCTTCTCAATGGCAAGTGCAAGCAACCAGAAGACTCGTCATCATTTGCTGCAATGCAAGAGCAACTGAAGGAAGCTCAGAAGAAAATCGAAGAGCAGGCTGCTTACAATGAACGGCGTGATGCTGAGGTTGCTGCCCGTGAAGCAGAGCACTCCCAAGCTGCAGCTGAGCAAGAAGACAAGCTCGAGCACTTCTCCTTGGTGGAAAAGTACCTGCGCCAAATCGATCCGCGGTTTTTAGACTTCTTGGCTTCACATTCAACTTTAGCTTCAACCGAAACCAATCTATATTACATACTACTAACTATAACAATAATAAAAAAAATAAAAAAAAATGTAAAATAATATGCGAAAAGAAAAAAAATTGATAAAAAAAACTTTAAATAATTGAACTATATGTACAACCAAAAGAGACATAAAAATTCACATATATTTACATTTCATAATTTAACTTAAAAATAACGAAAATAAACAATCTTATAGATGCTATTTAACATGGCATGAGTGTAAACCATTAAAAACATGGAATCATCTTTTTTAATATATGACTTAGTATTCAATTTTTTTTACATAAGTAAGTACAATTATAAATAAGAAAGATAACGAAGAACACATTTTAAAATTTTAAAAGGAAAAATATTTATAAAAAAAATTAACAACACACCCGCGTTATGTACTGGCTCAACCATAGAAAATAAACACTAATAACAAATCATTTTACCTTCTAGTAGCTTGAAAGTGTAATTCGGATAAGGTAATTTCTATTAATTGAATACAGATTCAAATCTATTACCTATCTTCAATTACACAAGACCCTAAAAAAAATTCTAACCAAGCTCATTTCTATTCTAACTATCTTTACCGTATATAATTAATTATGTTTCATCATCGTGTGAATCTTAATAAGTATGATTAATCTAATTTCAAAATAAACAAAGAAAATTATAAAACAGAATGAACAAAGCATAGGATATTTAAAGAAAAAAACATGCAGCATAGTTAGTGGTTGTTAGAAAAACAAAATTGTCGATCGGTAGTTAAACACTATAATTAATACAAGTCACAAATAAAATAATTTAAAAATATATTCAAAAAAAAATTAATTTGCAGCATATTGGATATTAGAAAAACAAATAATTAATAAAAAATAAAAAAAAATAAAAAAAGTGACTTGCGAATCTTCTAGAACGGTTGACAAGATTTGACCGTATATAAATATGGTATAAGTTTATTTATTAACTTAATTAAATATCTTAACAATCCATAACAACCAAAATCAGCTAACAATGAAAAATAAAAACTCAGCAACGGTGGCGTCGGCGTCGACGGGTCTTTACGACGGAGCGTTGAGAAACGTTACATTAATGGCTAAAACACTATTGGTTTCGATTCTTTTGCTCATTCATTCTCAGGCAATAAGTGAAATCCCACTGCTTTTATCCTCATCGCCGTCACAAGCTCCCACACTGAAGTCTGCTCTTGATCGACTTGATCATTGGACTTGTGTGGTCGGCACTATCTGGTTCCTTATCTTCTTCTACTATCTCGTAATCGGCAGCAGCCATTTCTACCTGAAAACTGTGACCAGCAAATCATCGGCGCTAGCTAGTTGCAGTATGTTGATCGGCGCCACCTACATTCGTGACTTAGTCGTGACGTTATGGCTTCTGATTGTAGTTTGTCCTTTCATATGTGTTTGGAGAGCGTTTGAAATCTGGAGAATGATTGAAGATTATGAACACTTAACTAAATCTGATCGCAAGATTGAGGTCTCAATAATCGTAAAAATTATAGTTAATGATTACTTCGAGGAGAAGTTCATGGGAAAAGCCCCAATCCAGAACTACTAGGAGAAGCGGAAAGCAAATGCGGGTAGAGCGGTTGCGGCGGTCGATCAACGCTTGAAAAGAAAGCGTGCGGCGGTCATGCAACACATAATAAGAGGCGGTAGGTTGAAAATCGATTGTGAGGAATTTGAGGCGCGTAGACGCATACTTATAAATCAAAAAAATATTTTTGTATATTTTTTCTTTCCTTATTGTTGTATGTGTGTGAAGCAGCTACAAAGATTTTATAAACAATTAATAATCTACCATAACTTTTTCAAAGTTTGGAGAATGAGAGAGAGAAATAATTGAATTCGACCAGATTGCCCTTATTTTACTTCACAATCGAGCTCAATTAAAATAAAAAACATAATTTGAAATCTTGTTACTTTGAATAATTTGAGTATTCGATTGTTGGTTGATATTGATTTGCATGAAGAGACGTAAAAAGAGAGGAAGAAGAAGATGCATATAGAACCACTAAATTGATATCATATAATTGATAGATTTAATAAATTATTATATTTGCTTTCATATAACTTGATGATTTAAGGTTAGATAGTTTTGTATGCCTTTGATGATTTTAAATTAAGGAAAATAATTAAGAATTTCTCAAACTTTTCTTTTAAAAAAGAAATTACCAATTTTTATAACTTTTTAAATATACTACAAACCTTTTAATTTTTTCAGAAAATTATTTATATTATAAAGCACAAGTCACCTCTCCAATAAAAATATGACACATAGGATTTGTTTCATAATATTTTATTTAAAAGTAAAAATATCAAGAAGAAAAAGCAAAGGATATTACAAATGGAATTTTAATTCATCATTAACAGAAACAAATATTAAAACAAGTACATAATATAATTAAAAAAAGTATGCTTCTTATGTAGTGGCAATATAGCATCTGTTAATTTTCCAAAATCTTAGGAAGGAACAGTTCCACTGATGATTAATTGGATCTTCTCCTTTGACCAACTAGTGATCTCCTTGACCTCCGTCATTTAGATAATTTATTTTTTATCAACTTAAAATTTCCACAACCACGAGTCAGTTAGGTTAGTAATAAACGAAGAAACACAAAAAAGGTTGTACAAAAGTTTACTTGGATCTCTCTCTCATCTTTTGTACCTTCCTCTTCAATCCCCAAGATATCTAAAAACTTTGCTCTATTCTGCATCCCTAGGACCCAAGCTAGGTGTGACAAATAATCTACTACGTCGCTTTGTTATTCCCAATATCAACACCCCAAGGGATTATCATGATCAATTCATCTTATATTCTTAAAACAGAATCTAACATATAAACAACATCTCATATATTATCATTATTCGGATGTTGAACCAAAGCATATAAATTTGATCATAACGTTACTATAACGTGCGTGGTAGAAACGTAGATGTGAAATCGTTTGTGGTAACCAAGTGACTCATTACTTTAAGATAAGGTGGTTCAGCCTTTGTGTAGACTCTAGGGTATGTGATAAACGTGGAAAATAAAGTTTGTGGTGGTAAAATTGTAGGAAAACTAGCTAGTATTTAAGCAAGTATTGTTTCATCAGCATTTCACCAATATATACAAACTTATAAAAAGTAAGCAAACAATAGATGGAAGGCAAAAATGTGATTTTAAGTGTGCTTATTATGAGCCTAGTCATGGCTCAGATTCCCGTAGAAGCGGGAGTGAATATTCTGTATGTTGTCCTACCATAATTGTGAGAAATAGGTATAGTATATGTTGTTTAACCTCGCAAAGTCGGCCCTGGAGGCAAGCCACACAAGCACATACTTGCGGCACTCCAGGTATTAACTATAATATCAGCTTTCTTTTCCCAGAAACTATCAATAGCTCAGGTAATATTTTTGTTTTGATAATATTATGTATATTGTCCTACCATAATTGTGAGAAATAGGTATAGTATATGCCGTTTAACCCCGCAAAGCCAGCTGTGGAGGCAAGCCACACAAGCACATGCTTGCAGCCCTCCAGGTATTAACTATAATATCGGCTTTCTTTTCCCATAAATTGTCAATAGCTCAAGAGATATTTTTGTTGTGAGGAACCTTTAAAAGATGTAGGGTTTGATTCCCTTCCTCTATAATACAACCAAATAATGTTTTTTTAATCTTATTATTAATAGGTCCATAAAGTTTTTTGTTTGTAGCCCATAAAATTTCAGGACCGACCATCCCGAAAGGTTGTGCTCGAAGAAATGGATGCATTCTCATTCGTCCTATTCAAATGAAATGCCCTCGAGATTTTCCTTATTTTCCTTTTGGCAATCTCAAAAACTCAGGTAAATTGTGTTTTTTTTAGTTCTGCATTACTAAGTTATTTGTTACAATTCAATGGATGTGGTTTGGGGGTTGGGAGCACGGGGTCGAAACTTCGTAATTTTCCTCTCATAAACTTTATTTACGCATACTTACTGGATCAGTTGGTTTATGGTCTAGATGATTCACAAGATCGATCAAGATTTCATATTTGATTAATGTTGCCTGTATTTTGACATTTGATTCAAGATGAAGACTCGTCAACTTGAAACTGTCTAAAGACGCATATCCACGAAGATACCAAATCCAAGTTTCGTTTTCTTTCTTCTTCTTCTTCTGAGTGTTGTTTATTAATTTCTTGTTTTCAATAATTGTCATGTATGTGGCAAAAATGCTAGACTCTTGTACTAGCTAGTAAACTATTTTGTGTGATTTGTAGCTACGATTATTATAAATAAAATTAAGTATTTACTACAATAATATTATAATATTTGTATATAATCCTAATAAAATTAATTAAATGATTAAAATAACGGGATTATATAAAAATAATTTTAATGGGAGATTATATAAATATTCAGACATATTCTAGCATTATTTTCGTAAGTAAATAATTTATTTATAATCTGCACAAATTCTTTATAATAATTAAATTTATTTTTGATAAAAAGATATTAATGGTTTTAGCTGAATTATTTATTTTTATTAAAGTATATAAATATTGGAAGTGAAAAGTTTGATTTTAGAAACATTTTTATCTGACTGTATATCTGAGTGACGGAAGTCAACAGATCGGAGGGTTGAAAATATTCAGTTTGACTAACAAACTTACAGTTACAAAGATCTACTGTCACGATCCATCAAATAACTCAACTCGATCTACACCGTCAGATCACAGTGGTAGTCACGTAAATACTTATCTTCCTCAAGGGTATTTCTCTAACAATACTTCGCTTTGTTTCAAAATTAAAGCGGGAGAGATCATCTTCACAGATCTCTCGAGAGATCATCTTCTTCATCTTCATCTCCATTGATTCTCAAATCCCAAAAACCCTAATTGAAACCAAATCAGTAACGATGCCAGTTCCAATCATCGAAACTTGCCGGAAGAGAAAGAGAAAGCTGAACGTGTATAGTCTTCAACGATTCGGCGAAGATGAGTTTCCGATTAACCGGAACGGAGCTTTCAGGGATAAAATTAGGGTTTTTCTTAGGGATTGTGCGGAGGTTGAAGAGTATAACATTCGTGGCATGCCTGTGTGGTGTACGCTTCTTAGTCATGAATCGAAGAGCTCTGTGATTCCTCTTTACACTATCGAAGAAGATGTGATTCGCTCATCAGAACCGTACTGCGACCATTGTAGATGCACAGGTTTAGTGATTATTTCTCTTTGGGTTTTTAGGTTTCTGAGTTTGATTTCGTATTGGGTTTACTCGATTTCGCAATTTGATATTAGGTGTTTGATGAGATTCTAAAAATTGGGTTTTTCTTATGTTAGGGTTACGAATTCGTTGTTAGCTCGAGATTTTGAGTATTAATGATGTTTAGTTGTGATATTAAGTATTGGTTTTAGATGATTATGCATCTTAAGATGTTACTATATCGAGATTTGAGTATTGATTTCAGATTAGTGTTGCCTCGTAAGATGTATCTAATGCTGTTAAATTGTGAGTCTGAGTATTAGTTTCAGATGATGATTATGTATCTAAAGGTGTGGAACTTTGCATTCATCTCTGTATATGGTGTGATGATTAATGATTATGAGTCTGCATCTTAAGATGATCTTAAATCGAGATTCTGAGTGAGTATTGATTTCAGATTACAGAGTTAGTAATATCCCTGACTTGTGAGTTTTGGTTTGGTATAGGATGGAGTAATCACTTTGTTTCGAAGAGGAAGTATCATTTCATAATACCGATTGGAATATGCCATTAGATGATGATCTTTTTGATTTGCAAACTCATCTTTTACACGGAGTGATTCATAGTAATGGGTTTGGTCATTTGATTTGCATCAATGGAATGGAAGGAGGATCTAAATACTTGAGTGGAAGAGAGATCGTTGACCTTTGGGATCGGATTTGTTCTAACCTTGGAGCACGGTAATGGATACAACATTATCTATCTTTTTGTGGTTTGTTGGAGTTAGCTTTTTTCATGATTGGGTGATTGAATGACTGTGTTCTTGCAGGATGATAACTGTTGAAGATTTGTCTAAGAAGAGGTCTTTGGAGCTTCGATTGTTGTACGGTGTGGCATATGGACATTCTTGGTTTGGTAGATGGGGTTACAAGTTCTGTCGTGGAAGTTACGGTGTGACGAAAAATGATTATGAGAATGCAATAGAGCTTCTTGGTTCACTTGAGCTTGATCAGATTGAGTTTGACTTTGTTCAGCATCAACAATCTAAAGAGATCAAACAGATTTTTCGATATTATAGAGCAATGAGTGAAGGACATTTGAAGACATTCAAAGATCTCTTACGGTTTATGCTAATCATCAAGTCTCATGCTCCTCAAGCGAGTAAGCTTCTTCCCTCGACTCCTCCTCTCTTGACAGAGTTTCCTCATCAGAAAAGATCAAACAGGTTGCTTTTGAAGAAGAGTGATATTGCGGATAATGAAAAGCCTCTGAAGTATAGAAGTTATAGCAATGTGGCTTCTAATTTGGGTAGTAGATGCCTGTGAGAAGACTCGAGTTTGCGGCTGAAGTGATTGTAGAGTCACTTAAAGAGATGAAATCAATGACGCAGAGCGGTATGACTAGACAAGACGTTAGGGATGCAGCTAGATTACATATTGGAGATACTGGTTTGCTAGACTACGTTTTGAAGTCAATGAACAATGTAGTCGTTGGGAATGTTTTGGTTCGACGATATATCGATCCTATTACAAGGATTCTTCATTATACAATACAGGAGCTTGATGACACGACAAAAGCAATAGAACCAAAGAAAGAAGAACTTGTGGTACACGAGATTACTCCTTTGAGGTTTTTTGCTGCATTGAAACCTGGAGCTAATGTTCATGGAGATCTCTTGTTACTATACAACAATGTGCTGTTGAACTATCCAGAATCTGAGCAAGTGAGATCTGCAACACAAACAATCTTAGACAGTAAGCACTTCGTTAAAGAGTGGCCTTTATGGAACAACAATGACAAAGTCTTACAATTTGTTTGCAGAATCAATCCAAGTTTGATTGATTTGAGAGTAGATCAGACCACAGAGCTATCTCCAGGTGAATTAGTCACAGCGCCATTACAAGCTACAGTCTTTGATCTAAAACAAGCCATTGAAGAAACTTTCAGAGATACTTACTACATTTTGTCAAACTTTGTGGTGAATGAGATTGATGAGGTTAAAGAAGACATGAGTTTGATTCAGAATTGTTCTGTTTTAACAGTGAATGGATTTGGGATTGATTTGGAACCTAAACTCAAGTGTCAAGGAGGATGTGATACATGGATGGTGAAATGTATTTGTAGGGCTAGAGATGATGATGGTGAGAGGATGATTGCATGTGATGTTTGTGAGACATGGCAACATACAAGATGTTGTGGGATTGATGATTCTGTTACTTTGCCTCCATTTTTTGTTTGTTCTAATTGCTGTGATGAGTTTGCTGAGCAACAGAGGAAAGTGTTGCAGCCCAAATATGAGTTTCCTAATCCAAAATTTGTATATGATTTTGTGTTGTTGGATTGTCTCATGGATCAAAACAAGTGAGTTGGGTATTTTTGGTGTGGGTCGTAATCTAAACGTAAAACAGATCAAGCCTTATCTACAAGCCCATTACTTTATTAAAGAGGAGATATTACTAAAATGCAACCCATCAGTTTAGAATTTATAGAAAGCTTAATATAGTATCATGTATGTATAGTAAGATATATATTAATGACACATAAAAAAATTAGGGTGTTGAAAGTAAATCTTAAATGACTTTGAAAAATATTGAAATCACTTATCAGTTTTTATCATTATCAAACTTTCAAAAAAATTCTCTTAAAAAAATGTAATGTCCAAATGTTAGTTCAAATAAATATATTTACAATTACATTGATAGTAGATTAACCACTCAAAATATAAAACATAATATTAGAAAAATATGTGATTTTAAAAGTTTAAAAATTATTGCCACACCAAAAATATCAAAAACAAATTAAGATCAATATTCAAAAGAAAAACTGTTACTACCAAATTTGGTAAAAAAAACACAACCATATATAACAAGGCAAGAATAATTAATCTGATTTAAAATTTTTATCAATTTCTTTTTGTAAAATATGTCATTATCAAATTTTATAACCAATCAAAATAGAAACAACAAATATTCAAAAACAAAATTTATAGTCATTTATATATTTAACTAACATATTTCAACTAAAATATAAAATCTAGATAATGTTTTCAATTCGTTCCCTTCGGTTTTATCACGACCTAAACCTCTTCGCTCAAACAATTTTGTAAACTTTCTAATAGATTTTTATTTTATTTCGTGTTCAAATGAAGTTGTTTTTCTAACTGAGTGATGCTTAAACTGGATTAGATACATTGTGCAGATGAATAAGCTTTGCCATTCGGATTGCATTATTTGCATTCTTTCAGACTCCTCATCAACCGGTAACGAAATTACAATTCAGGCAAACCAAATTCTGATTCGTCATTTTGTTATGTTGAAGGGAGCCTCATGAAGTGAAGCACATTTATCATTTCCTATGTTTCAATTTTGATGTAAAATTTACAATACTACTTTTTCTTCTAAAAAGCAATATTACTTTAGTAATATTAATGTATTCACTCTGTTTCATAATATAAGATATTTTATAAGTTTTTTTGTGTTTCAAAATATAAGATATTTTTCATATTTTTATGTAACTTTTTATTTTATTGAATATTGTGTAACCAATATGACTATACAGGTTTCTTTTATGATTGGTTAAATTATTTTTATTTATATATTAAATAATATGTTCCTAAAACAAAATAATTTTTTAATATATGTGATTTTAGGTAAAACAAATTATATTTTGAAATCGATGGAGTAAAATGCTAGAGGCGTCTCATCATTTTTAATATGTTTTATCTAATAAAAATTATGTATATTAAAAAAATGATATATCCTAGAAATTGACATTGTTTGGAAAGAGGAAGCAGCCGTGTTAGGTTTTTATTTTAATTTATTTGCTTTTACTAATTTGGTTTTTGTTTTCTTTATCATTAAACATATTTACATACCGGCCTATAAAACTGATCAGTACCAGTTGTAACGATTTCAGTGGTTTGTAAATAATTGATCCTTCTTGTATGTGATTTTATGTGAACTCGTGTATATTATAACGGTAAAAGCTAAGTACATTTACCCAGTATCGGATTTCATGTTAACATCCACCCAATATCAGATTTCATGTTAAATGTTGTACAGATAGGACCATATTCAATTTCTAGTACTAAATCTGTTGAAGCACAAAAACATCATGAATAACTTATATATTATTTGTTTTGTTAAAGTAATCATTGAGAAATTTATGGTAAAAAAAATCATGGAACAAACAACAATGTTGTGGAGGTAAGATGATGTTAGTACTTTTATACATTAAGTAAACAGAGTAATGAGTAATCTATCATAATTTTTAAGACTCTTATCTTTAGGGCAGAGAGACATGTCTTCATTTATATTATTTAATTAGCAGCACACTAAATCGAAGTTTCATTCAATCAAATGAAAAATAAATCAAAGTCTATAAAGTTACATCATACAATTTACTGGTGTTACTCGAAACATTAATCTCTAAACTCGTCTAATCAAATCAAGCGCTAGGAATTGCATGCCTACCCATTTAAAGTAGTAGCATAATTGGCGTTAAATCCTGAGAAAATAGCTTTTCTTCCTCATGTCCACATAAAGTAACGAACTATTTGGTCAGATGCTTACTAAGATCATTCAAAGGCTACATTGTAGAGATTTTAAAAATGGTAGTGAACCAATTAACTTAACATTAACATTCTCGCAGGTCAGCGTTTCAGAGTTTTCACTATTCTTTTTCAATTTTGAGAACTCTTTACCTTCTTATGGTTTCTTGAAGAGTACGTTTTCATCCACAACAGCTATCTTTCTGCATTCTTTACAGTGGTATATGAGTTAAGGCCTTGGAATAGATTGCTGCGAATATCTAGTCTCCACCAAATGTATAATTGGGAAGAAACGAAAACAATCTCAACTTTGATAAGAACCAAACTTTATAACCTTAAATGTTAAAGCCAAGATGGCCACACAAATACAACTCTAAGAGAAGTATGGAAATGGAGTACATGTGGAAATCAAAGAGAGAAGCAAATCAAAGGATCCGACATAAGAAGACCATAATAATGATTTAGATGAAAATCAAGAAATCTTAATTTGTAAGAAAGAGTATAGGTCAAAGCGAAGGAACAAACATAGATCCACCCACCTTCGACGTTTTGATATTCTTCTTTCAGTTACTGGCCTAAATTGGATACTGTTATCATCGTTTCTGTTGGTCTTCTATTTCATTGCAATATAAGTGGACAAACTGAACAAATATTAATCGTAGAACAATAGATCAAACTGAATATGAGAATTAGCAACTTTCAATACATCTAATTTTCATTTCTGTCATGAGTATTTCTAAGCTTTGAAAACAAATATTAAGCAGCAAACTTGATGATCTTTAGAAAAAATAAATCAGAATTTGATGATCTTACCTTGGAACAATTGAATTTTCGAAGATTTTGGGAGTTAAGCAATTGGATCCATTCCTGTTTGACGTAAAAGCCGATTTTGAAAGCCCAAAATAGTAATTGAATTAAAAAAATAAAAAGACGGGAGAGCCTTACCTCTGGAATCTCAATTGGTGATGTATGGAACTCCCATTTGTCTCTTCTTTTCCACTTCTCGTATCACAAAAAGGAGATCGTTAGGGATGCCATCGATTTTATATAAGAAATAAAAAAACCCCTAGAAAACGAAAGGAAATCCAAATATTTGACAATGTTAATTAACGATGAAGAACTTGAAGAATCATAATGTGATATAGATGGGATGAGAAGAATCATCAATCAAGAAGGGTGACGTTTCAAATTACTCGTTATTGCATTGATTACCGTTAAGATATGTGATGTGGCAATATGAGATTTTATTAGAGAAGAGTATCTTAGATTTGTCGATGTGGCATCGTGTTAGAACTTTTTGTTTTTGCTGATGTGGAGGCACTCAGAGGCCTCAACGAACCCTTTTTTATTAGTAAGAGATTAAAGTCTTCATAAGAAATCATGAAACATTAATATTGCTTTAAAACAAAACAAAGAAAATCAATTAAGGAGCTTTTCTTACATGGTTAAAATATCCAGATGGCAAAAAAGACTTTGAATGGATGGGGTTTTTGAAGTTGTTTTTGGCTTTAGTTTTTGCAATAGTCATTTTGTAGCCATTCAAAATTTCGAAAAAATGAGTTTGCCTTAAAATTAAATAATCTAGTTTTTGAGTGTTTTAAGAATTTTTCAAAGAAAAACCAAAATACATATTTTTGGGTTTTTTCCTCAAAAACCATCGATCACATTATTTCATTTTTGTTTGTAAAGAAAAATATAAAAATATAATCCATCAACATAAAACAAAAAACTAAACATACTACCATTCAAGATTTTAAAGAAACTAAAACTATACTAAAAATAAAAACCTAAAAAATTTAATCTAAAAACTAAAAACCAGAATCCAAAAACCATTTTAAAAATCAAATCCAAGCATTCATGGCCTTAAATGTTTTAGAAGAATAGTTTTTGCTTGTCAAGAAAGTAAAGTTGATAGTTTTGACTTGTCAATAAAGCGGCAAAGAAACCATTTTTTTGCTAAAGGGTTTGGCTGATTCGGTACATCGAGTTAGCTGCCAAAGTCTTGATGGGCCAGTGTGAGGGCTTATGTTTCAGATTGTTCTGCCATGACTCTGTAAACTCTTTCTTCGCTATATCCACCAGTTCTTTAAGAGCTTCTTGTGGTGTTGTCCTTTGTTTCTTGGATAGTTTTTGAAGATCCACTTTGAGCCATTTGTGGTAGAGGTAAACTCCTAACCATACTACCTCTGCAGCTTTCCTGCTGTTAGCTAAATCTCCTCCTATGTCTAAGACGTCTTCGAACTTGTTGACATAGAACAAGGCCTCTTTTACAGCTTTCACTAACTTCTTTAGCAAGCAAGGAGTAATGTTGGGAAGAGCAACAACGATACTCGTCAGTGTTACCAATGGAAGAGCCCAACAATTAGATGGCTCTCCAGAGTCAAGAGAAGCGACCTCCTCGCTATCAAAATCTCCAATCCCTTCAAATCCTTTTGATATATTGGGAGTTGTTGCCTCCAAAAGCTCTATCAAGTTGATAGGTTGTTTCTTCCGACCCTTTTCAATAAAGTGGTATGTGGCCTCACGGTTGCTTCGTGCCATGTATTCCACCAGCTCCTCCTCTCTATCAAGATGCAGAACGAATCCTCTCGTTGATGGATTTGAACCCGAGGACTCAGCGTTTGCGACAATATCAGTTTTGAAGGTGAAATAACAACAACATCGAGAGATTATACTCACACAGTAGACTGTGATGAAATGGAGAAACTCTCTAGCCAAGACTATACTATACTGCGTTGCAATGCAGATATCAAGTATCCATCGATTTAAGTCGTGTGCAAGCTTCCTGCTGCGGCGACTATGGAGAATCCAGAGGTTTAAGGGATGTTCTTTCTTCTCAGCGAGACACTCTACCCAATAACTCTCAACTCTCAATTCTTGTTTCAAAGATTTCTTTGTTCTTGATGGACACATCAAGTTCACTGCTTTAAACCATCTACTTGCTGGAGCAATGGTTCCTATGGTGACAGCAACTGCTTGGGAAACAAGAACCAAAGTGGTTCACAGCGAACTCGTATCTCTTCTTATACTTGAGCTCCAAGAAACGCTTTGTAGCGGGGACAGTGACAGCCGAGAAAACCAAGATCATGAGAACAATGACGAGAACATGTTCTTGAGTGAAAACGTATGTGGCTCCTGTGCCCAATTGGATACAGATATTGACAAGGTCGGTGATGACTAAAATCCTAAGAGCTATAAGGTTTTCATAAGGAGATCTTTTGTGACCATGAAACCAAGAGATGGCATGGAATTAGCCATCACAGTGCAGAAGAACACACTGCTGCTGGGTTAGCAAGCTGATCTATGCGACTAGGCATAGAAGTGTTGAGATCTAAGGAGAGTTTGACGCAGATAGAGATGAAGGTGAGAGTGGTGGCGTTGAGAGAGAAGAATTTGCATGGAAACCAGAACTTACGGTGGCGAAAACCATGAAGAAGATCGGCAAACATGAATACTCCACAGATCAGTGAAGCTGTAGCAACGTATACACCTATTGATGGTAAAGGCTTGCTTAACTCTGTGTCGCTTAGATTGCCATAGGAGTTACACCCCATCACTAGATTTGTCTCACTCTATAATTCTTTCTTTGAGTGTTTCGTGTCTTAATATTGAGAAAGATTATTGTTAATATATAATAGTCCAAGAATGAAATAGAATCAAAGTTATTAAGATTTGACTTGTCTCAAGTTAGACTCGTTCAAAAATGAAATGTTTGTACACTAAGCTCTAATCTTACTAACAAAGATTCTTGTTAATGACATTACCATCTTTAAGGCATGAATTTTAAGTTAAATCAGTGTAACATATGAAATATCAGTTTAGATTTGTAATTTTCATTTCCTATAATCATCATCTACTATTTAAAGACTAAAATTTTCATTTCGTATAATCATCATCTTCCTAATGCAACGTTTTACTTAATATCATCAAACCACAAAGTTTACCAAATCTCTGAATCATCCATATATAAACAATAACTCTAAATCAAGAATGAAGAAAGAGATGTGTTGAAGTAGAAACAAGTCCTGAAAGATAGGAATTGTGAGTGGGTTACAACAAATGAAACAATCGAGAAGATCTAGCTCGAACAGTGTCCCCTATGTTGCCAACTCATCTTCTCCACTGTTCTCGGCTTCTTCTTCAACAATGGAGGGATCTCGTTGCCGCTTTCGACGGCTGTTCGACGCTTCTACAGCAGCGTTTGTGTCGTTAACCATGTTTAATAGAATTTCGAAGGTGATTCAACGCTTCGCTATGTAAACGAATCAAAAGGTTCCCAAACCCTAATTCCCTTTTCTAATTTTCACGCCGGAACGTTTTCAGGATCCTCTGTTTTTTACTGTTGGTGAGAATGTCTCTGTTTTATTTTTGACTGAGACAAGACCTTCTTTTTGATGCAGAGTCTTTTGACCATAAAAACATCTGTTTAAACATTACCTAACAGAAATGTATTAGAAGGTTGCATGAGCAAAACGACTTACAACGGATAAAATATGATAATTAATCCTCTTAGTCTTCACCTTCTTCTTCTTCTTCTTCTTCTTCTACTTCTTCTTCTTGTCCAGCTTCAGCTTCTTCTTCTTCTTCAGCTTCAGCTTCTTCTTCTTTTTCTATTCGGCAGATGCAAATACGTATACTCTTTGGTGCAAAGCCACACGAGACAGGAAATAGTCTGGAACTAACATGAAGTCCTTCTCAGGAGTTTAGAAGCTCACTTTCTGTATCCTATTCATCTTCTCCAATTCAAACGTCAAAGTTTTACCTCCAAACGTGTATGAGAGATGATACGACAACTCCCCAACTCCTCGAGCAGAAGGTGCTATGCAGTTCGGGCATGGGACAATGATTGCTTTGATGATTTTCTCCATTATTCTACTTCGGTAGTTACCAATGGGCAAAGTGCAGGAAGGACATTTTTGCCTCATTTTAGTACAGCAAGAAGAACACGCTATATGTTCATTGTCACACTGAGGTGAAAAACCCAACACAAAGTAAGATATTAATAACGACCAAAGTTACAACGAGTGCCTGGAGAAAAGAAAGATAGCAAAAGCATTTTTAACTACTCTAGTGGAACTTATCAAGTCACAGAAACTATAACCAAATATAAGCTTATACAAATCTACACTGGTAAATATTTTAATGTTTTCTTAAACAAATATATTCACATGACTTGTTTGCTATTCGATCAAATGAAAAGAAATGTTCTATACAAGCCTATATGTCCATTGTCACACTGAGATTGACATAGATATGTTTGGAGAAAAGAAACATAGCAATGTTTTTGTAGCTACTCAAATGGAACATATTAACTCAATGTGGCAGTCGAGATTGAATTAGAGAAATTGGATTCAATAAATCTAGAAGCAAATACAAGCCTATCAAAATCTAAACTGGTTATTCATATGTTTTCTGTGACTAATTTACACACATTTCAATGACTTTAATGACATTACCATCTTTAAGGCATGAATTTTAAGTTAAATCACTGTAACATATGAAATATCAGTGTAGATTTGTAATTTTCATTTCCTATAATCATCATCTACTATTAAAAGTCTAAAATTTTCATTTCCTATAATCATCATCTTCCGAATGCAACGTTTTACCCAAAATCATCAAACCACAAAGTTTACCAAATCTCTGAATCATCCATATATAAACCATAACTCTAAATCAAGCATGAAGAAGGAGATGTGTTGAAGTAGAAACAAGACCTTAAAGATAGGAATTGTGAGTGGGTTACAGCAAATGGAACAATCGAGAAGATCTAGCTCAAATAGTGTCCCCGATGTTGCCAACTCATCTCCTCCACTGTTCTCGGCTTCTTCTTCAACAATGAAGGGAACTCGTTGCTGCTTTCAACGGCTGTTCGACGCTTCTCCAGCGGCGTTTGTGTCGTTAACCATGTTTATCGGAATTTTGAAGGTGATTCGACGCTTCGCTATATAAACGAATCAAAAGGTTCCCAAACCCTAATTCATTTCTCTAATTTTCCTGCCGGAATATTTTCAGGATCCTCTGTTTTTTAGTGTATGTGAGAATGTCTCTATTTTATTTTTGACTGAGACAAGACCTTCTTCTTGATGCAGAGTCTTTTGACCATAAAAACTTCTGTTTAGACATTACCTAACATAAATGTATTAGAAGGTTACATGAGCAAAACGACTTACAACGGATATAATATGATAATTTATCCTCTTAGTCTTCACCTTCTTCTTCTTTTACTTCTTCTACATCTTCTTCTTCTCCAGCTTCAGCTTCTTCTTCAGCTTCTTCTTCTTCTTTAGCTTCAGCTTCTTCTTCTTTTTCTATTCGGCAGATGCAAATACGTATACTCTTTGCCAACGCCACACGAGACAGGAAATAGTGTGGAACTAACATGAAGTCCTTCTCAGGAGTTTGGAAGCTCACTTTCTGTATCCTATTCATCTTCTCCAACTCAATCAACAAAGTTTTACCTCCAAACGTGTATGAGAGATGATACGACAACTCCCCAACACCTTAAGCAGAAGGTGCTATGCAGTTCATTAATACATACATTCCTTGTGGTTCCTTAAAACATTGAATCACAACCAATGTACCATCTATATATTCTTGAAGGACACAAATCTTCAGGTTGATCAGGTGGGAATGACCATAGCTGAAACGATTATATGTGTTCTTGTGGTTATCAGTGTAGTGACTGTAGAGATCCTTGTACACACCACTATAGTTGCAGTTCGGTGCAGGACAATAGCATAGAGCAAAACTGCATTTCTTCTCACCGATTAATTCTTTGCCATAAGAAAACTTCTCGGTGCAGCCATGTTTTGCGTTCGGGCACGGGACAATGATTGCTTTTATGATTTTCTCCATTATTCTGCTTCCGTAGTTACCAATGGGAAAGTGCAGGAAGCACATTTTTGCCTCATTTTAGTACAGCAAGAAGAACACGCTATATGTCCATTGTCACACTGAGGTGAAAAACCCAACACAAAGTAAGATACTAATAATGACCAAAGTTACAACGAGTGCCTGAGAAAATAAAGATAGCAAAAGCATTTTTAACTACTCTAGTGGAACTAATCAAGTCACAGAAACTATAACCAAATATAAGCTTATACAAATCTACACTAGTAAAAATTCTTAAGTTTTCTTCAACAAATATATTCACATGACTTGTTTGCTATTCGATCAAATGAAAAGAAATGTTCTATACAAGCCTATATGTCCAATGTCACACTGAGATTGACATAGAAATGTTTGGAGAAAAGAAACATAGCAATGTTTTTTTAGCTACTCAAATGGAACATATTAACTCAATGTGGCAGTCGAGATTGAATTAGAGAAATTGGATTCAATAAATCTAGAAGCAAATACAAGCTTATCAAAATCTAAACTGGTTATCCATAAGTTTTCTGTGACTAATTTACACACATTTCAATGACTTTAATGACATTACCATCTTTAAGGCATGAATTTTAAGTTAAATTACTGTAACATATGAAATATCAGTGTAAATTTGTAATTTTCATTTCCTATAATCATCATCTACTATTAAAAGACTAAAATTTTAATTTCCTATAATCATCATCTTCATAATGCAACGTTTTACCCAAAATCATCAAACCACAAAGTTTACCAAATCTCTGAATCATCCATATATAAACCATAACTCTAAATCAAGCATGAAGAAGGAGATGTGTTGAAGTAGAAACAAGACCTGAAAGATAGGAATTGTGTGTGGGTTTCAGCAAATGGAACAATCGAGAAGATCTAGCTCGAACAGTGTCCCCGATGTTGCCAACTCATCTCCTCCACTGTTCTCGACTTCTTCTTCAACAATGGAGGCAACTCGTTGTTGCTTTCAACAGCTCTTTGCTCACTTTTTATATCCTATTCATCTTCTCCAATTTAAACGTCCAAGTTTTACCTCCAAACGGGAATGAGAGATGATACGACAACTCCCCAACTCCTCGAGCAGAAGGTGCTATGCAGTTCATTGAAACAGACATTCCTTGTGGTTCCTTAAAACACTGAATCACAACCAATATGCCATCTATATATTCCTGAAGGACACAAATCTTCGGGTGGATCAGGTGGGAATGGCCATTGCTGAAACGATTATATGTGTTCTTGTGGTTATCAGCGTAGTGACTGTAGAGATCCTTGTACACACAACTATAGTTGCAGTTTGGTGCAGGACAATAGCACAGAGCAAAACTGCATTTCTTCTCATGGATTAATTCTTTGCCATAAGAAAACTTCTCGGTGCAGCCATGTTTTGTGTTCGGGCACGGGACAATGATTGCTTTGATGATTTTCTCTATTATTCTGCTTCGGTAGTTACCAATGGGCAAAGTGCAGGAAGGACATTTTTGCCTCATTTTAGTACAGCAATAAGAACACGCTATATGTCCATTGTTACACTGAGGTGAAAAACCCAACACAAAGTAAGATAGCAAAAGCATTTTTAACTACTCTAGTGGAACTTATCAAGTCACAAAAACTATAACCAAATATAAGCTTATACAAATCTACACTGGTAATTATTCTATAGTTTTCTTCAACAAATATATTCACATGACTTGTTTGCTATTCGATCAAATTAAAAGAAATGTTCTATACAAGCCTATATGTCCATTGTCACACTGAGATTGACATAGATATGTTTGGAGAAAAGAAACATAGCAATGTTTTTTTAGTTACTCAAATGAAACATATCAACTCAATGTGGCAGTCGAGATTGAATTAGAGAAATTGGATTCAATAAATGTAGAAGCAAATACAAGCTTATCAAAATCTAAACTGGTTATTCATAAGTTTTCTGTGACTAATTTCCACACATTTCAATGACTTTAATGACATTATCATCTTTAAGGCATGAATTTTAAGTTAAATCATTGTAACATATGAAATATCAGTGTAGATTTGTAATTTTCATTTCTTATAATCATCATCTACTATTAAAAGACTAAAATTTTCATTTTGTATAATCAACATCTTCCAAATGCAATGTTTTACCCAAAATCATCAAACCACAAAGTTTACCAAATATCTGAATCATCCATATATAAACTATAATTCTAAATCAAGCATGAAGAAGGAGATGTGTTGAAGTAGAAACAAGACCAGAAAGATAGGAATTGTGAGTGGGTTACAACAAATGGAACAATCGAGAAGATCTAGCTCGAACAGTGTCCCCGATGTTGCCAACTCATCCCCTCCATTGTTCTCGGCTTCTTCTTTAACAATGGAGGGACCTACTTCCCGCTTTCGACGGCTGTTTGACGCTTCTCCAGCGGCGTTAGTGTCGTTAACCATGTTTATCGGAATTTCGAAGGTGATTCGAGACTTCGCTATGTAAACGAATCAAAAGGTTCCCAAACCCTAATTCCCTTTTATAATTTTCCCGCCGGAACGTTTTCAAGATCCTCTGTTTTTTACTGTAGGTGAGAATGTTTCTGTTTTATTTTTGACTGAGACAAGACCTTCTTCTTGATGCAGAGTGTTTTAACCATAAAAACATCTGTTTACACATTACCTAACAGAAATGTATTAGAAGGTTACATGAGCAAAACGACTTACAACGGATATAATATGATAATTAATCCTCTTAGTCTTCTACTTCTTCTACTTCTTCTTCTTCTCTAGCTTCAGCTTCTTCTTCAGCTTCTTCTTCTTCTTCAGCTTCGGCTTCTTCTTCTTTTTCTATTCGGCACATGCAAATACATATACTCTTTGCCAAAGCCACATGAGACAGGAACTACTCTGGAACAAACATAAAGTCCTTCTCAGGAGTTTGGAAGCTCACTTTCGGTATCCTATTCATCTTCTCCAATTCAAACGTCAATGTTTTACCTCCAAACGTGTATGAGAGATGATACGACAACTCCCCAACTCCTGGAGCAGAAGGTGCTATGCAGTTCACTGAAACATACATTCCTTGTGGTTCCTTAAAACACTGAGTCACAACCAATGTACAATCTATATATTCCTGAAGGACACAAATCTTCGGATGGATCAGGTAGGAATGGCCATATCTGAAACGATTATATGTGTTCTTGTGGTTATCAGCGTAGTGACTGTAGAGATCCTGTACACACCACTATAGTTGCAATTTGGTGCAGGACAATAGCATAGAACGAAACTGCATTTCTTCTCATGGATTAATTCTTTGCCATAAGAAAACTTCTCGGTGCAGCCATGTTTTGCGTTCGGGCATGGGACAATGATTGCTTTGATGATTTTCTCCATTATTCTGCTTCGGTAGTTACCAATGGGCAAAGTGCAGGAAGGACATTTTTGCCTCATTTTAGTACAGCAGGAAGAACACGCTATATGTCCATTGTCACATTGAGGTGAAAAACCCAACACAAAGTAAGATATTAATAATGACCAAAGTTACAACGAGTGCCTGGAGAAAAGAAAGATAGCAAAAGCTTTTTTAACTACTCTAGTGGAACTTATCAAGTCACATAAACTATAACCAAATATAAGCTTATACAAATCTACACTGGTAAAAATTCTTAAGTTTTCTTCAACAAATATATTCACATGACTTGTTTGCTATTCGATCAAATGAAAAGAAATGTTCTATACAAGCCTATATGTCCATTGTCACACTGAGATTGACATAGAAATGTTTGGAGAAAAGAAACATAGCAATGTTTTTTAGCTACTCAAATGGAACATATCAACTCAATGTGGCAGTCGATATTGAATTAGAGAAATTGGATTCAATAAATCTAGAAGCAAATACAAGCCTATCAAAATCTAAACTGGTTATTCATAAGTTTTATGTGACTAATTTACACACATTTCAATGACTTTAATGACATTACAATCAATAAGGCATGAATTTTAAGTTATATCACTGTAACATATGAAATATCAGTGTAGATTTGTAATTTTCATTTCCTATAATCATCATCTACTATTAAAAGACTAAAATTTTCATTTCCTATAATCATCATCTTCATAATGCAACGTTTTACTCAAAATCATCGAACCACAAATTTTACCAAATCTCTGAATCATCCATATATAAACCATAACTCTAAATCAAGCATGAAGAAGGAGATGTGTTGAAGTAGAAACAAGACCTGAAAGATAGGAATTTTGAGTGGGTTACAGCAAATGGAACAATCCAGAAGATCTAGCTCGAACAGTGTCCCCAATGTTGCCAACTCATCTCCTCCACTGTTCTCGGCTTCTTCTTCAACAATGGAGGGAACTCGTTGCCGCTTTCGACGGCTGTTCGACGCTTCTCCAGCGACTTTGGTGTCATTAACCATGTTTATCAGAATTTTGAAGGTGATTCGACGCTTCGCTATGTAAACGAATCAAAAGGTTCCCAAACCCTAATTCCCTTTTCTAATTTCCCGCCGGAACGTTTGCATGATCCTCTGTTTTTTACTGTAGGTGAGAATGTCTCTATTTTATATTTGACTGAGACAAGACCTTCTTCTAGATGCAGAGTCTTTTGACCATAAAAACATCTGTTTAGACATTACCTAACAGAAATGTATTAGAAGGTTACACGAGCAAAACGACTTACAACGGATATAATATGATAATTAATCCTCTTAGTCTTCACCTTCTTCTTCTTCTACTTCTTCTACTTCTTCTTCTTCTCTAGCTTCTGCTTCTTCTTCAGCTTCTTCTTCTTCTTCAGCTTCAGCTTTTCATCTTTTTCTATTCGGCAGATGCAAATACGTATACTCTTTGCCAAAGCCACACGAGAGAGGAAATAGTCTGGAACAAACATGAAGTCCTTCTCAGGAGTTTGGAAGCTCACTTTCTGTATCCTATTCATCTTCTCCAACTCAAACGTCAAAATTTTACCTCCAAACGTGTATGAGAGATGATACGACAACTCCCCAACTCATGGAGCAGAAGGTACTATGTAGTTCATTGAAACATACATTCCTTGTGGTTCCTTAAAACATTGAATCACAACTAATGTACCATCTATATATTCCTGAAGGACACAAAACTTCGGGTGGATCAGGTGGGAATGGCCATAGCTGAAACGATTATATGTGTTCTTGTGGATATCAGCGTAGTGACTGTAGAGATCCTTGTACACACCACTATAGTTGCAGTTTGGTGCAGGACAATAGCAGAGAGCAAAACTGCATTTCTTCTCATGGATTAATTCTTTGCCATAAGAAAACTTCTCGGTGCAGCCATGTTTTGCGTTCGGGCACGGGACAATGATTGCTTTGATGATTTTCTCCATTATTCAACTTCGGTAGTTACCAATGGGCAAAGTGCAGGAAGGACATTTTTGCCTCATTTTAGTACAGCAAGAAGAACACGGTATATGTCCATTGTCACACTGAGGTTAAAAACCCAACACAAAGTAAGATACTAATAATGACCAAAGTTACAACGAGTTCCTGGAGAAAAGAAAGATAGCAAAAGAATTTTTAACTACTCTAGTGGAACTAATCAAGTCACATAAACTATAACCAAATATAAGCTTATACAAATCTACACTGGTAAAAATTCTAAAGTTTTCTTCAACAAATATATTCACATGACTTGTTTGCTATTCGATCAAATGAAAAGAAATGTTCTATACAAGCCTATATGTCCATTGTCACACTAAGATTGACATAGATATGTTTGGAGAAAAGAAGCATAGCAATGTTTTTTTAGCTACTCAAATGGAACATATCAACTCAATGTGGCAGTCGAGATTGAATTAGAAAAATTGGATTCAATAAATCTAGAAGCAAATACAAGCTTATCAAAATCTAAACTAGTTATTCATAAGTTTTATGTGACTAATTTACACACATTTCAATGACTTTAATGACATTACCATCTTTAAGGCATGAATTTTAAGTTAAATCACTGTAACAAATGAAATAACAGTGTAGATTTGTAATTTTCATTTCCTATAATCATCATCTACTATTAAAAGACTAAAATTTTCATTTCGTATAATCATCATCTTCCAAATGCAACGTTTTACCCAAAATCATCAAACCACAAAGTTTACCAAATCTCTGAATCATCCATATATAAACCATAACTCTAAATCAAGCATGAAGAAGGAGATGTGTTGAAGTAGAAACAAGACCTGAAAGATAGGAATTGTGAGTGGGTTACAGCAAATGGAACAATCCAGAAGATCTAGCTCGAACAGTGTCCCCGATGTTGCCAACTCATCTCCTCCACTGTTCTCGGCTTCTTCTTCAACAATGGAGGGAACTCGTTGCCGCTTTCGACGGCTGTTCGATGCTTCTCCAGCGGCTTTCTTGTCGTTAACCATGTTTATCGGAATTTTGAAGGTGATTCTACGCTTCGCTATGTAAACGAATCAAAAGGTTACCAAACCCTAATTCCCTTTTCTAATTTCCCGCCGGAACGTTTTCAGGATCCTCTGTTTTTTACTGTAGGTGAGAATGTCTCTATTTTATATTTGACTAAGACAAGACCTTCTTCTTGATGCAGTGTCTTTTGACCATAAAAACATCTGTTTAGACTTTACCTAACAGAAATGTATTAGAAGGTTACACGAGCAAAACGACTTACAACGGATATAATATGATAATTAATCCTCTTAGTCTTCACCTTCTTCTTCTTCTACTTCTTCTACTTCTTCTTCTTTTCTAGCTTCTGCTTCTTCTTCAGCTTCTTCTTCTTCTTCAGCTTCAGCTTCTTCTTCTTTTTCTATTCGGCAGATGCAAATACGTATACTCTTTGCCAAAGCCACACGAGACAGGAAATAGTCTGGAACTAACATGAAGTCCTTCTCAGGAGTTTGGAAGCTCACTTTCTGTATCCTATTCATCTTCTCCAATTCAAACGTCAAAGTTTTTCCTCCAAACGTGTATGAGAGATGATACAACAACTCCCCAACCCTGGAGTAGAAGGTGCTATGCAGTTCACTGAAACATACATTCCTTGTGGTTCCTTAAAACACTGAATCACAACCAATGTACCATCTATATATTCCTGAAGGACACAAATCTTCGGGTGGATCAGATGGGAATGGCTATAGCTGAAACGATTATATGTGTTCTTGTGGTTATCAGCGTAGTGACTGTAGAGATCCTTGTACACACCAGTATAGTTTCAGTTTGGTGCAAAACAATAGCACAGAGCAAAACTGCATTTCTTCTCATGGATTAATTCTTTGCCATAAGAAAACTTCTCGGTGCAGCCATGTTTTGCGTTCGGGCACGGGACAATGATTGCTTTGATGATTTTCTCCATTATTATGCTTCGGTAGTTACCAATGGGCAAAGTGCAGGAAGGACATTTTTGCCTCATTTTAGTACAGCAAGAAGAACACGCTATATGTCCATTGTCACACTGAGGTGAAAAACCCAACACAAAATAAGATATTAATAATGACCAAAGTTACAACGAGTGCCTGGAGAAAAGCAAGATAGCAAAAGTATTTTTAACTACTATAGTGGAACTTATCAAGTCACAGAAACTATAACCAAATATAAGCTTATACAAATCGACACTGGGAAAAATTCTAAAGTTTTCTTCAACAAATATATTCACATGACTTGTTTGCTATTCGATCAAATGAAAAGAAATGTTCTATACAAGCCTATATGTCCATTGTCACACTGAGATTGACATAGATATGTTTGGAGAAAAGAAACATAGCAATGTTTTTTTAGCTACTCAAATGGAACATATCAACTCGATGTGGCAGTCGAGATTGAATTAGAGAAATTGGATTCAGTAAATCTAGAAGCAAATACAATCTTATCAAAATCTAAACTGGTTATTCATAAGTTTTCTGTGACTAATTTACACACATTTCAATGACTTTCATGACATTACCATCTTTTAGGCATGAATTTTAAGTTAAATCACTGTAACATATGAATTATCAGTATAGATTTGTAATTTTCATTTCCTATAATCATCATCTACTATTAAAAGACTAAAATTTTCATTTCGTATAATCATCATCTTCCGAATGCAATGTTTTACCCAAAATCATCAAAGCACAAAGTTTACCGAATCTCTGAATCTTCCATATATAAACTATAACTCTAAATCAAGCATGAAGAAGGAGATGTGTTGAAGTAGAAACAAGACCTGAAAGATAGGAATTGTGAGTGGGTTACAACAAATGGAACAATCGAGAAGATCTAGCTCGAATAGTGTCCCCGATGTTGCTAACTCATCTCCTTCACTGTTCTCGGCGTCTTCTTCAACAATGGAGGGAACTCGTTGCCGCTTTCAATGGCCGGTCGACGCTTCTCCAACGGCGTTTGTGTCGTTAACCATGTTTATCGGAATTTCGAAGGTGATTCGACGCTTCACTATGTAAACGAATCAAAAGGTTCCGAAACCCTAATTCCCTTTTCGAATTTTCCCGCCGGAACGTTTTTAGGATCCTTTGTTTTTTACTGTAGGTGAGAATGTCTCTGTTTTATTTTTGACTGAGACAAGACCTTCTTCTTGATGCAGAGTCTTTTGACCTTTAGCTATGCTAATGTGACCAGTTTATTAAAGCCTCTTCCATCTTAAAAATGCTAGAGGGTGTTGTCTAACACACTGAAAAGAAGATATTAGAAAGAAATCAGATATTTCAAACCAGATTAATAACAATTAATCTGAAACCGAATGTCTTTTATCAATGCATATATAATTATATATTACTACCTATGTGATTATTTAACATACAGCATATTTACATTGTCAACTACTATATGATTATTATATACATACGGCAACCATATATATACGGCCTAATATTATATGTTCCGCCATATATATATATGAATAAATTCCTTTTGAATTTATAAATTCGAAAGGGAATGTACTCTTTTATGATTTTATCAATGCATATATATTACTACTACCTATCTGAATATTTAACATACACCATATTTACATTGTCAACTACTATATGATTATAAAACCAAAAAAAAAAAAACTACTATATTATTATTATATATATGGTAACCATATATATACGTATAAAATTAGATGACAATTTAAACTAGCTTGTAAAGTTGTAATTTTTACCTTTGAGCGGCGTCGGCGATAAAAAACGATCTTTAAGGCGAAACAAACAAAGCTTCTCCGATCTCCTTTTTTCCGGCGTGCGGTGGCTCTCACCACCGCCGGAAAAGGAACACCCTTTTTCTTTTCTTTTTACTCCGGCTACTAGTTCCTTGAGGTTGTACGACGATGGCTATAGATTCGGGATTTGGTTCTCCCCGCAGTTGTTTTTGGTGTCGTCGGGTTTCGCCTGGTTCAGCGTTCTCAGTGGTGGTTTCGGTTCTCACTCTCCCTCTTCTGGATTCACGAGGACTGAGTTTTGGTTTGGGTTCGGTGAGTCTCGCTCCTCCTTAGAAGCGCCGGTGATTTCATCTCTCCATTTCCCCTCAAGCGAGTCCATACTCGGGTTACATATTTCTCAAGGGTTTCAGTTGGCTTTGAGGAAAAGATTTGTTTCTCCTAAGCTCGAGGACGGTTTAGGTTCGTCTCTTGCTCTAATCATCCTTAACACTTTCTTCCGTTTCTTTGAGTAGCGCGCTTGGTCCAAACTAACCTATGGTTGTAACTCCTTTTCTTCGTCGCCTCCTCTCTAGGCTAGTTATTGTATTCCTCAGTTTAAGTCACTCAGTATTAGTCTAGTTACTTCTAGTCTCAAGGCTGTTGCAAGGTATTGTTGCTCTGTGGGTCGTAACGCCAAGTGATGTGATCATGGATAGCTCACAGAAGCAGCTTGAACCCGAGGATGCTTTGGCCATACCAAGGGGACCAATGACTAGATCGAGAGCCAAAGAATTTCAGAACGCCATCACCACATTACTCACTCAAGTTCAACCGACTAAAGTTCAGTTCGAGAACAAGGAAAATCAAACCGTCTTGGTTGCTCGAGTGGACTAATAACGGGTGATTCGTTTGTACTCGTTTTCCTAGCCTTTGGCTTTTTCCCAATGGGTTTTCCAAAGGAAGGTTTTAATGAGGCAAATGGGTCACTATAATCCATCTTAGTCCACAAGAGTTAAACAAGTTTGGTCCAGGTCCAAGTCTAATAATTTTTGGATTTATCTTTTGAAGTCTCAAGCCCAAAGAAGAGTTTAAATCAGCCCAACTTACTAAGCACCTGATTAATTTCGGCCAAGGGAGTGGAAGAGGTGGCTTGAAAGACTCCAAGAGATATTCCAAACTAGTTAATGTTTTCTTAAATTTCTATGAATTAATTCTAGTTTTTCTTTACTTCATTTTTCTTTAAAACTCTTTTGTTGCACTCATTTTCGGAGCAACCAAGTTTTTTATTAAAAATTGAGAGTGTTTTCTCTTGTGTTCTTTGAAGAACAAAACTGATTATTGGTGAGTCATATCCTTCAATCGATCGACTCAAGGTGTGTCATATCCGCGATTCAAACCTTGGCGATTTCAAGTGTGTCATATCTTGGAAAGTCATTGAGGAAATATCCAAGGCCTTCCGCAACCTTGGTGCGATCCATTCACTCCACCTCTATCTATCTATCCACTCCGTTTCATCTTACCCCTCGAAAGTGCCGATTCTAGGAGGATCATATCAAGTGGTATCAGAGCACACTTTCGGGTTTGGTATTTGTCTTATCATCTTCTCACCTTTTCCATCTTCTTATATCCTATATCTTTTCATTTTCAATTTCTTTTATCTTCTCTAGTCTTTCTTATCTATTTGATCGGATCATTAGTTTGGGGGATTAGTCAATTTATTTTATTTTGATCATAATTTTCCTTTTGATCTCCATTTAGTTCTAGTTTTAATTATGAGTTGTTTTTTTAAAAAAAAAAAAAAAAAAGGAAGAAGTAGATCGGACCAAAAGAAAAAAAAAAAAAAGAGGAAAAAAAAATATTTATATTTAGTCCGAAATTAATTACTTAGGGGGGGGGTTTTATTTATCTAATTTTATCTCCTTAATTTTCTGATCCTTGATCTGTTCAAAAAAAATAAAATAATACTAAACTTTCTTTTCTCTTTTCTTTCTATCTCAAATCAATTGTTTCGGATGGACATGCAGACCTTAGTGGTAGAAATGAGGCGGATGGTGAGGGAAGAGATGGATGCAGTCAATGCAAGGATCGATACGATGCAAGAGTCCGTTAATCAAGGACTATTGCCGAATACTGTTGCTAGAAGAAGAAGAGCACGACCTCAAGATGAAACTGATGGGGATGACTTGCAATACTACAGCAGAGGTAGCCAAGCTTCTAATCAAAGTGAAAGAAGGCCGAGACGAGTAAGAGAAGCTAGGGGTCAAAATGAAGATAATCTCGGTGGACTTAAGTTGAAGATACCACCATTTCATGGAAAAAATGACCCGGATGTCTACTTGGAGTGGGAGAAAAAAATTGAGCTCGTGTTTGATTGCCAAAATTATTCGGAGCAAAAGAAAGTTCAAGTAGCGGCAACGGAGTTTTATGATTATGCAATTAATTGGTGGGATCAGATTGTGACAAGTCGAAGACGTAACCAAGAACCGGCTGTAGTAACTTGGGAAGAGTTGAAAAATCTGATGAGAAAAAGATTTGTTCCAAGCCACTATCATCGGGAGTTGCATCAGAAGCTTAGGCGTTTAACTCAAGGAAGTAAGGGTGTGGAGGACTATTACCAAGAGATGGAATCTCTAATGCTTAAGGCTGATATAGATGAAGATGCTGAGGTGACAATGGCCAGGTTTTTGAGTGGTTTAGCTCGTGATGTTCAAGATAGAATGGAGCTTCAAACTTATAAAGATTTGGAAGAAATGCTTCATAAGGCTGTGTTGGTTGAACAGCAAATTAAAAGGAGAAGTACTACTAGACTTTCCTATGGAGGTGGAGCGGCTAACACTAGGCCAACGCCGAGAGGATAAAACTGTTTCCAAGCCAAGACCGGACCCTAAACCCCACGCCAATGCTGAAGACGCCAAGGGTAAAGCTGTAGCTACTACGTCTAGAAATCGGGACGTTAAGTGTTTCAAGTGTCAAGGGAGAGGACACTACGCCAACGAGTGCACCATCAAGAGAACTATGATTCTATTGGATAATGGCGATATTGAAACTGAGGAGGAAAAAGTTGAAAGTGATGGTGAAACCGAGGAGGACATAGAGTTACCAGCCATCGGAGAATTATTGGTAACAAGACGTTCCTTGAGTATTCAAGTTAAAGATTCTGTCCAAGAGCAGCGGGAAAACTTGTTTCACACGAGATGTTTGGTACAAGGTAAGGTCTGCAGCCTTATTATTGATGGTGGAAGTTGTACTAATGTGGCTAGTGAAACAATGGTGAAGAAGTTAGGACTGGAAATTAAGAAGAATCCGAAACCATTTAAGCTTCAATGGCTTAATGATGCTGGTGAGATGACCGTGAGCCGCCAAGTATTGGTTCCTTTAACCATAGGCAAGTATGAGGACGAGATATTATGTGATGTCTTACCTATGGAGGCCGGCCATATACTACTTGGAAGACCATGGCAGTTCGATAGAAGGGTCTTACATGACGGTTTTACTAACCGTTACTCTTTTGAGTTCAATGGCCGAAAGACGATACTTGCTCCTTTGGCGCCACATGAGGTTCATCAAGACCAACTCCAGCTGCAGCAACAAGGAAAAACCATTAATTTTGAAGACGTCTTTCCGGAGGAAAACCCTAAGGGATTGCCGTCTATCCGGGGGATTGAGCACCAGATCGATTTCGTGCCGGGAGCTTCACTTCCCAACAGGCCAGCATACAGAACCAATCCGGTGGAGACTAAGGAGCTTCAAAAACAAGTGAGTGAGCTGATGGACAAAGGATACATACCAGAGAGCATGAGCCCTTGTGCTGTGCCGGTGCTGCTTGTTCCGAAGAAGGATGGGACTTGGAGGATGTGTATTGATTGTCGAGCCATCAACAATATCACTGTAAAGTATCACCACCCTATCCCTCATTTAGATGATATGTTAGATGAGCTGCATGGTTCTAGCATATTTTCGAAAATAGATCTTAAGAGTGGATACCACCAGATTAGGATGAAAGAGGGTGACGAATGGAAAACTGCGTTTAAAACGAAACATGGCTTGTATGAATGGTTAGTTATGCCATTTGGATTAACCAATGCGCCTAGTACTTTTATGAGGTTGATGAATCATGTTTTAAGGAGCTTCCTTGGAATTTTTGTTGTTGTTTACTTTGATGATATCTTAGTTTATAGCAAAAATTTAGAAGAGCATGTTAATCATCTAGAAGCGGTTTTGATGGTACTTAGAAAAGAGGAACTTTATGCTAATCTAAAGAAATGCACCTTTTTTACGGATAACCTTGTGTTTCTAGGTTTTGTCATAAGTGCAGATGGCATCAAGGTGGACGAAGAAAAGGTATGAGCTGTCCGAGAATGGCCCAGTCCGAAAACCGTAGGAGAAGTGAGAAGTTTCCATGGACTTGCGGGATTCTATCGGAGATTTGTGAACGAATTCAGTACCATAGCTGCTCCTCTCACTGAAGTGTTCAAGAAAAATGTCGGATTTAAATGGGAAAAGGCACAAGAAGAAGCATTCCGAGTGTTAAAGGATAAACTCACCAATGCACCACTTTTATCTTTACCGAACTTTCTTAAAACTTTTGAAATTGAGTGCGATGCATCTGGTGTAGGTATTGGAGCTGTCTTGATGCAAGAGAAGAAGCCCATTGCCTTTTTCAGTGAGAAGCTTGGAGGAGCTACATTGAACTATCCAACCTACGACAAGGAGTTGTACGCGCTTGTCCGAGCATTGCAAACATGGCAGCACTACCTCTGGCCGAAGGAGTTTGTTATTCATACTGACCACGAGTCTTTGAAGCATCTAAAGGGTCAGCAAAAGCTCAACAAGAGGCATGCTAGGTGGGTAGAATTCATCGAAACATTTCCCTATGTGATCAAGTACAAACAAGGTAACGAAAATATAGTTGCTGATGCCTTATCTCGAAGGTACGCCTTGATTTCTACTATGGATGCTAAACTTCTGGGATTTGAACACCTTAAAGATCTTTATCAAGTTGATTCTGATTTTCAAGAGATTTTTAAGTCGTGTGATAAGTTTGCTTTTGGGAAATATTTTAGGCATGACGGATTTCTTTTCTATGAAAATCGGTTATGTGTTCCTAATTGTTCCGTGAGAGATTTGTTAGTTAGGGAAGCGCATGGAAGAGGCTTGATGGGGCATTTTGGGATTTCCAAAACTTTAAAAGTGATGTGAGAACACTTCTACTGGCCGCAAATGAAGAGAGACGTCGAAAGAATTTGTGGGCGATGTGTCACGTGCAAAAAAGCCAAATCGAAGGTACAGTCCCAAGGTATGTACACGCCTTTGCCTATTCCTGATCAGCCTTGGACTGACATTTCTATGGATTTTGTGCTTGGATTACCTAGAACTAGGACTGGAAAAGGTTCAATCTTTGTTGTTGTCGATAGGTTCTCTAAAATGGTACATTTTCTTGCTTGTCATAAAACTGCCGATGCTTCCCATATTGCTGAGTTGTTCTTTAAAGAAATAGTTCATTTGAATGGAATGCCTAGGACTATAGTCAGTGACAGGGATACAAAATTCTTGAGTTATTTTTGGAAGACGCTTTGGTCTAAGCTAGGTACTAAGTTGCTGTTCTCAACTACTTGTCATCCTCAATCCGACGGCCAAACTGAAGTAGTTAATAGAACTTTGTCTACCTTGCTGCGTGCCTTGATTAAAAAGAATTTAAAAACTTGGGAAGAATGCTTACCACATGTTGAATTTGCTTATAACCGATCTGTGCATTCCGCCACCATGTTTTCTCCTTTTGAAATTGTTTACGGCTTTAATCCTTTATCTCCTTTGGATCTAACCCCATTGCCTTTGAGTGAAAGAGCAAGCTTGGATGGGAAAAAGAAAGCTGAACTTGTTAAACAGATTCATGAGAAAGCAAAGCACAACATAGAGGAGAAGACGAAGCTGTACGCTAAACAAGCTAACAAGGGCAGGCGCAAGATGATTTTTGAGGAAGGAGATTACGTGTGGTTACATCTAAGGAAGGAGAGATTTCCGGCTGAGAGGAAGTCTAAGTTGATGCCTAGGATTGACGGTCCATTCCGAGTCACAAAGAGGATCGGCGATAATGCTTACCAACTCGAACTCCAAGGTAAGTACAATGTGAGTTCAAGCTTTAATGTTGCTGACTTAATCCCTTTAGTTGCAGATGTTTCCGATTTGAGGACAAATCCTTTTCAAGAGGGAGGGGATGATGTGATCATGGATAGCTTGAACCCGAGGATGCTTTGGCCGTACCAAGGGGACCAATGACTAGATCGAGAGCCAAAGAATTTCAGAACGCCATCACCACATTACTCACTCAAATTCAACCGACTAAAGTTCAGTTCGAGAACAAGGAAAATCAAACCGTCTTGGTTGCTCGAGTGGACTAATAACGGGTGATTCGTTTGTACTCTTTTTCCTAGCCTTTGGTTTTTTCCCAATGGGTTTTCCAAAGGAAGGTTTTAATGAGGCAAATGGGTCACTCTAATCCATCTTAGTCCACAAGAGTTAAACAAGTTTGGTCCAGGTCCAAGTCTAATTATGACGACCCAATTTTTTTTTTTTTTTTTTTTTTTTAAACTAACAAACATAAATACTTAGTATTAAAATGCCAAAACATTTTAAATACTCTCCAAGTACTTACACAAAAACAACAATACAAAACCAAGCATAGAATACGCAATCCTACAATATAGCGGAAAATACAAAACAATACGGTAAAACATACTACCCCGGGTCCTAATCATCCTCTCCCTCCGAGCCTTCGATTCCACGATCACACCTTATCTTTACCTGCATCGACAAAAGTGATGCATCAACATTTGGAGACCAAATGCTGAGTGAGATTGATCCTCCCAACAACAGGTATGCGAAAACCCACAAATAAGGCATACAACCACAATCACAATTCACGCATGAACAAGATTCACCACAAAGGCCCTATCAATTCCTAACATCACACGCATGCAAGGCAATCAATAGCAATACAGGTCTAGCATCTTAGCAATTCGACACACACGAAAGCTAACCCGGAGACACACAAAGACAAACCACACAAGGACGGCCATCGGTCCAACCTGACCGATGGACCTGACCGATGAACCCCATGGTCTGTCCTGACCGCCGCAACTGTCCTGGCGAATTGCCGGGAAACGGTGCAACCAACCTCATCGGTCTGTCCTGACCGATGGACCTGACCGCTAGGTCCCAGCGGTCTGTCATGACCGCTACAAGTGTCCTTGCGAAATGCCAGGAATACTGCCACACGACCCATCAGTCCAACATGACCGATGGACCCAACCGATTAACCCCATCGGTCTGCTCCAACCGCTGCAAGTGTCGTTGTGAATTGCCAGGTACACTGCCACACGACCCATCGGTCCAACCTGACCGATGGACCTAACCGCTAGGTGCCAGCGGGCACTTCCATCGGTCTGGCATGACCGATGGAAACCCACAGAACCCCTAAACTTGACTTAGACCAAGCGTAATCAGCACCAAGCACAAATAAACAAGATTCACAATCAAATACACAAGCTTAACCACACTAGATTAAGCTTAACAACAAGACCTCAAGCCTCTAAGCAACCTAGGCACACCCTCAATGCTTGTCTAAACCCCACAAGCCCCCAAAGAAAGCCTAAGCCACCTTTGGTCACAACTCACCTTAAAGATGGATGGATCTAGCCTCTATGGACCTCCCCCAAGCTTTAGAAGGAACCCTCCTCCACCTCACAAGCCACGTCCAAGCTCAGCCCCAACTCCAAATCTTTTTTCCAAGCTCCACAGGCTCACACACACTTGATTCTACTAGAACCAACTCAACCAAGCTCCACCAAGCTCTTCTCTCTTCTTTTCTTCTCTCTAGAACTCTAACAAAGCTCACAAACCTCTCCCAACACCAATAATGGCGTGGCCAAGGTGGAGAAGATGAAGGAAAAGAAAAAATATCTCAAGTTTCGGAAATTGCACCCCAACCCTTCGGTTTCCCGCTTCTCTATGGAAAAACTCCAAACTTCCGAAACGACTTACGACACCCCCGAAACAAATCCAAATTAATTATTTCAACCTCATAATTAATTTCTTGAGACTTGTCTAAGGCTCATAAACTCGAAAGGACATCCCAATTAATTAACCGATAATTAATTTCCGGGACACGGGCGTTACACTAATAATTTTTGGATTTATCTTTTGAAGTCTCAAGCCCAAAGAAGAGTTTAAATCAGCCCAACTTACTAAGCACCTGATTAATTTCGGCCAAGGGAGTGGAAGAGGTGGCTTGGGAGACTCCAAGAGATATTCCAAACTAGTTAATGTTTTCTTAAATTTCTATGAATTAATTCTAGTTTTTCTTTACTTCGTTTTTCTTTAAAACTCTTTTTTTGCACTCATTTTCGGATCAACCAAGTTTTTTATTAAAAATTGAGAGTGTTTTCTCTTGTGTTCTTTGAAGAACAAAACTGATTGTTTGTGAGTCATATCCTTCAATCGATCAAATCAAGGTGTGTCATATCCGCGATTCAAACCTTGGCGATTTCAAGTGTGTCATATCTTGGAAAAGTCATTGAGGAAATATCCAAGGCCTTCCGCAACCTTGGTGCGATCCATTCACCACCTCTATCTATCTATCCACTCCTTTTCATCTTACCCCTCGAAAGTGCCGATTCTAGGAGGATCATATCACCAAGGGTCCATCAAGGTGATTCTTTCTCTTCCTCTTGCATCTTCCGGTGTGAATGATGCGGCTGTTGACTCGTCTAGTTTTGCTTTAATTCGACGTGGGTTTTCTCTCCTTTTCCTCTGCCTTCCCGGATTGGTTCATCTCTCTCTCGAGCTCGACAATAGAGCATGCGCTTCTCTGTATCCAGGCTAGTTAAAAGTCGCTGAGGTTGCCTCCTTTCACTCAGTTGGGATTGCAGTGGGTTGTCGCTGCTAGTTCACAGTGGCTCACTGTTAGGATTGCACCTCCTACCATCTCTTGCTCTCCTATCGGTGATGCGTCTTCTGTCCTTCTCCACCCTGTTTTCCCTCGTCTCGGTTTGGTTGGTTCTTTGCCTCTTCGACTTGCTAGTTTCATCTTGGCTATGCTTCATCACTAGCGTAGAGCTGGTAGTGTTTGGCTGTTTAGCTGAGTTGCTTGAAGGGTCCTCTGTCTGTCTTTTCATTTGCTGGAGGGATCCCGCAGTCTTGGTTTTGTGTGGTGCTTAGGTTGCGTGAGTAATGTCTTGGAGAATGGTGTGGGTTCCTGGAGTTTGATCTTTTGGCGGCCTCACTGATTTAGCTCGGCATGCTTCTCTCTATTCCGGCAAGGGTCTCTTCTTTCCACATCATTCTATTGCCGCCATTGCCAATATTTGGTTACTGAGGCGTCACACTCTACAACGGGCTTCGATCTTCTTCAAGTTAAAGACTGGCTGGCTTTGTATCTTTTTCGTATCCTTTCTTCTACTTAAGTTTGCTCAACCTCTTCCTTTGCTAGATATTGTTGTTCTTATTGTATATTTTCATCATAATGTAAGTCATCCGCAACTTTTAATAGAATATCTTTTATCAAAAAAAAAACATATATATACGGCCTAATATTATATGTACCGTCATATATATATGAATGAAAATGAAGAAGACGTGCGGAAAGGAAAGGTTAGAGTCAGGGTTAAAAAAAGTTATTTCTGCACAAGGACCCAATAAAATTGTGCTTTCCACATGATAAACTTAAACAAAATACAAGGTCGGCAAAAAATTTGTCTATATAATTGGTATCACAAGACTGCACCTGCAAACTCAAACCAAGTTCCTAAACGCACAAAAATGTTTTCAAACATCGAACACAAGGCTATGCCAGCACTTCTCCATGTCCAAGGATGCGCTAGCAGCCATAAGACGCTCCTCGACAACCGTGAAATAAGCTCAATGTCAAATAAGTTCAAAGTTTTTGAGAAATATAAATATAATAAAATTTTAAATTAAACCCAGTTTAAATAAAAATATGATTTTTTTAGTTTTACACGTGTCAAAATCTAATCGTCTAATAAACATGTGTCATGACCTCATTAATTAGAAAATTTATGTTTTTCATTGAATATATCATTAAATTCTTTTTTCACTATAATTAGGTAAATTGTTAATTAAATATATTGGTTGCATTAAAAATTAGTTAAATTTATCAAAAATTTGAATATATAAACAAATTTATGATTTCTTGTTTTTGATAGGATAATCAACTTTTTGTTTTTAATATATCAATAAATTCCTTTTCTTAATATGTTTACAAAAAAATATCTGTTGAAATTTAACAAATTCTTAATTTCTTTTTTTCCATAAATTAATAAAAATCTCCTTTTTTCTTTGTTTTTGTGAATATACTAACATATTTTTACTATATAAGATATATATTTGACATATGGAGATATCTGAGGTTTAACTAAAACATGTCAAACTCTGGTGAATGTTTATATAATATAAGATATAAGTAATTAATTTGTCAAAATCTTGGTTAGTATGACCTATTCTTTTTATATCTAAACAATCATAAAAAATTTTAAAAAAGCTAAAGAGAATCTACTATATTTCATAACTAGATATACATTGAATAATGATTTTGCTTACTTCTTACAAATTGAACAATTACAACTATACCAATATGAAAAAGTCATAACAAATATAATAAGAAGACGTGTATAAAAGGAACTATAACCGAAGAATAAGAAAACGAAAGAGACTAAACACCAATAGAACAAAAAAAACTTAGAAAGAGACCAATCTCTATCTCCCTCCCTCTTTGAAACTACCCTCTTGTATATACGGAAAGGCTGAGACAACTACAAAACGCAGCGACACTTAATTCCTTCCAGCGAAAGTTGATGAATTTGGTTAGCTTCGAAGGTAAAGATAACACCAAAATCAACGGAATAGGACCAGTAATGATATGATCCCGGCTAGCTCTACGGACATGGAACAAGGAGCACGGATGGACCTTAAGGATACGCAGCTTGGAGCTAAAGAATTGGAAGCTAAGTAGCTGGAGCTTGAAGATTATGGAGCTCAGGACATGAAGTACGAGTACACGCCACCCGTTACTCGTTCACGGATTAAGAAGCTCACCAAGGAGATTACCGTACTACTCACGAAAGTTACATCTCAAGGCAACCACTCGGGACTTGGATGTGTCAAGACTATTCTGGTTTTGATACATGCCCGAGACGGATGATAAGTGGAGGTGTGGCCTTAGTGCTCTTTTCCTTACTCTCGGTTTTGTCCCATTGGGTTTTCCGGAGAAGGTTTTTAACGAGGCTAAGTCCCACACTCGATTCATCATTTTTACCCACTTATCTTCCATGGTTTTGGGCCTGGCCCATTTCTTTTCTTTCTCTTCTCTTTAGGCACTTTCTTTTGAATTTGAGTGGTTGTGTTTTGTTCACACTCTGTCTTTAATTATGTTGTTAGTTTCGAGTGTGTGTTTTCCCGAGGCCTGTCTCGAAACACACCACTCGCCTCCCCCTTCTTCTCTTTATATTCTGCATCTGAACCTCATTATAATTGATCAAACCTTTCTTATTCTCAATCTCTTTGAAACTGTTTGATCATGTTTGTTTAGTGTATTCGGACATATCCTTGCACTACAAACACCCCTGATAGTCTAAGAGTGATTCCGCAACTCTTAGAAGTTTCATTCAATCCATTTTCGTGGTTACTCATCCATCTGAACCGATCTGTTCCCCTTCTCACTCGCCAATCATCATCAAAACCGGCGCATCGGAGGGTTTCCTTGCTTCAAAGACTTCACCTAGCATTTGGAGAGCATTCAGGGACGTGATCCTCTCCCAGGATCACATCAAGTGGTATCAGAGCAGACTCCATCTCAGGTTGTGTCTTCTCAAATCGATTATACCCTTTCATATTCTTCATAACATTTGAATCGATTTATCTGTTGATTGTCGGAATTTTCATAAATCTTTGGTAATAGATAAAATCGTGAAATCTGTTTTCAAAGAACATATTATGAGTCTAGTTACTGTGAAAATTGATTTTGGAATTTTTGGACACGATTTGATATTTTAATCTGACCGATCATCTTCAAGTGATTTTGAGAAGAGGTTTTCCGTCGATTTTCAGTGCAGGAATTTTCAAAACTTGGTTTTAATCGCTAAAAATACTAGATCGGTTGGATCTGCTTCGGTTTTGAGTCTAGTTTACAGAAAACTTGTTTTTAAAAATTTTGGATTTGATTTGGTTGACGAATTCAATCGATTGTTGAAAGGTGTCGATTTGGTTCCTCGCTGGATCGCTTGCGTGTGTGTCACAGTTTGATTTCGATTTCTTTGCATGATCTGTTTAGTTTGTTCCTTTGAACTATTTACTGGGTTAGTTGTGTTTGTTTTTCAGGTACAGCAATGTCTAATCACAAAGGTGAGGATATGTTCTACACAAGGTGCCATGTTCAAAGTAAGATATGCAGCCTCAAGATTGATGAAAAGAGTCCTAACAACGTTGCAAGTGAATATATGGTCAAGAAGCTTGGACTGACAGTGAAGGAGCACCCATGGCTCGATGAAGATTACAGATTAAGAGTGAGCCACCAAGTGAAGATTTCCATAACCATTGGAAAGTATGAAGACGAGATTCTGTGTGATGTTCAACCAATGGAAACCTGTCACATCCTTCTTGGAAAATCATGGCAGAATGAGCGAAGAGCAATCTATGATGGTCTCAAGAACCGATATTCATTCAAGTACAAAAGAGGCAAGATCCATCTGGTTTCGTTGACACCACATGAGATTCAAGAAGATCAGCTCATCGTAAAGCAAAGAGTAAGACAGTTTGTAAGTGAATCTCTAAACTCTCTTCCTCCAAAAGAAAAGATTCTTGCGATTGATAAAGAAACTCCTATGAGTTTAACTAACGTTGCACCGGAGCTACCATCTCCGAGTAAGCATTCTTCTCATTTGCAGGATCATAAGGACACCACAGAAGGTCCAAAGGAGTTATCAACCACCCAGAACTACCTGGATGTAATGAGAAGAAAAGCTAGTTCGAGCTCTAGGCATGCAGAAACTGAGAAGCATCACATGTGTGACAAGCTGCAACAAATTCCAAAGGTCCTCACGGTTCAAAAAGAAAATATGCCTAGCAAGGAACTTATAACTATTCACTCTAACTCTGCAAAGGCTGGTGAGATGAAACAAACTTTACTCTCTAAACCACATGTGCGTAAGTTTGTCTATAGAGAAACTCTTTTGAGCTTTACTAACCTTGCACCGGTGCTGCCGAGTGAGATATCTTGTAATTTCCAGGACTTCAGAAGTGTCGTTCAAAAAGGAGAATCTCGTGACTTGTTACTTCCAGTCCGTGACACAGAACGACCAGAACTTCATTCACAAATTCACATCCAAGGAGAAGCACTCGCTCTGCTCAAAACTTCATCAATGGATGCAGGAAGTGTCAATAACACCTTGATGATCAAAGAAAGAATTTTCCCATTGATCCGTCGAAAGGAGCATCAGATCGTATCTGATCCAGGATCCCTATTTAAATTTTTTCCTCATGGCATCCGAAACAAACAAGGTAAGGAAATTATTGTGGTTGATGCAATAATTCCAAGGTATGCAATTCTTTCTATTTTTAATGATAATTTGCTAGATATGTTTCAATCTAGTGAGAAATTTATCCTTGGACAGTTCTTTAAACGAAAAGGTTTCCTTTTTGATAAACATGAAACGTGGTACTTTTGTTACTCCTTGATTAATTCTGTTTTGATGAGTATTGATAAATTCACTACTGCTGCTACTACTTCGAATGATGCTGAACTATTCTTTGGAGAGATTGTTTACTATGATAGCTGTCTGAATTTTAATAAACACTTAGATGATCATGCTGAACATGTGAATTTTATTTTAGATGATCTAAGTAATAAAATGTTTGCTGAAACAGAGAAGTTTGCATTTGATGTGTTTGATCTTGTGTTCGAAGTTATTGTTGTGAAAGCACAGGGTATACAGGACAAAGAGATGAGTTTTCATGCACCAAAAATATGGCTCTACCATGTTTGGCTTAAGAATAATGTTGTTCTTGAACCAATGAAGCATTTGAGAAAGGAGCAGCAAGCAAACAAGAAGCAATGCCGAATGATCTTTAAGCCTGGTGAAAATTTGTTGATCCAAATGAAAAGAGGGCGTTTGCCAACCCAAATGAAGACTAAGCTGATGCCACGAAGCTTCCAAGGTAAGTACGACGTAAGTTCAAGCTTCAATATAACTGATCTAGTTCCTATTTGCGCAGATGAAACGGATTTGAGGTCAAATCCTTCTCAAGTGGGAGAGGATGATGAGATCCTAACCAGCAGCCGGTTCGAGGGAGCTAAGGAGATAGAGGAGCAGCTTGAACCAGAGCTTAAGGGAGCTAAGGAGATGGAGGAGCAGCTTGAACCAGAGCTTAAGGAAGCTAAAGAGGGAGCCACAAAGCAACAAGATCAGCTCATTCTAAAGCAAAGACTCAAAACATGTCAAGAAGATATTGGTGAAGACTTCGAACCAGAACCACCAGATTATGTGCTAGACAATGCCAAGAGTTTGAATAAAGAAGAAGGAGACTTGCAAATCAAAGAAACTGAATCCCATATCAGTTTGGGGAAGGAACTAGGACGCCATGGAGAAGAACTAAAGGATAAGGAGCTAGTTAAGGTCCAGAATGTGCTAGCAGAACCAGCTCAACAAAAGCTAAGTGAAGAAAGTTTTCAAACAGGTCCTACCAATAAACAAAGAGAGGACATCACCAACCTCATAGTGATCAAAGAGAAACCACCCGATGCTCAGCCACCGATTCAAACCCGAGATTGTACAATTTTGAGGTCACAACTTTGTCAAAGAAAAGGGTATGATACATCCATCCCAACCACACCATCCCATGAGCAAACCAATCTAGCTGTCGCATGTGTCAAACTGGATCCAAAATCACTTCCATTTGCCGTGACAATTACATGCACCGAATACATCAAGGACCTTCTTTAGGTAAGTAACTCTTTAACTCAATTTGATTCTCATGATTCCAAGGTTGTGAGTAAGATTTTATCATCTCCAGAAACTATTAAGAAAAAGTTAGGTGTATTCAAAGAATATTTGGAACCAAACTCTGGTCTTAGGACGCAAATAAAAGAGGCCTATGATAAAGAAAATTCTGGGGTCCAAAATGAAACTTGCGTACTTGTTTATAGTGACTCTATGACTGTGATAATATGCTTGTTCTTTGCCAAAGGTGTTGGAAACATTGCAGGTCTAAAAGAGGAGCCACCGGACTTAGAAGTTCTCTTGACCCATTTCTTTGTGAGGACTGGAATTGGAGTTTACTTGAGAAAGGAGTTGAACACCTTTCAAAGCTATCAAGACACGGAGCATGGAGCTTTGCCTAGAAGGAAACTCCAAGAATTGTCGCCGACCATCTTCGAGGATATGTTCCGAACTGGTCCAATTTTTGATTTTCTTGTCACTAACAAACTTCGTGGAGATTTTTATCTTAAAAACAGGTTTGGAGAGGGAAACCATGGAGCTTACAAGGAACAGCCGTTTAAGTCGAAAAATAGAAACTCAACTAAAGGAAATTGGCGAAGAAGCTTGAGTTGTTTCCATGACGAAAACCAAATGAAGGGCTCTTCTAGGAATTACGGCTACAAGTTCTATCCTTTTGGATACCAAGGTATGATGTTTAAGATTATTGTTTATGATGATATTAACTTGTTCCTTTTTGTTGCAGATTGTCCGGATTTGAGGACAAATCCTTTTCAAGAGAGGGGGAATGATATGATCCCGGCTAGCTCTACGGACATGGAACAAGGAGCACGGATGGACCTTAAGGATACGCAGCTTGGAGCTAAAGAATTGGAAGCTAAGTAGCTGGAGCTTGAAGATTATGGAGCTCAGGACATGAAGTACGAGTACACGCCACCCGTTACTCGCTCACGGATTAAGAAGCTCACCAAGGAGATTACCGTACTACTCACGAAAGTTACATCTCAAGGCGACCACTCGGGACTTGGATGTGTCAAGACTATTCTGGTTTTGATACATGCCCGAGACGGATGATAAGTGGAGGTGTGGCCTTAGTGCTCTTTTCCTTACTCTCGGTTTTGTCCCATTGGGTTTTCCGGAGAAGGTTTTTAACAAGGCTAAGTCCCACACTCGATTCATCATTTTTACCCACTTATCTTCCATGGTTTTGGGCCTGGCCCATTTCTTTTCTTTCTCTTCTCTTTAGGCACTTTCTTTTGAATTTGAGTGGTTGTGTTTTGTTCACACTCTGTCTTTAATTATGTTGTTAGTTTCGAGTGTGTGTTTTCCCGAGGCCTGTCTCGAAACACACCAATCGCCTCCCCCTTCTTCTCTTTATATTCTGCATCTGAACCTCATTATAATTGATCAAACCTTTCTTATTCTCAATCTCTTTGAAACTGTTTGATCATGTTTGTTTAGTGTATTCGGACATATCCTTGCACTACAAACATCCCTGATAGTCTAAGAGTGATTCCGCAACTCTTAGAAGTTTCATTCAATCCATTTTCGTGGTTACTCATCCATCTGAACCGATCTGTTCCCCTTCTCACTCGCCAATCATCATCAAAACCGGCGCATCGGAGGGTTTCCTTGCTTCAAAGACTTCACCTAGCATTTGGAGAGCATTCAGGGACGTGATCCTCCCCTAGGATCACATCAAGTAAGCTCAGCCGAGCCGGTCCAGCCGTTGGACATCGAATGTTTGGAGAAGATCTTAAATTACAAGTTTAAAAACAAGAGTTTGTTGGTCCAAGCGTTCACAGACCCTAGTTACGATGAAAAGTGTGTTTCGTATGAGCGCCTAGAATTTTTAGGAGATACAATTCTAATTATGGTTATAACGAACGAGTTTTATAATCTCTACCCTAAAGAATCACCTGGTTCGTTGACCAAGCTCCAAGCCGCTAATGTTGACACCGAAAAATTGGCCCGAGTTGCTGTAAAACACAATCTCCATCTTTACCTCCGTCATAAAAAGCCCTTGCTTGATGAACAAGTAAGTTCCTTTCTTAAAACCATACTTATCATGAATTGTTTTTACTCATCATATTTTAAAAACCCTAGTAATTTAATCGTTTATCGTCTTATTATTTTTCTATTTTATTAGCTTTGATATTTTCTTATCGTAGCTAGGTTTATAACCGCGTAAACATACAGAGTTTTGCATCCATAATTTGTTTTTTTTAATTGATTTTATTTAAAAGAATAACTAATTAATTATTAAACTATAAAATAAATACATAAAAACTAATTTAATCATTTTTTTAACTTCGGTTTTGCTTATATTTTACTTTTTTCTTATTTGTTTTCAATTTTAATTTATTAATTAAAAATAGGTACTCATAGTCCAACGAATAAATCATCTAAGCTATCTTTTTAACCTACAATTATAATTGTGTTTTTGTTTTTGAAACATTTCATGCTGTTATATTTTTTTGGTTTAGTAGATAAACCAAAACCATTTGATGAAGTCTCAAATTTGGATCTATAAGTTCTATATATTATTAATTTCTTTAATGTGCTTTTCTTGTTTGTTTTGTTAACTTATTTATTTTTTCTTATTGTTTACAATTATAAAATATTGATAAGAGTTTTAGTAATTCTTTTGATCACTGAATGCTTAAAATATAGTTTGATGTTTTAGAAAACATATGATATAGAATTAAAACTGAAAAATTAAGAACTACAAACAACTTCTTAATTTTCTTAGGAATTCTGCTATCTTTCAACAAGTCTTGTTTACCAAGAAGAAAATTAGTATTTGATTAATATATGTATAAATGTAAATGTAAATTAATGAAATGTGAAAAACTAATATATGCAGGTACTGGAATTTATGAAAGCGATCGAAAAGGATCCAACATTACCACATTCACATGGTCTTTTGACAGTTCCAAAATTTCTAGCAGACATCGTAGAGTCTACCATTGGAGCTCTCTTTATGGACTGCAATTCCACTGATACCGTATGGAAGGTAACTATATATATAATATCTTTCATAATAAGTTATAAATTGACTAATCAAAGAATCTATGTGGTTGAAACTAAATATACAGGTAGTAAAACCATTGTTGGAGCCAATAATACATTTAGACAAATTGGAGAAACATCCAATGACAGAACTCAATGAGATGTGTCAGAAGAAGAAACTAACATTGACAACCAAAGACATGTGGGAAGAAACTAAAACTTTTTTTTTCTTTATTGAAGATAAAATGGTTGGACGTGGACACCACCCTCTCAAGAAAGAAACTGCAAAATATCTCGCTGCAAAAAATGCTATCGACACATTTTTTGGAGACCTTTAGTTATATATATACTAGATAAGGACCCATGCGATGCACGGGTTTTTTTTAACAATTTTTTATTTCCATATAATTATATATTATTTAAATATATATAGGTTTTTTAAAGTACACTGTTTGTAATGAATTTTTCTACATAACTGATATTATATTTTTGGATTATACATATTTGTGATTTTTTTATATTTATAATTTTACAATGATTGTAAAAAAATTGAAAATATATAGCAACACTTTTTGTATCTCATGAAAACATGTTGTTAATAATTTAATTTTAAATTTTTAGTTATTGATACTTTGCAAGCCCATAACATACAAATATTATAGATCTCATTTTTTAATCCACCTTTCTTTTAAAGTTTTTATATCTCATAATATTTTTTTGTTAATTGATGTTCATTAATTTAAATGTGGCAAAGAGTGCAGAGTTTTACAATGATGTTATTTTCCACCACACGATATTTGTCTTCAAACAGTTCTTCTTGTTTTGCCCACAGTGTTGCAGGTATTTCAATTCTACTATTAACAATGCAAAACAACCGAGGTAAAAACCAATATTAATAATTGATCAAACTTTAAAGAATCGTTAAAAATATCACTGTATAAAATAATATTAGTAGATGCATCTATGTTACTCTTCTAGCAATAAAGTGATAGTAACTCTTCTTAGCGCATGTGTAGCCTTAGCACGGACATATGTTTTTTCTATATGTTTAATATATCCGATTGCATCTGCATGACGAAATAATGTTAACCATATTTTAAAGCACACATATAGTTAATTGTATTAGAAAATAGATAATTATCAACTTACCATATAAATCAATTGTCATATCTATAGATTTAACTAAATCATCGTAATTGTGAAAATGAAACTTTTCTTTGGGTATTTGACAAATTTGTTGTCTGACACTGGTAATTTTTGTTGTCTCTGTAAATCTCATCAGGAACTTATGATATGAAACTTTATAGTTTTTATTGTAATCTTGCACAATAAAGTTGCTAATTCAATAATATTTCCGTCACATAATTGATCTTCAAATTTTTTGAGAAGAGAATGATGCATAGTTCCTTGTATAATGAATAATTATTAATTGTAATAAACTTTTTAAAGAACAATGCATGGTAAGCAAGAAAAGAGACTAACATTCTCATCAAGTAATAGTAAATTCATTCCTATGAGTTCATTATCTTTTTTGAAGTTTATGAATTCTTACTTTCGAAGAAGTCGTACTATAGCATGAATATTACGATAAACACGCTTGCGATCTAATTGATCTAATGTCAAATTACTTTTCGAGATAGCCATAATAAAGAGAAAACTTTGTGCGTTAGTGTTTTTTTGTTTGTAAGAGTTGTGGTGGAAGAGAAAGGGGTGATGTTTGTTTTATACTAAAAACAGTCGGCTATTTCTTTTACTGATAATAAAAGGAACATTAACTTTGTTTTCTAAAATAAATTATTTTTTTAATTCCTGTAGATCTTTTTTGTTTGGGGCTGGATTTTATTTTCTCTTAATTTAATTATTAATTAGATAAATTAACAAATCATTGATTTCTTTTTTTCCTTAAGATATGTTTTTTATTTTTGGGGTTTTTTTTAATTGTTTTTTAATTTTAATTATTGATTAGATAAATCCATAAATTCTGGATTTCTTTTTTTTCTTAAGATATGGTTTTTTGTATTTGATTTTTTTAATAATTATAATTATGAATTTGACATGTGGCAAGATCTGAAATTTTATTTGACACGTGTCATAATGTCGTTAATTATAATTTTGACATGTGTCAACATTTGGTGAGTGCAACCAATGTTTATATAATAAGATATATATATATATATATATATATATATATATTTGTCAAATTAATTGTACTTTTATTTGAATTACTTTAATAAAAATAATATTCTTATTTGTTCTTATCAGTTTAATCTTTTCATTTATCTTATGAATGAACCTACGAATGTCGAAATGAAATAAGACTCCATAGTATGTGTTCAGTAAATAAGCTTTTTGAGATAACTTTCCAAATCAATGATGTTTTTTTTTTGGTCAACAGTATGGGTTATAAAATTTTTAATGTGCATAGTAACCTATGTTGCATGAAAACAAAAAATGCATAATCAAAATGTGTGAAAACGCTGAAAACATTTTTTAATTTTTTAAAAGTAATATGTACGTTTTGGAGATGTGAATATATATAAGGCAAGCCGGACCTCCTATTGCTTAGTACAATCTGAGCCCCCTTTCTCTAGTCACCGATTCACTATGTCCTTTGCTATCGAAGAAGAAACCATTAACATGAGTGGTTTATATTTCTAAAATTAATTAGATTTTTTATTAAGTTACCAAAATACCATATACTTCCTACGTTTCCAAATTATTAATTTACTAATTTTGCAAATAAAGAAAAAAATTCTATTACGTTTTCAAAATAGAATCAGATGTTTCGTGTTTTCAAATTGAGATTTTTAGAAATTATGTTTCCTCCGCATATCTGTGAGATTCCAATTCCAACAACGATATCTATTTTTGAAGAATAAATCTATCAAGCTTTAATTAAATGTTCTCATGGCGGAGATTGATTGATTCTTCACTAATTTCAGGTTAAAGTTTTGTAATTTAGATTCATATGCATCGCATTTTTGCGTCAAAAATTACATTTGTATTTTTGTGTAAGAGAAAGTTTTGGCAGTAATTAATGTATTTCAAAGAAAGAAATAGAAAGAAAGGAAGTAATATATATGACCAAATTATTTAAGAGAGGTTGTCATACCATTTTATGTAGAAAAATTTGATTGCTCGAGAAATAGTTGGAAGAACTTTAGCTATGCCAATGTGGCTGGTTTTATTCAAGCCTCCTCTTTCTTATTAGCAGAACTTGCATCTATACTATGCGATTTACGTAAAGAATCAAGACCAAATGCTACAACTACCAACATATTGCAGTCAGATTCTAAACAAGCAAATATCCTTGCTTAAATTAATCATCATTATATCATGAACCTAGAGTATAATTTTCTTATTATAGTTTTGTTTGTTTGAACAATTAATTTGAATTTTTTGCTTGGCAATTTTCCCTTAACAAAATTGTAAATGTGTTATCTTGAATTGTAATGGATGTTTGAAACTTCAAAAACAAAAAAAGTTTGAAATTTTGTTTGAATAGAATTATGATCATTTTTTAAAACTAATAGCGGAATGGATGTTTGGATCACTTCGAAGAAAAGCTTAGAAAAGAAGCATCATATGATATAGTATTTAAATAGTTGATAAGAAGAGTTTCATCGTAACAATAAACTAAAGATGAACGAAGTACATCATATGATATTTTATACTATATCATATGATGCTTCTTTTCTAAGCTTTTCATACTATATCATATGATAAATTTATCCACAACATTTGCGTCTGGCATGTCACATATCAGTTTATAACTTGCATTTTCATAGGGCCTTACACTTTTGGTTTATTTGATGGATTTATGATTTTCATATGTGTTTCTGCTCACGTCCATTTTAATATGTCCTAATTTTTAAAAACAGTTCTTCCTTAATGAAAAAAAGAAAAGAAGATGTTGTCTCTTTGGCAAGATGACGTAATTCAAATGACTCATTGTCTATAAATCGAAAAAGGAACATGAACTTTTTTTTTTTTGTTAAAAGAGAAGTTTTCTTTTGTAACAGAGGAAAACCAAAAAAAAAAGTTTCCTTCGACATGTAGCCTAAACAAAGTGTACAAAAAAGTAGTGCATAACTTAAACCAGGTTACTTTTCATCTCCTCCATATTTTTACCTCCAAACGAGTAGAAGATATGATTGGAGAACTCTCCAACTCCTGGAGCAGAAGGAGCTATACAGTTTACAGTCATACACATTTCTTCTGGTTCTTTGAAACACTGAATCACAACCAATTGACCATCTGTATATTCCCCAACGCAAATCTTAGGCCACACCTGAAACGATTATATGTGTTCTTGTGGTTAGCAATGTAGTGACTGTAGAGATCCTTGTACACGCCGCAGTAGTTACAGTTTGGTTCAGGAAAATAGCACAAAGAAAAACTGCATTTCTTCTCATGGGCTAATTTTTGCCATAAGAAAACTTTGGGTGCAGCCATGTTTTGCATTCGGGCATGGGAGGATGATTACTTTGCCGATTTTCTCAACAGACGCATGTGTTCACCTCACTAGAACCATTTTGTTTAGGAGCCAAAGCCCTAAGCTCCTGAAGCCCAAAATATCTTCATGTCTTCACAAGAAATCAGGCCTTTTTTGAAACAATGTCCATGTAACTTCTCTTATTAGCTCGGAATCTACATGGTCTTTTTTATCTCTTATTGGGTCTTTTCAATAAGACTCTACTGCCACATCATCACCTCAAACTTGTGACTTTTTTATTCCTCTTCAATTTAACTCAGTTGCTATATCTCACAACTTTTGAGCCACATTTCTTGTGCTGCTATCTCTCGCAACTTTTGAGCCATATTTTTCGTGTCACACACACTTAACTAACACACGTTCTTCCAGTAAAGATAAAAATAATAATAATTGGAGGAAAAAGACAATAAATCCTTATCATCATCCCCTTTTGTACGGTTAATTCCTACATTTACTATATAAATTCGCTATTGTAGAGAAAAAAAAGCCCTAAGCTCCTGAAGTCCGTACTATCTTTATGTCCTCACAAGGAATTGGGCCCTCTTTGTTGCAATGCACATGTAACTGCTCTTATGAGCTTTAAGTCTGCATGGTCCCTTTTTCTATTCTTGGAATTTTCTCAATAAGATTCCAATATTGTCACATCATCACCTCAAACATGTGACTTTCTTATTCCTTTTCAATATTTTATTGCTATCTCTTGCAACTTTTGAGCCACATTTCTCATGTCAAACACAGTTCTCGTGTCACACACACCTAACCTATTGTACGCTCTTCTAGTAAAGGTACAAATAACAATAATTGGAGGAAGAAAACATTAAATCCTTATTATCATCCCTTTTGTTTTACGGTTAATGCCTACATTTACTATATAAATATGCATTAATCACTAACAAAAATAGGGAACCGATGTTTGACCGTGGCTCCGGAGATAACATTGACGGCGGCAAGATTCTCAACCTCCGACAAAGATGTTTGGGAAAAGATGTAGTGATCAATGACCAAGGTGCAAGTAACAACGTGGACGTCAATTCCAGACTCCGGAATACAAAACTTTAGACTCTGGAAATGACATCTACGTAGTTACTTGCACCTTGGTCATTGATAACTATATCTTTTCTCCAAATTCTTTGCCGGAGACTGAGAATCTCGTTGTCATCGTTGTTGTCTCTGCGGCCACGGTTGACCTTAATTCCTTATTTTTTGTTGGGGGATGATGATAAGGATTTAATGTTTTTTTTCCTCCAATTACTATTATTTTTACTTTTACGACAGTGAGAAGATCTAGCTCGAACAGTGTCCATTATCGTACCACCAGTCTCGCCTTCTTCTTCAACAATGGAGAGATGGTGTTGCCTCTTTCTGCGGCTGCTCGGTGCTTCTCCAGCGGCGTTAGTGTCGTTCACCATGTCTATCGGAATTTTGAAGGTGTTAAAGATTGTGACTCGCTGAGATTCTGTCCGCTATGTAAATCAAATGAAAAGTGTGTAAACCCTAATTCCCTTTTCTATTGCCCCACTGGAACGTTTACAGAGTTGGGTCAGATTTCAATTCTTTTAAAGTAAATTCATTTACAACGTTTACAGAGTTGGGTTAGAAGACCTTTTTCCCAAAAACATACATTTTTCATTTCTCTGGTGCCATCCTTTGTAATTTTCCTAAACTTTTGGTTTATTTTCAAAGCCAAAAATCATTTTGGTTAAAGCTTAACCACGATGAAACACAAGTACTAACTTCAGTTTGGTTTACCCTGAAAGTTCTTAGATTGATTTAGTTTGGTTTAAAATGTGACACAAGTACTAATGACAGTGCATACGGTTCCGAAATGATCCAGTTTGATAATGTTATGGCTCAACTCGCATCAATTGATCACCAAGCAGTTACCATGGAGGACAAAGACAGAGATCATATCATGAACCAAGATTTTGACTGCCCTGAACTGAAGATTCACAAATATAAGAACCAAACCACATAGAACATACTTAAGGCAAATACTTCTTTTGGTCTAAATCCAAGATCATAATTTACCCTAGTGAAATTAGAGTTTAGGTAACCATAAATTTGATGGACTATCCAATTTGTTCGTTGTCCTATTCGAAATGAAGAGACGAATATAAGATTATCTTGTCTACAAGGCTGAAGAACAGCCTTAAACCTTAGAATATGATTGAACCATTCGCAAGGCTCAAAGAACAAACATACAGCTAAGTATAACGATGGTTGGAAGAAAATAAGCATCAAGTAAACGATGAACCATAAAAACATCTGTTTAGACATTACCTATATTAGAAGGTTACATGAGCAAAACGACTTACAACGGATATAATATGATAATTAATCCTCTTAGTCTTCACCTTCTTCTTCTTCTACTTCTTCTACTTCTTCTTCTTCTCCTGCTTCAGCTTCTTCTTCAGCTTCTTCTTCTTCTTCAGCTTCAGCTTCTTCTTCTTTTTCTATTCGGCAGATGCAAATACATATACTCTTTGCCAAAGCCACACGAGACAGGAAATAGTCTGGAACTAACATGAAGTCCTTCTCAGGAGTTTGGAAGCTCACTTTCTGTATCCTATTCATCTTCTCCAATTCAAACGTCAAAGTTTTACCTCCAAACGTGTATGAGAGATGATACGACAACTCCCTAACTCCTGCAGCAGAAGGTGCTATGCAGTTCACTGAAACATACATTCCTTGTGGTTCCTTAAAACACTGAATCACAACCAATGTACCATCTATATATTCCTGAAGGACACAAATCTTCGGTTGGATCAGGTGGGAATGGCCATAGCTGAAACGATTATATGTGTTCTTGTGGTTATCAGCGTAGTGACTGTAGATATCCTTGTACACACCACTATAGTTGCAGTTTGGTGCAAAACAATAGCACAGAGCAAAACTTCATTTCTTCTCATGGATTAATTCTTTGCCATAAGAAAACTTCTCGGTGCAGCCATGTTTTGCGTTCGGGCACGGGACAATGATTGCTTTGATGATTTTCTCCATTATTCTGCTTCGGTAGTTACCAATGGGAAAAGTGCAGGATGGACATTTTTGCCTCATTTTAGTACAGCAAGAAGAACACGCTATATGTCCATTGTCACACTGAGGTGAAAAACCCAACACAAAGTAAGATTCTAATAATGACCAAAGTTACAATGAGTGCCTGGAGAAAAGAAAGATAGCAAAAGCATTTTTAACTACTCTAGTGGAACTAATCAAGTCACAGAAACTATAACCAAATATAAGCTTATACAAATCTACACTATTAAAAATTCAATGTGGCAGTCGAGAGTGAATTAGAGAAATTGGATTCAATAAATCTAGAAGCAAATACAAGCATATCAAAATCTAAACTGGTTATTCATAAGTTTTCTGTGACAAATTTCAATGAATTTAATGACATTTTCGTCTTTAAGGCATGAATTTTAAGTTAAATTACTGTAACATATGAAATATCAGTGTAGATTTGTAATTTTCATTTCCTATAATCATCATCTACTATTAAAAGACTAAAATTTTCATTTCGTATAATCAACGTCTTCCTAATGCAATGTTTTACCCAAAATCATCAAACTACAAAGTTTACCAAATCTCTGAATCATCCTTATATAAACCATAACTCTAAATCAAACACGAAGAAGGAGATTGTTGAAGTAGAAACAAGACCTGAAAGATAGGAGTTGTGAGTGGGTTACAGCAAATGGAACAATCGAGAAGATCTAGGTCGAACAGTGTCCCCGATGTTTCCAACTCATCTCCTTCACTGTTCTCGGCTTCTTCTTCAACAATGGAGGGAACTCGTTGCCGCTTTGAACTGCCGTTCGACGCTTCTCCAGCAGCGTTCGTGTCGTTAACCATGTTTATCGGAATTTCGAAGGTGATTCGACGCTTCGCTATGTAAACGAATCAAAAGGTTCCGAAACCCTAATTCCCTTTTCTAATTTTCTCGTCGGAACGTTTTTAGGATCCTCTGTTTTTTACTGCAGGTGAGAATGTCTCTGTTTTATTTTGACTGAGACAAGACCTTCTTCTTGATGCAGAGTCTTTTGACCTTTAGCAAAAGACTAAAATGCACATTTTTGCCTCATTTTAGTACAGCAAGAAGAACACGCTATATGTCCATTGTCACACTGAGGTGAAAAACCCAACACAACGTAAGATATTAATAATGACCAAAGTTACAACGAGTGCCTTGAGAAAAGAAAGATAGCAAAAGCATTTTTAACTACTCTAGTGGAACTTATCAAGTCACATAAACTATAACCAAATAAAAGCTTATACAAATCTACACTGGTAAAAATTCTAAAGTTTTCTTCAACAAATATATTCACATGACTTGTTTGCTATTCGATCAAATGAAAAGAAATGTTCTATACAAGCCTATATGTCCATTGTCACACTGAGATTAACATAGATATGTTTGGAGAAAAGAAACATAGCAATGTTTTTTTAGCTACTCAAATGGAACATATAAACTCAATGTGGCAGTCGAGATTGAATTAGAGAAATTGGATTCAATAAATCTAGAAGCAAATACAAGCTTATCAAAATCTAAACTGGTTATTCATAAGTTTTCTGTGACAAATTTACACACATTTCAATGACTTTAATGACATTTTCATCTTTAAGGCATGAATTTTAAGTTAAATCACTGTAACATATGAAATATCAGTGTAGATTTGTAATTTTCATTTCCTATAATCATCATCTACTATTAAAAGACTAAAATTTTCATTTCGTATAATCAACGTCTTCCTAATGCAATGTTTTACCCAAAATCATCAAACCACAAAGTTTACCAAATCTCTGAATCATCCATATATAAACCATAACTCTAAATCAAGCATAAAGAAGGAGATGTGTTGAAGTAGAAACAAGACCTGAAAGATAGGAATTGTGAGTGGGTTACAGCAAATGGAACAATCGAGAAAATCTAGCTCGAACAGTGTCCCCGATGTTGCCACCTCATCTCCACCACTGTTCTCGGCTTCTTCTTTACCAATGAAGGAAACTCGTTGCTGCTTTCAACGGCTGTTCGACGCTTCTCCAGCGGCGTTCGTGTCGTTAACCATGTTTATCGGAATTTTGAAGGTGATTCGACGCTTCGCTATGTAAACGAATCAAAAGGTTCCCTAACCCTAATTCCCTTTTCTAATTTTCCCGCCGGAACGTTTTCAGGATCCTCTGTTTTTTTACTGTAGGTGGGAATGCCTCTGTTTTATTTTTGACTGAGACAAGACCTTCTTCTTGATGCAGAGTCTTCTGACAATAAAAACATCTGCTTAGACATTACCTAACAGAAATGTATTAGAAGGTTATATGAGCAAAACGACTTACCACAGATATAATATGATAATTAATCCTCTTTGTCTTCCTCTTCTTCTTCTTCTCCAGCTTCAGCTTCTTCTTCTTCTCCAGCTTCAGCTTCTTCTTCAGCTTCTTCTTCTTCTTCAGCTTCAGCTTCTTCTTCATTTTCTATTCGGCAGATGCAAATACGTATACTCTTTGCAAAAGCCACACGAGACAGGAAATAGTCTGGAACTAACATGAAGTCCTTCTCAGGAGTTTGGAAGCTCACTTTCTGTATCCTATTCATCTTCTCCAATTCAAACGTCAAAGTTTTACCTCCAAACGTGTATGACAGATGATATGACAACTAACCAACTCCTGGAGCAGAAGGTGCTATGCAGTTCACTGAAACATACATTCCTTGTGGTTCCTTAAGACAGTGAATCACAACCAATTTACCGTCTATATATTCCTGAAGGACACAAATCTTCGGGTGGATCAGGTGGGAATGGCCATAACTGAAACGATTATATGTGTTCTTGTGGTTATCAGCGTAGTGACTGTAGAGATCCTTGTACACACGACTATAGTTGCAGTTCGGTGCAGGACAATTGCATAGAGCAAAACTGCATTTCTTCTCATGGATTAATTCTTTGCTATAAGAAAACTTCTCGATGCAGCCATGTTTTGCGTTCGGGCACGGGACAATGATTGCTTTGATGATTTTCTCCATTATTCTGCTTCGGTAGTTACCAATGGGCAAAGTGCAGGAAGCACATTTTTGCCTCATTTTAGTACAGCAAGAAGAACACGCTATATGTCCATTGTCACACTAAGGTGAAAAACCCAACACAAAGTAAGATACTAATAATGACCAAAGTTACAACGAGTGCCTGGAGAAAATAAAGATAGCAAAAGCATTTTTAACTACTCTAGTCGAATTCATCAAGTCACATAAACTATAACAAAATATAAGCTTATACAAATCTACACTAGTAAAAATTCTTAAGTTTTCTTCAACAAATATATTCACATGACTTGTTTGCTATTCGATCAAATGAAAAGAAATGTTCTATACAAGCCTATATGTCCAATGTCACACTGAGATTGACATAGAAATGTTTGGAGAAAAGAAACATAGCAATGTTTTTTTAGCTACTCAAATGGAACATATCAACTCAATGTGGCAGTCGAGATTGAATTAGAGAAATTGGATTCAATAAATCTGGAAGCAAATACAAGCCTATCAAAATCAAAACTGGTTATTCATAAGCTTTCTGTGACTAATTTACACACATTTCAATGACTTTAATGACATTACCATCTTTAAGGCATGAATTTTAAGTTAAATCACTGTAACATATGAAATATCAGTGTAGATTTGTAATTTTCATTTCCTATAATCATCATCTACTATTAAAAGTCTAAAATTTTCATTTCCTATAATCATCATCTTCCTAATGCAACGTTTCACCCAAAATCACCAAACCACAAAGTTTACCAAATCTCTGAATCATCCATATATAAACCATAACTCTAAATCAAGCATGAAGAAGGAGATGTGTTGAAGTAGAAACAAGACCTGAAAGATAGGAATTGTGAGTGGGTTACAGCAAATGGAACAATCGAGAAGATCTTGCTCGAATAGTGTCCCCGATGTTGCCAACTCATCTCCTCCACTGTTCTCGGCTTCTTCTTCAACAATGAAGGGAACTCGTTGCTGCTTTCAACGGCTGTTCGACGCTTCTCCAGCGGCGTTCGTGTCGTTAAGCATGTTTATCGGAATTTTGAAGGTGATTCGACACTTCGCTAAGTAAACAAATCAAAAGGTTCCCAAACCCTAATTCACATTTCTAATTTTCCCGCCGGAACGTTTTCAGGATCCTCTGTTTTTTACTGTATGTGAGAATGTCTCTGTTTTATTTTTGACTGAGTCAAGACCTTCTTCATGATGCAAAGTCTTTTGACCATAACATAAATGTATTAGAAGGTTACATGAGCAAAACGACTTACAACGGATATAATATGATAATTAATCCTCTTAGTCTTCACCTTCTTCTTCTTTTACTTCTTCTACTTCTTATTCTTCTCTAGCTTCAGCTTCTTCTTCAGCTTCTTCTTCTTCTTCAGCTTCAGCTTCTTCTTCTTTTTCTATTCGGCAGATGCAAATACGTATACTCTTTGCCAAAGCCACACGAGACAGGAAATAGTCTGGAACTAACATGAAGTCCTTCTCAGGAGTTTGGAAGCTCACTTTCAGTATCCTATTCATCTTCTCCAACTCATACCTCCAAACGTGTATGAGAGATGATATGACAACTCCCCAACTCCTGGAGCAGAAGGTGCTATGCAGTTCATTAATACATACATTCCTTGTGGTTCCTTAAAACACTGAATCACAACCAATGTACCATCTATATATTCCTGAAGGACACAAATCTTCGGGTGGATCAGGTGGGAATGGCCATATCTGAAACGATTATATGTGTTCTTGTGGTTATCAGCGTAGTGACTGTAGAGATCCTTGTACACACCACTATAGTTGCAGTTTGGTGTAGGACAATAGCATAGAACAAAACTGCATTTCTTCTCATGGATTAATTCTTTGCCATAAGATAACTTCTCGGTGCAGCCATGTTTTGCGTTCGGGCACGGGACAATGATTGCTTTGATGATTTTCTGCATTATTCTGCTTCGGTAGTTACCAATGGGCAAAGTTCAGGAAGCACATTTTTGCCTCATTTTAGTACAGCAAGAAGAACACGCTATATGTCCATTGTCACACTGAGGTGAAAAACCCAACTAAAAGTAAGATATTAATAATGACCAAAGTTACAACGAGTGCCTGGAGAAAATAAAGATAGCAAAAGCATTTTTAACTACTCTAGTGGAACTTGATGTCTCTGCATTTTACCACTTTTAAACTTGCATTTCGATCCCTTTTAGCATAGTTTCATATACAGTTTCACTCCATATCCATCTACTTCATTCATATAGGGTTAACGATAGGTTTACTGTAGTTTTGCATACATATTGCATATTGGAGTTGCATTTCAGTTATTTTGGATGTTTGCTGGAGATTGATGTATTGTACTTTTGATTGCTTTTTGGTTTGTTTTTAGTATTTGTTTTGTGTCTTTTGTTAGTTTTCGAGTCATTTCTATTTTTTTTTTGAGTCTTGTACAGGTTCTATGGAGTTAAGCTGGAATAAGACGATTTCGGGATTGTTCGGGCTAAGATGAAGCCTAGAAGCTACGGAAAGGAAAGGGATCGATCGATCCTACTCTTTGATCGATCGATCCAAACAACCCCAAGAACACAACCAAGGATCGGTCGATCTCATGGTCAGATCGGCCGATCAATGCTCCACGGACATTTTCTCCGAACAAAACGATCGACCGATCCTCCATGACGATCGACCGATCGCTAGCCAGCCGCCATGAAGATATTTTGTCCGGAAATTGGGGATCGATCGATCCTCCATGACAATCGACCGATCGCTAGCCAGCCGCCATGAAGATATTTTGTCCGGAAATTGGGGATCGATCGATCCGACTAGTGGATCGACCGATCCTCCCAGCCGCCTATTCCATTTTACACCTATGTCTATAAATATCCAACCTAAACCTACTTAATCGGGACCAGTTATTTTCTGAAGGATATCTGACGCCTAAAAACACTATTCTAGACATATTTCTTGGATTTCTAAGCTCCTCCTTCTATCAAACACTTGGAGAAGTTTTATTGTATCATTTGTTGTTTATTTCAATACTATTATGCTTTCTATGGTTTACTTTATTGTTTCTTTGATTATGTGTGAGTAATTTCACAGTTAGGTTTTAGGGTTCCTGAAGGAAATTGATGGCTTGATGAATTGATAGAGATTAGGGGTTTCTAATCCATAGGTTCTTTGATTCATGTGTTCTTAATGGTAGATTAAGAGTAGCTACCTTAGTCTTGATTCTAGGTTGTTCTATAAGCACTAATCATGTTATAGAGAACTTGAACCTTATGAATTGAGCTTTGTATCTCTAGCCTGCGAGAGTTGATGCTAGATCATCATTGTGAACTTAGTGAACTTGTTTGTTAATGCTAATTTGGCTAGGAGAAATCAAACGAGAGATTAGTTTTCAAGTAGTCAAATTTAGGGGTTAAGGCCACGAGAGTGGGTTAATCCACCTTGTGTTCATGTTCTAGAACGGTGCTGAGAGTGTTAAACCCCATGCTCAAAATTATTCGTTAAGCCATTGACAACCTGAAATGCCCTAAGGCCTAATGCCTTTTAAATCGTATAAATCAGTCGTTTTGTGTTTATTGCATTTTGTTTACAACTTTGAAAGAAAACAATCAAACCAATCCTGCTATAGCTAATTACAAGTCTCGTAAATCATTAGTGTACCATTGGTTCTTGTGGATCGATCTTGTTATATACTACCTTGCGGTTAAGTGTATCGAGTAAATACTCGAGTAATCAAGTTGGCGCCGTTGCCGGGGACCAATAGCGTAACCTAAAGATTTAGGATCAGTTGTTAGTCTATTGCATTTTATTTACAGTTACTGATAATCATTTCCTCTTTCTCTTTGATGTTTTAAAGGTATATGACCCGAGGCGAAGGTTCATCACACCTAGTTGAATATCACGAAGAAGTTGGAAAGTTTGAAAAGGCAATTAGAAGAAAGAAGAGGCTAGCTAAGCAGAGAGAAGATCAAATGGCTCATGAACAAGGAGGTAATGTGTTACCACCTGGAGGTTTACCACACGATGGAGACAATGGTGGAGAGTTACAAGACCCTCCAGTTGGAGTTGCTGCACACCAACCACCGAACTATCAAAGGCCTGCTCCTGCTCGTAGGACCTTAAGGGAACATGATGCTCCCAATGCTCAAATGTATCGAGGAGGTGTCCAACATCCTCCAATCAACAGAACTGATTTTGAGATCAAGTCGGGATTGCTGAATCTCGTGAAACAAAACCAGTTCCATGGACTTCCTTCTGAAAATCCAGTTACTCATCTTGATAACTTCGAGGATGTGTGTGGAACAACCAGGATGAATGGAGTACCAGACGATGCTTTTAAGTGTCGTTTGTTCTTGTTTTCGCTAGCTGATAAAGCGAAACGTTGGTTCAAATCTTTAGAAAGAGACTCCATCAGTTCATGGGATGATTACAAAGCTGCATTCTTGGGACAATATTTTACTCAAGCAAGGACCACGCTTCTAAGGAACAAGATCTCGAGTTTTCAACAAGCTGGTACCGAGTCATTCCAAGAAGCTTGGGAGAGATTCAAGGACTACAAAAGAGAGTGTCCTCATCACGGGTTCACTTCTGAATCACTCATCAACACCTTCTATAGAGGAATTGACCAGAATTACAAGATGGCTTTGGACACAGCAAGCAATGGAGACTTCATGACAAAAACAGAACCGGAAGCTCTAATCTTGATTGAAAATGTTGCTGGTAGCAACAGCAACCATTGTGTTGATTATGATAGGACCTTGAGGAGCGTTGGAGGAGGAGAATCAAAACAGATTTCTGAGCTGACTGCGAAGGTGGAACAACTTCTAAGACGTGAACAAAGAGCAGTCAACTATTGTGATGATTCTCGAGAAGGTCGAGGGTTACCAAGAGCAAGGTTACCAAGAGCAATCTGGGGAATGTTTTGAGGACGTCAAGCTGAGCTGAATTATGTGAATGGTTATCAAAACCAAGGGTTCAACCAGAACTATAAGAATCATCCTAATATCTCATACCAAGCACCAATGTTGAGAACCCCCGAGGACCAAAAAATATCCAGCACAAGTGAGACCACAAGGGCAACAATATCAAGCAAAACCGTTTGTGCCAAACCAAGGAGGCTACAACAAGCCTTTTGAAAACAGAATTCAGAATCAAGGAGGCTACAACAAGCCTTTTGAAAACAGAGTTCAGAACCAAGGAGGTTTTCAACAAGGGGGATTTCAGCAAAGACCTCAGTTCAACAACTTTCAGAGAGGTTATCAAGCACCAGCTCAAGCTCCTGTGAGCTATGCCCCATCTGGACCGTCCGATGACAGCGAAATAAAAACAATGCTTAAGCAACTGCTCGATGGCCAGAACAAGAACGCCTCTGACCTCAACTCAAGAGTGGAAAACATGTACAGCGAACTCCAAGGTAAGTTTGAAAATCTTTCATCACATGTTAAAACACTTGAGAATCAGGTAGCACAAGCCGCTTCTACTTCTACAAGACCTATGGGAGTTCTTCCTGGAAAACCACAACCGAACCCAAAAGATTACAACAATGGTAAAGAATTTGTCAATGCCATTACATTGAGGAGTGTGAAACAGGTAGAACCAATCTTGAAGAAAGTAAAAGAAGTTGAGGTTCTCGATGGCTCAGAGAAAGTCATTGAGAATGAGAATGATTCAGAGGTTCTCAATGCACCACGAGGTGAGGAAGTTGCAGATAAGAAAATCGCTGATCTTGAGGAGGAAACGGGAGATCTCGTGTCTCCACCGTACATACCCAAGTTGCCATTTCCAGGTCGCTTAAGGAAGATTCAAAGAGAGAAGGAGTATGCTAAATTTGATGAAGTGATGAAACAACTTCAAATCAAGCTCCCTTTTCTTGTGTTAGTTCGAAATATTCCTATCTATAGAAAATATCTCAAGGATATTTTGACTAACAGGAAAACTCTTGAAGAAGGAGCTGTCTTGATCACACACGAATGCAGCGCCATTTTGCAAAACACAATACCAAAGAAGAAAGAAGATCCAGGTAGTTTTGTTTTGCCTTGTAAAATTGGTGACTCATTATTTGCTAGATGTTTGTGTGATTTAGGTGCAAGTCTGAGCTTGATACCGCTTTCAGTTGCAAAGCGGTTAGGGATCACAAACTTCAAGCCAACAAGTATCTCTCTAGTGCTTGCAGACCGTTCTGTGCAGTTGCCCATTGGAATTGCTGAGAATGTTTACGTGAGAGTTGGGACATTTCATATCCCCACTGATTTCATTGTTCTTAACCTGGATGAGGAGCCAAAAGACCCGCTTATTCTTGGTAGACCTTTCTTGCACACCTCTGGTGCATTAATAGATGTCAAGAGAAGCTTGATCAAGCTGCAAGTAGGAGATCTTGTCCAAGAATTCGACATGGAGAGAGTGATGTCTAAACCAACTATTGAAGGTCAAGCATTTTGGGTTGACATTATGGATGAGCTAGCTGATGAGATGTTAGAGGAAATGAATACTGAAGATCCACTTCAAATCGCCTTGACAAAGGAAGAGGATCAACATGGATACATTGAGGAAGCAACAACGGATTTCGCTAGAATTCTAGACGAGCCGGTTGAACTGAGTAAAGTTGTTGCATTCGCCTTGCTAGACAAAGATGAAGTAGAAAAGGAGGAGATTGAACCTACCTCAGAAGACTGTGGAGATTGGAGTGAACTAAAAGCTCCAAAAGTGGAACTCAAGCCGCTTCCCTCAGGGCTCAGGTATGCGTTTCTTGGTCCTCATTCTACTTACCCCGTTATAATCAATGCTGAACTAAACAATGTAGAGAAAGCCCTACTGCTGTGTGAGCTGAGGAAGTACAGAAAAGCTATAGGCTATTCCCTTGATGACATGAAAGGTATATCTCCTAACCTTTGCATGCATAGGATTTATCTCGAAGATGAATCAATGATGTCTATAGAACATCAAAGACGGTTAAACCCGAACCTCAGAGATGTTGTTAAGACTGAGATCATCAAACTCCTAGATCCAGGAGTAATCTATCCAATCTCGGATAGTACTTGGGTAAGTCCTGTCCATGTGGTACCTAAAAAGGGTGGTGTCACTGTGATTAGAAATGATAGGAATGAATTGATTCCGACAAGAATTGTGACAGGGCACCGGATGTGCATTGATTATAGAAAGCTTAACTCTGCAACACGTAAAGATCATTTTCCACTTCCATTTATCGATCAAATGTTAGAGAGGCTAGCAAACCACCAATATTACTGTTTTCTTGACGGGTACTCGGGATTCTTTCAGATTCCGATACATCCTGATGATCAAGAGAAAACCACTTTTACATGTCCTTATGGTACCTTCGCATATCGAAGAATGCCATTTGTATTGTGTAACGCACCAGCAACATTTCAGCGTTGTATGATGTCAATTTTTTCTGAAATGATTAAGGATTATATGGAAGTCTTTATGGATGACTTCTCTGTCCATGGCACATCTTTTGCTGTTTGTTTGTCTAATCTGTGCAGGGTACTCCAACGCTGCGAGGAAAAACATTTGGTCCTGAATTGGGAGAAGTGTCACTACATGGTGCGAGATGGAATCGTGCTCGGTCATAGGATCTCAGAAAAAGGCATAGAAGTGGATAGAGCAAAAATCGATGTGATGATGAACATGCCACCTCCAAATTCTGTAAAGGGAATAAGAAGCTTTCTAGGACATGCTGGGTTCTACAGGAGGTTCATAAAGGATTTTTCAAAGATTGCAAGGCCATTAACTCAGCTATTGTGCAAGGATCAAAAATTTGAGTTTGATGAAAACTGCCTCAAGGCATTTATAAAGATCAAGGGATCTCTTGTGAGCGCTCCCATTGTGCAACCACCTGATTGGGAGCTACCTTTCGAGGTAATGTGCGATGCAAGTGACTATGCTGTAGGTGCAGTTTTAGGGCAAAGGAAAGACAAGAAGATGCACGCCATCTACTATGCCAGCCGCACTCTTGATGCCGCACAATGCAACTATGCAACAACCGAGAAAGAACTTCTAGCGATTGTCTTCGCTTTTGAGAAGTTTAGATCCTATCTCGTTGGGTCCAAAGTTGTAGTCCACACTGATCATGCAGCGTTGAGATACCTTATGACAAAGAAAGACGCCAAGCCGAGGCTGTTAAGATGGATACTTCTACTCCAGGAGTTCGACTTGGAAATCAAAGATAAGAAGGGAATCGAAAACGGAGTCGCAGATAACTTATCTCGACTAAGAGTAGAAGAGGATGTTCCAATGAGAGATGCTTTTCCAGGAGAATAGCTTGTGCTACTAGAAGATAACTATGTTTATGAGGTTGAGCAATCTAACAACAGAAATACGGCTGAACTCATGACCATGCACACCATCGAGGGAAATTTACCATGGTATGCTGACTTTGCTAACTACTTATCTTGTGATGTTTCACCACCTGATGTTGTAGGATATGCCAAGAAAAAGTTTCTCAAAGATGTCCAACACTACTATTGGGATGAACCATTTCTTTACAAGAGGTGTAAAGACGGGATTTTCAGAAGATGCATTCCCGAAAGTGAGGTACATGGTATTCTCTATCATTGTCATGCTTCTGATTATGCAGGACACTTCGCTTCCTTTAAAACAGCTACAAAGATTTTACAAGCTGGCTTTTGGTGGCCTACGATATTCCGTGATGCACACGAGTTTGTAGCGAAGTGTGACGCTTGCCAAAGGAAAGATAACATAAGCAAGCGGAATGAAATGCCACAAAATTTCATTCTCGAGGTTGAGGTGTTCGATGTATGGGGCATCGACTTCATGGGACCTTTCCCAGCATCCTATGGAAACGAGTACATCTTAGTCGCAGTCGACTATGTCTCTAAATGGGTGGAAGCACTTGCCAGCCCAACAAATGACGGGAAAGTTGTTCTGAAGATGTTCAAAAGCATCATCTTTCCTCGCTTTGGAGTCCCACGGGTAGTGATCAGTGACGGTGGAAAGCATTTCATCAACAAGATCTTTGCGAGTCTGTTGGCAAAGCATGGAGTCAAACACAAAGTGGCAGCACCATATCACCCTCAGACCAGTGGCCAAGTTGAAATCTCAAACAGGGAGATCAAAGGAATCTTGGAGAAAACAGTAGGAAAATCGAGAAAGGATTGGGCGGCAAAGCTTGATGATGCTCTTTGGGCATACAGAACCGCCTTCAAAACTCCCATTGGAACCACACCATTCAACCTCGTCTACGGTAAGTCCTGTCACCTACCTGTCGAACTAGAGTACAAGGCGCTGTGGGCAACGAAGCTGATGAACTTCGACATAAAGACCGCTTCAGAGAAACGTCTAATTCAGTTAAACGAGTTAGACGAACTCAGGTTAAATGCTTACGAAAGCTCAAGGATCTATAAAGAGCGAACTAAAGCTCTTCATGACAAAAGGATAATCCTCAAGAAGCTTTCAGAGAACGATAAGGTACTTCTCTACAACTCTCGCCTTAAACTTTTTCCAGGAAAACTAAAGTCGAGATGGACCGGTCCTTACACCATCAAGGAAGTAAAACCGCATGGTGCAGTGGTTCTCTGGGACAAAAAGGGAGAACCATTTACTGTAAATGGTCAGAGAGTCAAACCGTACCTTGCAGATTCCACAATGAACGAGAAAACAAAGATCCTTCTCGAGGATCCTCCAAACCAAGTTTAGAACTCCATGACGGTCAAGCTAATGACCTTAAATAAGCGCTTTGTGGGAGGCAACCCACCAGGTATCTTGTAAATATTACTAAGTTTTTCATTTCCTATTTTGATCTTAAGTTTTATGCAAATTGCTTCAATCCACTCTCTGTGAGTGCAGGGATCGATCGATCCCCCACGGTTTCGATCGATCCAGAGCTTAAACGTTTGAATATTGATATTACAGAAAGGGATAGATCGATCCTTACCTAGGATCGATCGATCCAAACAAATCGGGAAAAATTCAACAAGTATCCGGAGGTGTAGGATCGGTCGATCCGGCCACACAATCGACCGATCCACGACCACACTACCAAACTTTTAGCATAGTTTCATATACAGTTTCACTCCATATCCATCTACTTCATTCATATAGGGTTAACGATAGGTTTACTGTAGTTTTGCATACATATTGCATATTGGAGTTGCATTTCAGGTATTTTGGTTGTTTGCTGGAGATTGATGTATTGTACTTTTGATTGCTTTTTGGTTTGTTTTTAGTATTTGTTTCGTGTCTTTTGTTAGTTTTCGAGTCATTTCTATTTTTGTTTTGAGTCTTGTACAGGTTATATGGAGTTAAGCTGGAATAAGATGGTTTCGGGATTGTTCGGGCTAAGATGAAGCCTAGAAGCTACGGAAAGGAAAGGGATCGATCGATCCTACTCTTTGATCGATCGATCCAAACAACCCCAAGAACACAACCAAGGATCGGTCGATCTCATGGTCAGATCGGCCGATCAATGCTCCACGGACATTTTCTCCGAACAAAATGATCGACCGATCTGCCATGACGATTGATCGATCGCTAGCCAGCCGCCATGAAGATATTTTGTCCGGAAATTGGGGATCGATCGATCCTCCATGAAAATCGACCGATCGCTAGCAAACCGCCATGAAGATATTTTGTTCGGAAATTGGGGATCGATCGATCCGACTTGTGGATCGACCGATCCTCCCAGCCGCCTATTCCATTTTACACCTATGTCTATAAATATCCGACCTAAACCTACTTAATCGGGACCAGTTATTTTCTAAAGGATATCTGGCGCCTAAAAACACTATTCTAGACATATTTGTTGGATTTCTAAGCTCCTCCTTCTATCAAACACTTGGAGAAGTTTTGTTGTATCATTTGTTGTTTATTTTAATACTATTATGCTTTCTATGGTTTACTTTATTGTTTCTTTGATTATGTGTGAGTAATTTCACAGTTAGGTTTTAGGGTTCCTGAAGGAAATTGATGGCTTGATGAATTGATAGAGATTTGGGGTTTCTAATCCATAGGTTCTTTGATTCATGTGTTCTTAATGCTAGATTAATCACTGTAACATATGAAATATCAGTGTAGATTTGTAATTTCATTATTTGTAATCATCAAACCACAAAATCATAAACCCTAATTCATTTTTCTAACTTTCCCGCCGGAACGTTTTCATGATCCTCTGTTTTTTACTGTATGTGAGAATGTCTCTGTTTTATTTTTGACTGAGACAAGACCTTCTTCATGATGCAGAGTCTTTTGACAATAAAAACATCTGTTTAGACATTACCTAACAGAAATGTATTAGAAGGTTATATGAGCAAAACGACTTACAACGGATATAATATGATAATTAATCCTCTTAGTCTTCCTCTTCTTCTTCTTCTTCTACTTCTTCTACTTCTTCTTTTTCTCCAGCTTCAGCTTCTTCTTCTTCTTCAGCTTCAGCTTCTTCTTTTTTTTCTATTCGGCAGATGCAAATACGTATACTCTTTGCCAAAGCCACACGAGACAGGAAATAGTCTGGAACTAACATGAAGTCTTTCTCAGGAGTTTGGAAGCTCACTTTCTATATCCTATTCATCTTCTCCAATTCAAACATCAAAGTTTTACCTCCAAACGTGAATGAGAGATGATTCGACAACTCCCCAACTCCTGGAGCAGAAGGTGCTATGCAGTTCACTGAAACATACATTCCTTGTGGTTCCTTAAAACACTGAATAACAACCAATGTGCCATCTATATATTCCTGAAGGACACAAATCTTCGGGTGGATCAGGTGGGAATGGCCATAGCTGAAGCGATTATATGTGTTCTTGTGGTTATCAGCATAGTGACTGTAGAGATCCTTGTACACACAACTATAGTTGCAGTTTGGTACAGGACAATAGCACAGAGGAAAACTGCATTTCTTCTCATGGAGTAATTCTTTGCCATAAAAAAACTTCTCTTTGCAGCCATGTTTTGCGTTCGGGCACGGGACAATAATTGCTTTGATGATTTTCTCTATTATTCTGCTTCGGTAGTTACCAATGGGCAAAGTGGAGGAAGGACATTTTTGCCTCATTTTAGGATAGCAAGAAGAACACGCTATATGTCCATTGTCACACTGTGGTGAAAAACCCAACACAAAGTAAGATATTAATAATGACCAAAGTTACAACGAGTGCCTGGAGAAAAGAAAGATAGCAAAAGCATTTTTAACTACTCTAGTGGAACTTATCAAGTCACATAAACTATAACCAAATATAAGCTTATAAAAATCTACACTGGTAAATATTCTATAGTTTTCATTAACAAATATATTCACATGACTTGATTGCTATTCGATCAAATGAAAAGAAATGTTCTATACAAGACCATATGTCCACTGTCACACTGAGATTGACATAGATATGTTTGGAGAAAAGAAACATAGCAATGTTTTTTTAGCTACTCAAATGAAACATATCAACTCAATGTGGCAGTCGAGATTGAATTAGAGAAATTGGATTCTATAAATCTAGAAGCAAATACAAGCTTATCAAAATCTAAACTGGTTATTCATAAGTTTTCTGTGACTAATTTCCACACATTTCAATGACTTTAATGACATTACCATCTTTAAGGCATGAATTTTAAGTTAAATCACTGTAGCATTTGAAATATCAGTGTAGATTTGTAATTTTCATTTCTTATAATCATCATCTACTTTTAAAAGACTAAAATTTTCATTTCGTATAAACAACATCTTCTAAATGCAATATTTTACCCAAAATCATCAAACCACAAAGTTTACCAAATATCTGAATCATCCATATATAAACCATAATTCTAAATCAAGCATGAAGAAGGAGATGTGTTGAAGTAGAAACAAGACCTGAAAGATAGGAATTGTGAGTGGGTTACAACAAATGGAACAATCGAGAAGATCTAGCTCAAACAGTGTCCCCAATGTTGCCAACTCATCTCCTCCATTGTTCTCGGCTTCTTGTTTAAAAATGGAGACAACTCGTTGCCGTTTTCAACGGCTGTTCGATGCTTGTCCAGCGGCGTTTGTGTCGTTAACCATGTTTATTGGAATTTCGAAGGTGATTCGAGGCTTCGCTATGTAAACGAATCAAAAGGTTCCCAAACCCTAATTCCCTTTTCTAATTTTCCCGCCGGAACGTTTTCAAGATCCTCTGTTTTTTACTGTAGGTGAGAATGTTTCTGTTTTATTTTTGACTGAGACAAGACCTTCTTCTTGATGCAGAGTGTTTTGACCATAAAAACATCACTTTAGACATCACCTAACAGAAATGTATTAGAAGGTTACATGAGCAAAACGACTTACAACGGATATAATATGATAATTAATCCTCTTAGTCTTCTCCTTCTTCTTCTTCTCTAGCTTCAGCTTCTTCTTCAGCTTCTTCTTCCTCTTCAGCTTCAGCTTCTTCTTTTTTTTCTATTCGGCAGATGCAAATACGTATACTCTTTGCCAAAGCCACACCAGACAGGAAATAGTCTGGAACTAACATGAAGTCTTTCTCAGGAGTTTGGAAGCTCACTTTCTATATCCTATTCATCTTCTCCAATTCAAACGTCAAAGTTTTACCTCCAAACGTGAATGAGAGATGATTCGACAACTCCCCAACTCCTGGAGCAGAAGGTGCTATGCAGTTCACTGAAACATACATTCCTTGTGGTTCCTTAAAACACTGAATAACAACCAATGTGCCATCTATATATTCCTGAAGGACACAAATCTTCGGGTGGATCAGGTGGGAATGGCCATAGCTGAAGTGATTATATGTGTTCTTGTGGTTATCAGCGTAGTGACTGTAGAGATCCTTGTACATACAACTATAGTTGCAGTTTGGTGCAGGACAATAGCACAGAGGAAAACTGCATTTCTTCTCATGGATTAATTCTTTGCCATAAGAAAACTTCTCGGTGCAGCCATGTTTTGCGTTCGGGCACGGGACAATAATTGCTTTGATGATTTTCTCTATTATTCTGCTTCGGTAGTTACCAATGGGCAAAGTGCAGGAAGGACATTTTTGCCTCATTTTAGGATAGCAAGAAGAACACGCTATATGTCCATTGTCACACTGAGGTGAAAAACCCAACACAAAGTAAGATATTAATAATGACCAAAGTTACAACGAGTGCCAGGAGAAAAGAAAGATAGCAAAAGCATTTTTAACTACTCTAGTGGAACTTATAAAGTCACATAAACTATAACCAAATATAAGCTTATACAAATCTACACTGGTAAATATTCTATAGTTTTCTTTAACAAATCTATTGACATGACTTGATTGCTATTCGATCAAATGAAAAGAAATTTTCTATACAAGCCCATATGTCCATTGTCACACTGAGATTGACATAGATATGTTTGGAGAAATACAAGATTGAGATTGAATGAAACATATCAACTCAATGTGGCAGTCGAGATTGAATTAGAGAAATTGGATTCTATAAATCTAGAAGCAAATACAAGCTTATCAAAATCTAAACTGGTTATTCATAAGTTTTCTGTGACTAAAATCCACACATTTCAATTACTTTAATGACATTACCATCTTTAAGGCATGAATTTTAAGTTAAATCACTGTAACATATGAAATATTAGTGTAGATTTGTAATTTTCATTTCTTATAATCATCATCTACTATTAAAAGACTAAAATTTTCATTTCGTATAATCAACATCTTCTAAATGCAATGTTTTACCCAAAATCATCAAACCACAAAGTTTACCAAATATCTGAATCATCCATATATAAACCATAATTCTAAATCAAGCATGAAGAAGGAGATGTGTTGAAGTAGAAACAAGACCTGAAAGATAGGAATTGTGAGTGGGTTACAACAAATGGAACAATCGAGAAATCTAGCTCGAACAGTGTCCCCGATGTTGCCAACTCATCTCCTCCATTGTTCTCGGCTTCTTCTTTAAAAATGGAGAGAACTCGTTGCCGCTTTCAACGGCTGTTCGATGCTTGTCCAGCGGCGTTCGTGTCGTTAACCATGTTTATTGGAATTTCGAAGGTGATTCGAGGCTTCGCTATGTAAAGAATCAAAAGGTTCCCAAACCCTAATTCCCTTTTCTAATTTTCCCGCCGGAACGTTTTCAAGATCCTCTGTTTTTTACTGTAGGTGAGAATGTTTCTGTTTTATTTTTGACTGAGACAAGACCTTCTTCTTGATGCAGAGTGTTTTGACCATAAAAACATCTGTTTAGACATTACCTAACAGAAATGTATTAGAAGGTTACATAAGCAAAACGACTTACAACGGATATAATATGATAATTTCTCTTAGTCTTCTCCTTCGTCTTCTTCTCTAGCTTCAGCTTCTTCTTCAGCTTCTTCTTCCTCTTCAACTTCAGCTTCTTCTTCTTTTTCTATTAGGAAGATGCAAATACGTATACTCTATGCCAAAGCCACACGAGACAGGAAATAGTCTGGAACTAACATGAACTCCTTCTCAGGAGTTTGGAAGCTCACTTTCTGTATCCTATTCATCTTCTCCAATTCAAAGGTCAATGTTTTACCTCCAAACGTGTATGAGAGATGATACGACAACTCCCCAACTCATGGAGCAGAAGGTGCTATGCAGTTCACTGAAACATACATTCCTTGTGGTTCCTTAAAACACTGAGTCACAAATCTTCGGGTGGATAAGGTGGGAATGGCTATATCTGAAACGATTATATGTGTTCTTGTGGTTATCAGCGTAGTGACTGTAGAGATCCTTGTAGACAACACTATAGTTGCAGTTTGGTGTAGGACAATAGCATAGAACAAAACTGCATTTCATCTCATGGATTAAGTCTTTGCCATAAGATAACTTCTCGGTGCAGCCATGTTTTGCGTTCGGGCACGGGACAATGATTGCTTTGATGATTTTCTCCATTATTCTGCTTCGGTAGTTACCAATGGGCAAAGTTCAGGAAGCACATTTTTGCCTCATTTTAGTACAGCAAGAAGAACACGCTATATGTCCATTGTCACACTGAGGTGAAAAACCCAACTAAAAGTAAGATATTAATAATGACCAAAGTTACAACGAGTGCCTGGAGAAAATAAAGATAGCAAAAGCATTTTTAACTACTCTAGTGGAACTAATCAAGTCACAGAAACTATAACCAAATATAAGCTTATATAAATCTACACTGGTAAAAATTCTTAAGTTTTCTTCAACAAATATATTCTCATGACTTGTTTGCTATTCGATCAAATGAGAAGAAATTTTCTATACAATCCTATATGTCCAATGTCACACTGAGATTGACATAGAAATGTTTGGAGAAAAGAAATATAGCAATGTTTTTTAGCTACTCAAATGGAACATATCAACTCAATGTGGCAGTCGAGATTCAATTAGGGTAATTCGATTCAATAAATCTAGAAGCAAATACAAGCTTACCAAAATCTAAACTGGTTATTCATAAGTTTTCTGTGACTAATTTACACACATTTCAATGACTTTAATGACATTACCATCTTTAACGCACGAATTTTAAGTTAAATCACTGTAACATATGAAATATCAGTGTAGATTTGTAATTTTCATTTCCTATAATCATCATCTACTATTAAAAGACTAAAATTATCATTTCCTATAATCATCATCTTCCTAATGCAACGTTTTACCCAAAATCATCAAACCACAAAGTTTACCAAATCTCTGAATCATTCATATATAAACCATAACTCTAAATCAAGCATGAAGAAGGAGATGTGTTGAAGTAGAAACAAGACCTGAAAGATAGGAATTGTGAGTGGGTTACAGCAAATGGAACAATCGAGAAGATCTAGCTCGAATAGTGTCCCCGATGTTGCCAACTCATCTCCTCCACTGTTCTCGGCTTCTTCTTCAACAATGAAGGGAACTCGTTGCTGCTTTCAACGGCTGTTCGATGCTTGTCCAGCGGCGTTCGTGTCGTTAACCATGTTTATTGGAATTTCGAAGGTGATTCGAGGCTTCGCTATGTAAACGAATCAAAAGGTTCCCAAACCCTAATTCCCTTTTCTAATTTTCCCGCCGGAACGTTTTCAAGATCCTCTGTCTTTACTGTAGGTGAGAATGTTTCTGTTTTATTTTTGACTGAGACAAGACCTTCTTCTTGATGCAGAGTGTTTTGACCATAAAAACATCTGTTTAGACATTACCTAACAGAAATGTATTAGAAGGTTACATGAGCAAAACGACTTACAACGGATATAATATGATAATTAATCCTCTTAGTCTTCACTTTCTTCTTCTTCTACTTCTTATACTTCTACTTCTTCTCCAGCCTCATCTTCTTCTTCAGCTTCTTCTTCTTCTTCTTCAGCTTCAGCTTCTTCTTCTTTTTCTATTCGGCAGATGCAAATACGTATACTCTTTGCCAAAGCCACACGAGACAGGAAATAGTCTGGAACTAACATGAAGTCCTTCTCAGGAGTTTGGAAGCTCACTTTCTATATCCTATTCATTTTCTCCAACTCAAACATAAAAGTTGTACCTCCAAATGTGTATGAGAGATGATACGACAACTCCCCAACTCCTGGAGCAGAAGGTGCTATACAGTTGATTGTAACATGCATTCCTTGTGGTTCCTTAAAACATTGAATCACAACCAATATACCATCTATATATTCCTGAAGGACACAAATCTTCGGCTGGATCAGGTGGGAATGGCCATAGCTGAAACGATTATATGTGTTCTTGTGGTTATCAGCGTAGTGACTGTAGAGATCCTTGTACACACCACTATAGTTGCAGTTGGTGCAGGACAATAGCACAGAGCAAAACTGCATTTCTTCTCACGGATTAATTCTTTGCCATAAGAAAACTTCTCGGTGTAGCCATGTTTTGCGTTCGGGCACGAGACAATGATTGCTTTGATGATTTTCTCCATTATTCTGCTTCGGTAGTTACCAATGGGCAAAGTGGAGGAAGGACATTTTTACCTCATTTTAGTACAGCAAGAAGAACACGCTATATGTCCATTGTCACACTGAGGTGAAAAACCCAACACAAAGTAAGATATTAATAACGACCAAAGTTACAACGAGTGCCTGGAGAAAAGAAAGATAGCAAAATCATTTTTAACTACTCTAGTGGAACTTATCAAGTCACAGAAACTATAACCAAATATAAGCTTATACAAATCTACACTGGTAAAAATTCTAAAGTTTTCTTAAACAAATATATTCACATGACTTGTTTGCTATTCGATCAAATGAAAAGAAATGTCCTATACAAGCCTATATGTCCATTGTCACACTGAGATTGACATAGAAATGTTTGGAGAAAAGAAACATAGCAATGTTTTTTAGCTACTCAAATGGAACAAATCAACTCAATGTGGCAGTCGAGATTGAATTAGAGAAATTGGATTCAATAAATCTAGAAGCAAATACAAGCCTATCAAAATTTAAACTGGTTATTCATAAGTTTTATGTGACTAATTACACACATTTCAATGACTTTAATGACATTACCATCAATAAGGCATGAATTTTAAGTTAAATCACTGTAACATATGAAATATCAATGTAGATTTGTAATTTTCATTTCCTATAATCATCATCTACTATTAAAAGACTAAAATTTTCATTTCCTATAATCATCATCTTCCTAATGCAACGTTTTACCCAAAATCATCGAACCACAAAGTTTACCAAATCTCTGAATCATTCATATATAAACCATAACTCTAAATCAAGCATGAAGAAGGAGATGTGTTGAAGTAGAAACAAGACCTGAAAGATAGGAATTGTGAGTGGGTTCCAGCAAATGGAACAATCCAGAGGATCTAGCTCGAACAGTGTCCCCTATGTTGCCAACTCATCTCCTCCACTGTTCTCGGCTTTTTCTTCAACATTGGAGGGAACTCGTTGCTCGTTTCGACGGCTGTTCGACGCTTCTCCAGCGGCGTTAGTGTCGTTAACCATGTTTATCAGAATTTTGAAGGTGATTCGACGCTTCGCTATATAAACAAATCAAAAGGTTCCCAAACCCTAATTCCCTTTTCTAATTTTCCCGCCGGAACGTTTTCAGGATCCTCTATTTTTTACTGTAGGTGAGATTGTCTCTGTTTTATTTTTGACTGAGACAAGACCTTCTTCATGATGCAGAGTATTTTGACCATAAAAACTTCTGTTTAGACATTACCTAAAATAAATGTATTAGAAGGCTACATGAGGAAAACGACTTACAACGGATATAATATGATAATTAATCCTCTTAGTCTTCACCTTCTTCTTCTTCTACTTCTTATACTTCTTCTTCTTTTCCAGCCTCATCTTCTTCTTCAGCTTCATCTTCTTCTTCTTCAGCTTCAGCTTCTTCTTCTTTTTCTATTCGGCAGATGCAAATACGTATACTCTTTGCCAAACCCACACGAGACAGGAAATAGTCTGGAACTAACATGAAGTCCTTCTCAGGAGTTTGGAAGCTCACTTTCTATATCCTATTCATTTTCTCCAACTCAAACGTCAAAGTTTTACCTCCAAATGTGTATGAGAGATGATACGACAACTCCCCAACTCTTGGAGCAGAAGGTGCTATGCAGTTCATTGAAACATGCATTCCTTGTGGTTCCTTAAAACATTGAATCACAACCAATATACCATCTATATATTCCTGAAGGACACGAATCTTCGGCTGGATCATGTGGGAATGGCCATAGCTGAAACGATTATATGTGTTCTTGTGGTTATCAGCGTAGTGACTGTAGAGATCCTTGTACACACCACTATAGTTGCAGTTGGTGCAGGACAATAGCACAGAGCAAAACTGCATATCTTCTCACGGATTAATTCTTTGCCATAAGAAAACTTCTCGGTGCAGCCATGTTTTGCGTTCGGGCACGAGACAATGATTGCTTTGATGATTTTCTCCATTATTCTGCTTCGGTAGTTACCAATGGGAAAAGTGCAGGAAGGACATTTTTGCCTCATTTTAGTACAGCAAGAAGAACACGCTATATGTCCATTGTCACACTGAGGTGAAAAACCCAACACAAAGTAAGATATTAATAACGACCAAAGTTACAACGAGTGCCTGGAGAAAAGAAAGATAGCAAAAGCATTTTTAACTACTCTAGTGGAACTTATCAAGTCACATAAACTATAACCAAATATAAGCTTATACAAATCTACACTGGTAAAAATTCTGAAGTTTTCTTCAACAAATATATTCACATGACTTGTTTGCTATTCGATCAAATGAAAAGAAATGTTCTATACAAGCCTATATGTCCATTGTCACACTGAGATTGACATAGAAATGTTTGGAGAAAAGAAACATAGCAATGTTTTTTAGCTACTCAAATGGAACATATCAACTCAATGTGGCAGTCGAGATTAAATTAGAGAAATTGGATTCAATAAATCTAGAAGCAAATACAAGCCTATCAAAATCTAAACTGGTTATTCATAAGTTTTATGTGACTAATTTACACACATTTCAATGACTTTAATGACATTACCATCAATAAGGCATGAATTTTAAGTTAAATCAATGTAACATATGAAATATCAGTGTAGATTTGTAATTTTCATTTCCTATAATCATCATATACTATTAAAAGACTAAAATTTTCATTTCCTATAATCATCATCTTCCTCATGCAACGTTTTACCCAAAATCATCGAACCACAAACTTTACCAAATCTCTGAATTATCCATATATAAACCATAACTCTAAATCAAGCATGAAGAAGGAGATGTGTTGAAGTAGAAACAAGACCTAAAAGATAGGAATTTTGAGTGGGTTACAGCAAATTGAACAATCCAGAAGATCTAGCTCGAACAGTGTCCCCGATGTTGCGAACTCATCTCCTCCACTGTTCTCGTCTTCTTCTTCAACAATGGAGGGAACTCGTTGCCGCTTTCGATGGCTGTTCGACGCTTCTCCAGCGGCATTCGTGTCGTTAACCATGTTTATCGGAATTTTGAAGGTGATTCGACGCTTCGCTATGTGATATGATTATGGCCAGAAAGGATGAGGAACCTATGCAACATGGAGACGCCAAAGAGGAGCAAAGGCAGCAGCTTGAACCGGAGCTACAAGGAGCTGAAGATTTATGCATTTCTCCGGGTCCTATCACTCGGTCTAAACAAAAGAAGCTCAAGACCACTTTGCAACATCTCCTCAACAGCATCTCGGGCAGTTTGGTGTGTGCTAATCCAGCCACATTAGTTGTGATACAAGCCACCTAAACATTTATCAAGAGAGGTGATATGACTTATACTCTTTTTCCCTTCATTTGGTTTTGTCCCAATGGGTTTTCCAAATAAGGTTTTTAATGAGGTAAGCCATATCACTCACTCATCAGCCTCTTGATAAAGCTTAAGCCCATTTCTATCTCCTATCCAAGTGAAGCACAGCCCAAGTCCAATAAGAGTTCAGCCGAAAATCTCAAGACTTGAAGAGTTATTTTCTTTGTCAAACTTTGGTTTTAATGCTTGTAATTTTCGAGATTTTTCCTTTATTCTCTTGTTGATTTAAACTCATGTAAGGCTTCATTTGTGAGTTATCAAACATCTTTTCAACTTCTTAAACTCTCTGAAACTTGTTTGTTCATTCTTGCGTAAAGTGTTCGGATCTTCGTCCTTCACACCAAGTAAGTCGAAAGTCTTAGGATCTTTCACACTCCTAGGAAGTTTCATCTCGATCCACCCCTTGTTCACCTCGTCTAGGGTCTTCACCCACGTCCAGAGCAAGCCAGAAAGTCCGAAGGTACTCCATCCCCTTTGGAAGTTTCGCATCAACTCCCCAAACTCATCGGATCCATTCCTAGTTCTTCAGCTTTCATCTCTTCCGCATCACTTACCTAGTCACCAACCCTCACAACCTCTTAGAGTAGCATTCAGGGACTTGATCCTCACCTAGGATCATATCAAGTGGTATCAGAGCTGACTCCACGCCAGGTTGTATCTCTTTCGATCTGTGATACCTTTTCACATTCCGATCTGTGTTTATCTGCTGACTGTTGGAATTTTGATAAAAAAATTATCTTGTCTGATAAAATCGTGAGATCTGTTGAATCTGCTTCAAAAAAGAGTCTAGTATTTGTTAAAATTGATTCTAGAATTTTTGAGCATGTTTTGATAATTTTTCGAACCTGATTTAGTCGAACAGTCACATTTAGAGGTTATCAGAATTTGAACAGTTATTGTCGTGTAATTTGCTAGAACTGTTTAAAATCATTGGTTAATCCTAAAATAGTGAAACCTGTTGCATTGAAACCATGATTAAGTCTAGTTTTTTTTAAAATTGTCTCTGGAATTTTTGAACGTGATTTGATATTTTATTCTGTTCGATCAAGTCAAACAGTCGTTTAGGATTCTAGAAAAGTTTCTGAGTTTTCTTTGTTGTGTTTCTTTGGGCATTTTTACTTGTTACTTGTTTGAATCTGAACAGGTACCATGGTGGGAACCAGCAATGGTGAAGAGGAATCGTCAAACTCCAACAAAGAACTCCTTGATTCCTTAAGAGCCATAATGGACGAAAGTATGGCAACCATGAGAGCTGAATTAGAAAAATCAAGAAGAGCACGGAAGGAACAAGAGCTTAAACCAAAGCCACCAGACAACACATTGAGAACAACTTGGAGCAGCCCACATAAAATCTCTCTTACTCCAAAATCCAAATATGTGCTTTGTTCTGAATATCATTCGCTAATGAACTCTTTAAATTTTCAGGAAAAAGAAGCTACCTAGAGTGGGAAACAAATATGGAAGATTGGTTTTACTATAACCACATCCCAAGAGAAAAGAGGATAGCTCATGCAATTCGCCAACTCACAGGAGAAGCTTATCAATGGTGGATACGAAAGGTTGATGATCGCTGGAATTACAAGGAGCCCCCTATCACCTCGTGGAGAGATCTTAAGGAACTAATGAGGAATAAGTATGCACCAAATGGTTTAGTTCCAAAAGAAGCTTACAGTCCTCAGCCAAAGGAGGTATCCAAGAATGTTCTAAATGAGAAAATGAAGGCTAATGTAACCTCTCAACCAAAGAAGGTCATGAACAAGTCGTGGTTCACAAGCAAAGCCTAAACCCATCCATTGAAACAAGCAATGAACGTCCAAAGAAATGTAAGTCCTCTGATCTTTCAAAATCCAAGGAAGTTACTTGTTATGACTCTCCTAAGAAAGGAAAATTTGCTGCCACTTGCCCTGAAAAACACGAGCTGAATATCACTTCATTAGGATCAAAACTGAGCTCACAAAACTCAAGTAGTGAAGTAGTTAATCAAGGTGTAGAAACTTCCAGTTCTTGTATAATGCACTTGGTCTTGTCAAAGGATGTTGAATCAGGTCATACTCTGGAGCATAAGGATGACAAAGCTGAAGGAAACATAAAAGAGAAGAATCCACATTCAGTGTCAACCACTTCAAAAGCTTGCCAAGATAACAAGACTGAGCGAAATGACTATGAAAACTGTTTGGTGAGTAGACCATATCCAACACCGGCGGGCTGTGTTTCAAATATCACCCTCTTCAAAGCTGAAATGTTACCAAACATCCTACATGGTACTCATGTAGGTTTAGCTTGCGAGTTTATTCGATATTGGAATAATTTCACATTCACTCGTAGCTTCAAACAACCTGTTTTGAATGTTGAAATTTCAAGTATAATACACTTGATTTTGTCTTTAAGTGCTGAGGAAGATACAGGTACCTTAGATGTGTGCACTGACCTGGTAGGAACCACCTCCACATGGAGCTCAACAATGGATCAAAAGGAGAAGCCACCAATCAAGACCCGAGGAAACTATCTTGACTCCCAAAGGCGAATGAAAGCTAACTTACTTTCTCTTGGTGCAGATTGTACAATGGTGAGTTCAAAATATTTTCAAGAAGATAAGACTACTCTTGTGCCATTGCCGGATCATGAGTTTTATCTTGACAAAATCAAACCCGAAGAGAATCAAGAGCAAGATAAGAAATCTAATCTTTTTGCTAGGATTAGTAAGGTTAATGATGCTGAATATTTTGATCATAAAATATTTGTCTCTTTGGATAAATTCTCTTGTGTATCTAACCTTGCACCGGTGCCACCGATTGAGCTTAACAAATTTTTGCAGGACTTGTCTTTAGGAAACAACTCACGGAAGCTTCCCTTTGATAACTTCCACGACTACAGTGTGATCCTGAGATATGATAATAAGATTCTTGTTAAATTCAAAGATGAACCACCAGATGCATTGCCTATGCTCAGAGATAAAGAACTTGAACTCGACAAGGTAAGTATCTTTGTTCCCAAGAATCATTTTATCCCTGATCACGCAGATATAATTCACTTGTCTCTGTCACAAGGGCCAAACAAAGGTTTTAGGGTAGTCTTGAAACATACAAGAAGAAGTGAAAAGAGAGAGGACATAAAGAGAGAGGAAGCCCTCTACGCCACGGCTAAGGAGCAGCCAGAAAAGGAGAAAGTATCCAATGAGTTAACTTGTGAACACAAACATGTGAGTTCTTCAAAATCTTTTAATAGTACTGGTAAGGACAAGAGAGCATTCATTCTTAAACCACCTGTGCGTACGTTTATGTATAAAGAAACTCTTATGAGTTTCACTAACCTTGCACCGGTGCTGCCGAGTAAGAAACCTTGTCATTTTCAGGACTTCGAAGTTGTATGCCCTAAATACGACTCAGGAATTGTCTCACTAATCTGTGGGAAGGAGAATCATATCGTCTTTGATCCAGGAGCACCCATTGAAGCATTTCCTTATGACATGGGAAACAAGATAGGTAAGGAAATTGTTGTGCCTGATGCAACAGTTCAAAGGTATGCATTTCTTTTTGTTCCTAAATCTAAGTTGCTAGAATATGAACACATCAAAGAGATTTATATGTCAACTGTTGATTTTAAAGATGTGATTCATTATTGTGAGAAATTTGAGCATAATAAATTCTTTAGGCATGGAGGATTTTTGTTTGATAAAATGTGTGAACCTAATAGAAATTATGTGCTCATAGATATTGCTAATTTCTCTAATTTTGCTAGTGCTTCACCCAATGCTGAATTATTCTTTGGAGAAATTGTTTGTTATGATAGCATTCTGAATTTTAATAAACACTTAGATGATCATATTGAACCTTTGAAATCTGTTTTAGATGATCTAAGTAATAAATTGTGTGCTAGTCGGAATGACTATATTCTTTGCACCTATGATCTCTTGTCTCGAGTCTTTGTTGTGAGGATACAGGATATACAGGATGGAGAGCTAAATTTTCATGCACCTAGGACATGGCTCTACCATGTTTGGCTTAAGAAAACTGTTGTTCAAATTGTTCTTAAACCAAAGGAGCGTTTGCTAGACATAGAGCATCAAAAGCCAGCAAACGAAGAGGAGAATATTAAGAACTTTGAGATTGGTTACCAGTTTTGGATTCGTATGAAGGAGAAACGTTTTGCAGACCAAGAGGAGTTCAAACTAATGCAAGAAGGATATTTTTCACTTCGAGTCATAGAACAGATCCATTCCTACAAAATCTGCTTGCAAGGTGAGTATATTCCGACTTACTTCAAGTATTCTAATTTAATCTTTTTCCTTGCAGATTGTTCGGATTTGAGGATGGATAGCATGGATAGCTTGGAGCTTGGAACTAATCAACAGCTTAAACCTGAGGAGCTGGGAGCTAAAGAACAACTAGACAACGCCTACCAGCTTGATCTCCAAGGTAAGTACCATGTAAGTTCGAGTTTTAATATTACTGATTTGGTTCCTTATTTTGCAGAAGAAACAGATTTGAGGTCAAATCCTTTTCAAGAGGGAGAGGATGATATGATTATGGCCAGCAAGGATGAGGAACCTATGCAACATGGAGACGCCTAAAGAGGAGCAAAGGCAGCAACTTGAACCGGAGCTACAAGGAGCTGAAGATTTATGCATTTCTCCGGGTCCTATCACTCGGTCTAAACAAAAGAAGCTCAAGACCACTTTGCAACATCTCCTCAACACCATCTCGGGCAGTTTGGTGTGTGCTAATCCAGCCACATTGGTTGTGATACAAGCCACCTAAACATTTATCAAGAGAGGTGATATGACTTATACTCTTTTTCCCTTCATTTGGTTTTGTCCCAATGGGTTTTCCAAATAAGGTTTTTAATGCGGTAAGCCATATCACTCACTCATCAGCCTCTTGATAAAGCTTAAGCCCATTTATATCTCCTATCCAAGTGAAGCACAGCCCAAGTTCAATAAGAGTTCAGCCGAACTTTGGTTTTAATGCTTGTAATTTTCGAGATTTTTCCTTTATTCTCTTGTTGATTTAAACTCATGTAAGGCTTCATTTGTGAGTTATCAAACATCTTTTCAACTTCTTAAACTCTCTGAAACTTGTTTGTTCATTCTTGCTTAAAGTGTTCGGATCTTCGTCCTTCACACCAAGAACTTCGAAAGTCTTAGGATCTTTCACACTCCTAGGAAGTTTCATCTCGATCCACCCCTTGTTCACCTCGTCTAGGGTCTTCACCCACGTCCAGAGCAAGCCAGAAAGTTCGAAGGTACTCCATCCCCTTTGGAAGTTTCGCATCAACTCCCCAAACTCATCGGATCCATTCCTAGTTCTTCACCTTTCATCTCTTCCGCATCACTCACCTAGTCACCAACCCTCACAACCTCTTGGAGTAGCATTCAGGGACTTGATCCTCACCTAGGATCATATCACTATGTAAACGAATCAAAAGGTTCCCAAACCCTAATTCCCTTTTCTAATTTTACCGCCGGAACGTTTTCAGGATCCTCTGTTTTTTACTGTAGGTGAGAATGTTTCTGTTTTATTTTTGACTGAGACAAGACCTTCTTCTTAATGCAGAGTCTTTTGACCATAAAAACATCTGTTTAGACATTACCTAACAGAAATGTATTAGAAGGTTACATGAGCAAAACGACTTACAACGGATATAATATGATAATTAATCCTCTTAGTTTTCACCTTCTTCTTCTTCTACTTCTTCTACTTCTTCTTGTTCTCTAGCTTCAGATCTTCTTCAGCTTCTTTTTCTTCTTCTCCAGCTTCAGCTTCTACTTCTTTTTCTATTCGGCATATGCAAATACGTATACTCTTTGCCAAAGCCACACGAGAGAGGAAATAGTCTGGAACTAACATGAAGTCCTTCTCAGGAGTTTGGAAGCTCACTTTCTGTATCCTATTCATCTTCTCTAACTCAAACGTCAAAGTTTTACCTCCAAACGTGTATGAGAGATGATACGACAACTCCCCAACTCATGGAGCAGAAGGTGCTATGCAGTTCATTGAAACATACATTCCTTGTGGTTCCTTAAAACATTGAATCACAACCAATGTACCATCTATATATTCCTGAAGGACACAAATCTTCGGGTGGATCAGGTGGGAATGGCCATAGCTGAAACGATTATATGTGTTCTTGTGGTTATCAGTGTAGTGACTGTAGAGATCCTTCTACACACCACTATAGTTGTAGTTTGGTGCAGGACAATAGCATAGAGCAAAACTGCATTTCTTCTCATGGATTAATTCTTTGCCATAAGAAAACTTCTCGGTGCAGCCATGTTTTGCGTTCGGGCACGGGACAATGATTGCTTTAATGATTTTCTCCATTATTCTGCTTCGGTAGTTACCAATGGGCAAAGTGCAGGAAGGACATTTTTGCCTCATTTTAGTACAGCAAGAAGAACACGCTATATATCCATTGTCACACTGAGGTTAAAAACCCAACACAAAGTAAGATACTAATAATGACCAAAGTTACAACGAGTGCCTGGAGAAAAGAAAGATAGCAAAAGCATTTTTAACTACTCTAGTGGAACTAATCAAGTCACATAAACTATAACCAAATATAAGCTTATACAAATCTACATTGGTAAAAATTCTAAAGTTTTCTTCAACAAATATATTCACATGACTTGTTTGCTATTCGATCAAATGAAAAGAAATGTTCTATACAAGCCTATATGTCCACTGTCACACTGAGATTGACATAGATATGTTTGGAGAAAAGAAACATAGCAATGTTTTCTTAGCTACTCAAATGGAACATATCAACTCAATGTGGCAGTCGAGATTGAATTAGGGAAATTGGATTCAATAAATCTAGAAGCAAATACAAGCTTATCAAAATCTAAACTGGTTATTCATAAGTTTTATGTGACTAATTTACACACATTTCAATGACTTTAATGACATTACCATCTTTAAGGCATGAATTTTATGTTAAATCACTGTAACATATGAAATATCAGTGTAGATTTGTAATTTTCATTTCCTATAATCATCATCTACTATTAAAAGACTAAAATTTTCATTTCGTATAATCATCATCTTCCTAATGCAACGTTTTACCCAAAATCATCAAACCACAAAGTTTACCAAATCTCTGAATCATCCATATATAAACCATAACTCTAAATCAAGCATGAAGAAGGAGATGTGTTGAAGTTGAAACAAGACCTGAAAGATAGGAATTGTGAGTGGGTTACAACAAATGGAACAATCGAGAAGATCTAGCTCGAACAGTGTCCCCGATGTTGCCAACTCATCTCCTCCACTGTTCTCGGCTTCTTCTTCAACAATGGAGGGAACTCGTTGCCGCTTTCGACGGCTGTTCGAGGCTTCTTCAGCGGCTTTGGTGTCGCTAACCATGTTTATCGGAATTTTGAAGGTGATTCGACACTTCGCTATTTAAACGAATCAAAAGGTTCCCAAACCCTATTCCCTTTTCTAATTTTCACGCCGGAACGTTTTCAGGATCCTCTGTTTTTTACTGTAGGTGAGAATGTCTCTATTTTATTTTTGACTGAGACAAGACCTTCTTCTTGATGCAGAGTCTTTTGACCATAAAAACATCTGTTTAGACATTACCTAACAGAAATGTATTAGAAGGTTACATGAGCAAAACAACTTACAACGGATATAATATGATAATTAATCCTTTTAGTCTTCACCTTCTTCTTCTTCTACTTCTTCTACTGCTTCTTCTTCTCTAGCTTCAGCTTCTTCTTCTCTTTCTATTCGGCATATGGAAATACGTATACTATTTGCCAAAGCCACACGAGACAGGAAATAGTCTGGAACTAACATGAAGTCCTTCTCAGGAGTTTGGAAGCTCACTTTCTGTATCCTATTCATCTTCTCCAATTCAATAGTCAAAGTTTTACCTCCAAACGTGTATGAGAGATGATACGACAACTCCCCAACTCCTGGACCTGAAGGAGCTATGCAGTTCCCTGAAACATACATTCCTCGTGGTTCCTTAAAACCCTGAGTCACAACCAATGTACAATCTATATATTCCTGAAGGACACAAATCTTCAGGTGGGAATGGCCATAGCTGAAACGATTATATGTGTTCTTGTGGTTATCAGCGTAGTGCCTGTAGAGATCGTTGTACGCACCACTATAGTTGCAGTTTGGTGCAGGACAATAGCATAGAGCAAAACTGCATTTCTTCTCATGGATTAATTTTTTGCCATAAGAAAACTTCTCGGTTCAGCCATATTTTACGTTCGGGCACGGTACAATGATTGCTCTCCATTATTCTGCTTCGGTAGTTACCAATGGGAAAAGTGTAGGAAGGACATTTTTGCCTCATTTTAGTACAGAAAGAAGAACACGCTTTATGTCCATTGTCACACTGAGGAGAAAAACCCAACACAAAGTAAGACATTAATAATTACCAAAGTTACAACGAGTGCCTGGAGAAAAGAAAGATAGCAAAAGCATTTTTAACTACTCTAGTGGAACTAATCAAGTCACAGAAACTATAACCAAATATAAGCTTATACAAATCTACACTGGTAAAAATTCTAAAGTTTTCTTCAACAAATATATTCACATGACTTGTTTGCTATTCGATCAAATGAAAATAAATGTTCTATACAATCGTATATGTCCAATGTCACACTGAGGTTGACATAGAAATGTTTGGAGAAAAGAAACATAGCAATGTTTTTTAGCTACTCAAATGGAACATTGATATGCTCAAATTTACCCTGAGCTACTCTCTCAAATTAAGAGATCACTGTAGTATTTAGGGATCGAATCCACAGGGACTAAGGTTACGTAATAGATTATCAGTAAAAGTATTAAGCTAAACTAGAAAGATTGTAATGAAATAACAATGCAGAAAAGTAAAATAGATGTAAGTCAATAGATGGAAAACGCTAGGCATAGGGTAATCTCAGGAATCATCAGAACTGTGAATCAACTATATTGTCAGGATGTTAATAAAGAACCGTTCTAGACGCAAATCAGATGAATCCTACCAGCTGTTGCTGCACAGTTTTCTATGTCTATGTAATAATTAACCAACTGTCGTTGCGCTAACTAACTAAACCTAAATTTCAGAAAACCAACTGTCGTTGCGAATCCTGCGAATCTAAATCAGCTTTAAAGTCCAGATTTGTAACGTTCACAAAATACCTAAACCAACTGTCGTTGTGAGAAAGTAATTTTGCTCACTCTAGGTAGATCAGGTTATCAATCACACTCTCGCGCTATTTCAACAACCTAAGATCTAAATTCCACTTGCACTGTCGTACCTCCTAGAATTAGCATTGAGAACAACCTAGGTGAGAAACCCTAACAATTAATCCCGATAATATAATCAATTCAACAATCCATCAGAAACCCTTGAAAACCCTTAGCTTAACTGCGAAACTACTCAGACATGATTAATGGAACAGAAATCATAGATGAATAGAATTGCATAGAAGAAATCAATAAGAAACAAAGGGGTTCAGAATTGTCTCCCCCAAAATCTCTCCAAGTATCAATAGTAAAATAAAGCTTCGCCTAACAAAGTGGCTGAAAAACCTAATTATAATGATAATCACGATTTGGGGTCTTCTGTAATTAAGTAGAACTTCAGGGCAACTTTGTAATCTTTAAAATTTTGTTTTCTCGCGTCAGAGTAACTGTGTCGATCGACACTGTTAAGTGGTGTCAATTGACACCCATGGCTCGGTTTACTTCCATCGCGTGACAGACTGGACTGCTTCCACGAAAACTGGCATAACTTTTGATCGCACCGTTGGAATGATCTCAAATCACTTCTAAATCAAAGCAAATCCATTAATATATTTTGTATCAAAATATGAGCTCAATCCACTGGTTGCAAGTTCTTCAACGAATGCCAAACTTCTGACGTCTCTGTATGATTCTGCATCTCCATATGCTACAAAGCTCCATAAATGCTCCAAATCACGTAAAAGATCCCAAACGTGTATAAACCTGTAAAATACTCTTAAAAGACTCCAAAGACATATAAAATACTAAAAAGACTCAATTAAAGACTCCTATATTATGGTTAAAATCGGTAAAAACCATGATATATCAAACATATCAACTCAATGTGGTAGTCAAGATTGAATTAGAGAAATTGTGAGTGGATCTAGCTCGAACAGAGTCCCCGATGTTGCCAACTCATCTCCTCCACTGTTCTCGGTTCTTCTTCAACAATAGAGGGAACTCGTTGCCGCTTTCGACGGCTGTTCGACGCTACTCCAGCGGCGTTCGTGTCGTTAACCATGTTTATCAGAATTTCGAAGGTGATTCAATGCTTCGCAATGTAAACGAATCAAAAGGTTCCCAAAACCTAATTCCCTTTTCTAATTTTCACGCCTGAACGTTTTCAGGATCCTATGTTTTGTATTGTAGGTGAGAATGACTCTGTTTAATTTTTGACTGAGACAAGACCTTCTTCTTGATGCAGAGTCTTTTGAACATAAAAACATCTGTTTAGATATTACCTAACAGAAATGTATTAGAAGGTTACATGAGCAAAACGACTTACAACGGATATAATATGATATTTAATCCTCTTAGTCTTCACCATCTTCTTCTTCTACTTCTCTGTTCTTCTTCTTCTCCAGCTTCAGCTTCTTCTTCAGCTTCTTCTTCTTCTTCAGCTTCAGCTTCTTCTTCTTTTTCTATTCGGCAGATGCAAATACGTATACTCTTTGCCAAAGCCACACGAGACAGGAAATAGTCTGGAACTAACATGAAGTCCTTCTCAGGAGTTTGGAAGCTCACTTTCTGTATCCTATTCATCTTCTCCAATTCAAACGTCAAAGTTTTTCCTCCAAACGTGTATTAGAGATGATACGACAACTCCCCAACTCCTGGAGTAGAAGGTGCTATGCAGTTCACTGAAACATACATTCCTTGTGGTTCCTTAAAACACTGAATCACAACCAATGTACCATCTATATATTCCTGAAGGACACAAATCTTCGGGTGGATCAGGTGGGAATGGCCATAGCTGAAACGATTATATGTGTTCTTGTGGTTATCAGCGTAGTGACTGTAGAGATCCTTGTACACAGCACTATAGTTTCAGTTTGGTGCAAAACAATAGCACAGAGCAAAACTGCATTTCTTCTCATGGATTAATTCTTTGCCATAAGAAAACTTCTTGGTGCAGCCATGTTTTGCGTTCGGGCACGGGACAATGATTGCTTTGATGATTTTCTCCATTATTCTGCTTCAGTAGTTACTAATGGGCAAAGTGCAGGAAGGACATTTTTGTCTCGTTTTAGTACAGCAAGAAGAACACGCTATATGTCCATTGTCACACTGAGGTGAAAAACCCAACACGAAGTAAAATATTAATAATGACCAAAGTTACAACGAGTGCCTGGAGAAAAGCAAGATAGCAAAAGCATTTTTAACTCCTCTAGTGTAACTTATCAAGTCACATAAACTATAACCAAATATAAGCTTATACAAATCGACACTGGTAAAAATTCTAAAGTTTTCTTCAACAAATATATTCACATGACTTGTTTGCTATTCGATCAAATGAAAAGAAATGTTCTATACAAGCCTATATGTTCATTGTCACACTGAGATTGACATAGATATGTTTGGAGAAAAGAAACATAGCAATGTTTTTTTAGCTACTCAGATGAAACATATCAACTCAATGTGGCAGTCGAGATTGAATTAGAGAAATTGGATTCAGTAAATCTAGAAGCAAATACAAGCTTATCAAAATCTAAACTGGTTATTCATAAGTTTTCTGTGACTAATTTACACACATTTCAATGACTTTAATGACATTACCATCTTTTAGGCATGAATTTTAAGTTAAATCACTGTAACATATGAATTATCAGTATAGATTTGTAATTTTCATTTCCTATAATCATCATCTACTATTAAAAGACTAAAATTTTCATTTCGTATAATCATCATCTTCCTAATGCAATGTTTTACCCAAAATCATCAAACCACAAAGTTTACCAAATCTCTGAATCATCCATATATAAACCATAACTCTGAATCAAACATGAAGAAGGAGATTTGTTGAAGTAAAAACAAGACCTGAAAGATAGGAATTGTGAGTGGGTTACAGCAAAGGGAACAATCGAGCAGATCTATCTCGAACAGTGTCCCCGATGTTGCCAACTCATCTCCTTCACTGTTCTCGGCTTCTTCTTCAACAATGGAGGGAACTCGTTGCCGCTTTCAACGGCCGTTCGACGCTTCTCCAGCGGCGTTCGTGTCGTTAACCATGTTTATCGGAATTTTGAAGGTGATTCGACGCTTCACTATGTAAATGAATCAAAAGGTTCCAAAACCCTAATTCCCTTTTCTTATTTTCCCGCCAGAACGTTTTTAGGATCCTCTGGTTTTTAATGTAGGTGAGAATGTCTCTGTTTTATTTTTGACTGAGACAAGACCTTCTTCTTGATGCAGAGTCTTTTGACCTTTAGCTATGCTAATGTGACCAGTTTATTAAAGCCTCTTCCATCTTAAAAATGCTAGAGGGTGTTGTCTAACACACTGAAAAGAAGCAATTGGAAAGAAATCAGATATTTCAAACCAGATTAATAACTATTAATCTGAAACCGAATGTCTTTTATCAATGCATATATAATTATATATTACTACCTATGTGATTATTTAACATACACCATATTTACATTGTCAACTACTATATGATTATTATATTCATACGGCAACCATATATATACGGCCTAATATTATATGTACCGCCATATATATATATATGAATAAATTCCTTTTGAATTTATAAATTTGAAAGGGAATGTACTCTTTTATGATTTTATAAATGCATATATATTACTACTACCTATCTGAATATTTAACATACACCATATTTACATTGTCAACTACTATATGATTATAAAACCAAAAAAAAAAAAACTAATATATTATTATTATATATATGGTAACCATATATATACGTATAAAATTAGATGACAATTTAAACTGGCTTGTAAAGTTGTAATTTTTACCTTTGAGCGGCGTCGGCGATAAAAAACGATCTTTAAGGCGAAACAAACAAAGCTTCTGCGATCTCCTTTTTTCCGGCGTGCGGTGGCTCTCACCACCGCCGGAAAAGGAACACCCTTTTTCTTTTCTCTTTACTCCGGCTTCTAGTTCCTTGAGGTTGTACGACGATTGCTATAGATTCGGGATTTGGTTCTCCCCGCAGTTGTTTTTGGTGTCGTCGGGTTTCGCCTGGTTCAGCGTTCTCAGTGGTGGTTTCGGTTCTCACTCTCCCTCTTCTGGATTCACGAGGACTGAGTTTTGGTTTGGGTTCGGTGAGTCTCGCTCCTCCTTAGAAGCGCCGGTGATTTCATCTCTCCATTTCCCCTCAAGCGAGTCCATACTCGGGTTACATATTTCTCAAGGGTTTCAGTTGGCTTTGAGGAAAAGATTCATTTCTCCTAAGCTCGAGGACGGTTTAGGTTCGTCTCTTGCTCTAATCCTCCTTAACACTTTCTTCCGTTTCTTTGAGTAGCGCGCTTGGTCCAAACTAACCTCTGGTTGTAACTCCTTTTCTTCGTCGCCTCCTCTCTAGGCTAGTTATTGTATTCCTCAGTTTAAGTCACTCAGTATTAGTCTAGTTACTTCTAGTCTCAAGGCTGTTGCAAGGTATTGTTGCTCTGTGGGTCGTAACGCCAAGGGTCCGTCAAGGTGATTCTTTCTCTTCCTCTTGCATCTTCCGGTGTGAATGATGCGGCTGTTGACTCGTCTAGTTTTGCTTTAATTCGACGTGGGTTTTCTCTCCTTTTCCTCTGCCTTCCCGGATTGGTTCATCTCTCTCTCGAGCTCGACAATGGAGCATGCGCTTCTCTGTATCCAGGCTAGTTAAAAGTCGCTGAGGTTGCCTCCTTTCACTCAGTTGGGATTGCAATGGGTTGTGGCTGCTAGTTCGCAGTGGCTCACTGTTAGGATTGCACCTCCTACCATCTCTTGCTCTCCTATCCGTGATGCGTCTTCTGTCCTTCTCCACCCTGTTTTCCCTCGTCTCGGTTTGGTTGGTTCTTTGCCTCTTCGACTTGCTAGTTTCATCTTGGCTATGCTTCATCACTAGCTGATATATTAGTATTTTGTGTCATTTTAACTAGTCTTTTCATATTGTTTTCGAGTCTTTTCTATTTCTTTTTGTGTATTTTCAGGTATTTTGAGGCTCTGGAGCATGGATTGAAGATATTGGAAGACATTGGAGCAAAAGAAGCAATTTCGAGCCAAAAGTCGATTTTTCGCCGATGGAGCACCTGCTCGGGCCTGGCGAGCACCTGCTCGACCTATTTTACCTAGACACGTTTTTTATTTTATTTTTAGAATAAATAGAGGCCAGCCGCCTCAGACTTGTATCACGTTCTTTTCCAGACCCCAGTTCTTCGTTCTAGATTATTTTTGGTTCTAAAGACACCACCACTTTGTTCTCTTGGATTTGGATTTGTATTACTCAGCTTTGGATCTCTATTCTCCTATCGTTGATCATTCCACAACTCTGTTTGAGAAGTTCTTCTGAACCTTATTCTCTTTAATAAATCATGAATTCATCTCCTTGCCTTGTTGTGTTTGATTTCGCTATGTGTGAGTAGATCTCTAGCTAGGTTAAGGTTTTCAATGGTGATTTAGGTTGTTAATGGCTGAGTACAAATAGGATAGGAATTTATATTGTCTTCGCCAATAGGGGTTCTTAATGCTTAAATTAAACTGGCCACTTAATCTATGATTTTAGGTTAAACTATTCAAGAGAGTGCTCTAGGTTTGCTAGATAAATCATTGGTGAGCAATTGGTGCGCAACCAGCGAGAGTTGATTGTTGCGATTGATTGTGAACATATTGAACCCGCTTGTTAATGCTTATCGTCTTCGCTAGGTCCAGACGAGAGTTTTGGTATCTAGGTTGTTAGATAAAGGTGTGGATACATCACGAGAGTGGGGCGGCATTTATTTATGTTTGAGTTCTAGACCGGTAGTTAGTTAGTCCTTAATAGTTGCTCAGCCTTGTCTCCGAATCACCGGCGAAACGCCTTAACCTAGTGCCTTTTATTAATTGTTTTACATCGATTTATTTTATTTGTAGCGGTTCCGAAAATTACACAAAAACCATATTGTCTTAGCTTTAAATTAAAATCTATAATTTCATAGTGTAACCTTGGTCTCTGTGGATTTGATACCCCATATACTACTGCTTTTGTCTGTGCATTTGCAGAAAATATTTTGGGTTAAAACTCGACACATCAAGTTTTTGGCGCCGTTGCCGGGGACCAATTGTGTTACCTTTGATTTTTGATTTTATTTTCAGTCTAAGAAACTACTAATTGTTTTTCCTTTTTTCTTTTCCTTTTTCTTATGTTTCAGGTGCATGACCAGTAGAAGAACAAGAAGAAATTGCACCGAGACATTACTAAATCTTTCAAACGACGAGCTAGCTAGGCTAGAGAGGGAGAACCGACAGCTAAGACCAACTACCGTCATTATGGCTGAACAAGACAATGGAATGGCTGCTCAGTTGCAGATGCTTAGGGATCAGATTGCTCAGTTGAGAAGAGATCAACCGCCAGCTCCACGAGTTCAGCCGGGTATAGGGGATTCGGATAATCCCCATGCATTTTATCAAAACCGGTCAGCTATTGTTTCTCCAACAATTCAGAGGCAAGACTATGAGATCAAGCCTCAGATGATCACATTGGTGAAACAGTACCTTTTTCACGGACTGCTAGCTGAGATACCGATGGACCACATCGAAAATTTTGAAGAAATATGCAGCACCACCGGTTCGAATGGGGTACCGCCAGAATTTCTAAAATGCAAGCTGTTTCCGTTTTCTCTTGCTGACAAGGCTCAGAGGTGGTTGAAGTCATTGCCAGCTGGTTCTTTGAGGACGTGGGATGAAGTTAGAGCTGCTTTCTTGGACAACTTCTACACTAAGTCTAAGACAGCCGCTCTACGAAACAAGATTTCGTCTTTCCAACAGCATTCTGGTGAAGCTTTTTGTGAAGCTTGGGAAAGACTGAAGGAATATCGCAGAGAGTGTCCACACCACGGGTTTAAGGACGAGCAGATTCTGGGTATTTTCTATGATGGTGTTGAATGGGATTACCGAAATGCGTTGAATGCAGCTAGTAATGGCGACTTTATGACCAAGACTAACGAAGGCGCTTTTGAGCTGATTGAGAACTTAGCGTCGAGCTCAAACAACAAGTCTCCTGAGTATGATAGGTCCAAGAAAGACAACAGAATGGAGACACAAAAGATTGATGAGCTGACAGCAAAGGTAAACATACTCCTTACGGGAAACCAAAAATCGGTTCGCTTTGTGGATGAGAATGGGAGCGCACCAATCTCCCAAGAGTTTGAAGAGGATGATGATGCTGGTATGCAAGAGGTTAGTTATGTGAGTGGACAAGGATATGTGCAGAACCGTGGGTTCGATTCAAATTATAGGAGCCACCCGTGCCTTTTTGACTGAAGCACCAACGTCGAAAACCCACAAGACCAGATTTATCCGCAACAACAAGGAGGTATGAATCAGTTGCCACAAGCTCAGGTTTTTCAAAATTTTTACTCCAGCAACCAACAGGGAAAATCATTCGTCCCTAATCAGAATCAGAATCAGTTTCAAGGAGGAAACCAACAGCAAAACGCCCAATTCGCTACACCACCACAAGCTGTCTCCGCGCCTACATCTCAGGATGAACTGAAGAGTCTTATGCAGCTCTTAGTCAATCAGCAAAAGGCCACAACAGAGATCAATGCCAAGGTTGATCACATGTATAATGATCTGAATGCGAAGTATGAAGCTGTTACCGCTCACGTGAAGAAGCTTGACATGCAAGTTGCCCAAACCGCTGAAACCGTCAAACGACAACAAGGAGTTCTCTCAGCAAGGGGTGAGCATAGCCCCAGGAATGGAAGTGGTTCTCGTGGCTCAAGTGCTCAAGTGAACTTCATTGGGGACGAAGAGAATGAGCTTAAACGTATGATGAAGCTGATCCTTGATGGACAAATCAAGAATACTCAGCAGATGAACGAACGGATTGCTACTTTGGATTGGAAGGTTCAGTGCCTAAGTATTGACTTACAACACGAAGTCAGGAAAAACTTCACCGCAGTGGAGCTGAGAAGTGAGAAAGCGTTGGCACCTCCAACTAGCCCTAAAGTCATTGGAAAGGGTAAAGAGCAAGCTACGGAACACAAGACCCAAGGAAAATCTCTTGCCACAAATGAATATATGCTGGGACATGGTTCACACTCAGAAACACAGGTTGAGACTGCTCCAGCAAAATCTCAGACCAAATCTACCGAGCACCCAAAACCTCCTCGGGAGCACCTGCTCTGACAGGGTGCTCTGGCCAGTTCTGCAGAAACTCCTCCAACGAGAATTTATTCTCCCAAGGTTCCTTTTCCAGGTCCAGCTCCAGCTTTTAAACGAAAGCATCTCCCCATGATCGGAGATCCCAGAAAGTTCATAGTTCCATGCTCCATACTCGGAGTTGCTTTTGAGGATTCTGTTTGTGATTTCGGTTCTACGATAAACGTAATGTCAAAGGATCTTGCTAAGTCCATAGGAATTGAAAACATACAGCCCTCAGACATGACCCTCAAATTTGCAGATGGAGCAACATCAACTGCACAAGGATTTGTCAAAGACCTCGAGGTAAGCATTGATGATTGCTTAATGCCTTGTGATTTTCAGGTGGTCGAGATGAGGAATAATGCTTACATGCCATTGATCCTGGGAAGGCCGTTCCTCGCTACTGCAGGAGCAATTGTTGACTTACCTCAAAAAAGGGTCTCTCTCTCTAAAGTCAACAAGGGTGCATTCTATGTAGCGATTTCTGAGGGCAAGCAAAATGGCTCTTATGTTGTCATAGAGGAGAAGGCTAAGTCTAAGTCTGGGGGAGCACCACTTCAGGCTCATGTCTCCTTAACACCCCAGAGACGTGTTGGTGACGCCATTGAATATAAGATTAAGTGCAAAGGTATGTCTAAACCCTTCTCTAAGGCTAAAGCACTTATTACCCCAGAACTTAAAACGCAGGGACAAGTAGTTGTGGATGCAATGATGAACAGGGTTTTGAAGCTAGATTTCAACCCACCGCCAGCCCCACCTGATCCTCCAGCGGATCCACCTTCTCATGCCTAAACAGCGAATGCGTCAAGCTATTGACGTTAAACAAGCGCTTCGTGGGAGGCAACCAATTGGTAAGATTCTATACATAATTTTGAATTTTATTTTATTACTAATTTTTTCTTTTTCTTTTCTAAAAAAAAAAAAAAAAAAAAAAACAATTTCAGCGAGCACCTGATAGGTTCCGCGAGCACGTGCTTGCTGGGGGTGATCTGCATGCGTGAAGAGAAGAGCTGGACGCGACGCCTCCCACACCGCTACAACGCGGTGAATTCTATCCACACTTTCTTTTACCATTGTATTATCCATTTTTATCTTTTTCATTTTTCAGCCAATCGTTCAGTTTTTTTTACACCGAGGACTGTGTGATTTAAGTCTGGGGGAGAGGTCTGGTACTAACTATTTTTCTTTGTCTTTGAGTCTTATTTTTGTGTCTTTCGTCTTTTTCTTTGTCTAGGTCTGAATCAGGTCCAGCTGCTTGCAGCTAAGTGTCAGTTTTTAGTTTTATTGAGTCAAATTTGTTGGGGAATTATGAACTTGATCTATTGGATTTATTTTCCGACTAAGGATTACTTGTATGACTCACAGCTTGGCCAAAGTTCTGTATCGGAAAGGCATTGGGCGGATTGAATATTCCCCAAAGCTCACGCTTAGCGGGAAATAGGTTGAACCAATGTCATCTCTAATTTTTATTGAACCCTAACCTGATCTTCAATTTCTTTCTCAGGGGTTTGATGTTCATTAGAGAAGATTTATTCGAGCCAAACAAGACCACGCAACTCTCCACAAAGTATGATATTCCTCTCTCGCTCCCCTTCATTACACCGAGAAAAAGAAAAGAAAAGAAAAGAAAGAAAAAGGAGAAGTTCAAAGCAACAAGCCGAAGTGAACCAAGGGATGATGCGTAGACCCGTGTATCCTTTGTGACCTCATGGAAAGCTTGTTGTAAGGGAAACTAAAAATCAAAGTTAACCAAGGGATGATGCATAGACCCGTGTATCCTTTGTGACCTCATGGAGATTCGTGCCACAAAATAAAGAAGAAGCATCAGAAAAGTGATGGCTGTGTTAAAAGGTGAAGCATCGGCAAATGAAAATCGATGGCTGTAAAGAATAAACAGAAAGATGATGGCGTGGAAAGAGGGAAAGAGGGGAGAGGAAAGTTATATGGGAGAGTGATACAAGCACGGAATCACACCAAGCTTAGATCACTTGATGATCAAAGAATTCCAAGCTTTGACTCGCGGAAGGTGGAATTGTAAGTAGAGATGGAGGTGATGTTTTGTGATTGACTCTCTCAATCGGTGGGCTTGATTGACTCGCTCAATCGGTGGAGAACTAGACTTGTTTGAATCACACAAACAATCCTAATCCTATAATCTCAAGAATCAAATGAATCTCTCAAATGAAACTTAAAGACAAACTTTAAACAAAGACAGACTTTGAATAAAAAGGAAACTTGTATATTTCTTAGATGATTGAAAGGTGAATTTGTACAAAGGACGAAATGAGCTTTATATAGAGCTCTTACATGAGTACTCTAACGTTCTAGAAGGTTAGAAACAAGAAAGAAATCACAAAATTGAATACAAACTAGCCGTTGGACCATTATGAGCAAATCGGGCCAAATAAGGTAAGTTGTGAAGCGCCTTTATTCTTGAAAGCTTAGGTGCGAATTGGTGGTGTCTTGGGACGTCCAGGTTCACTGAATAAGGCTCCAGAATGCACACAAGTGAATAGGAAAAGAGCCGTTGCTGAATGATATCCTTTGGCTCCAAACAAGGCAAATAAGGCAAGCTCGGTTCCAGATATGGGAAGTGAAGGTGTGGGAGGATCTGCCTGATCCTGTGCGTTTTAGTTGAAACAAATACGTGTTGTAGAGTCTCTGGATGATGGGGAAGGTCTCCAGGTCGCCAAAGATACGTTTGAAGACTCCCAAATCCGCAAGACTCCATATAAGGCAAGTCTAGAGTGTTCGGTTTAGAAATTGAATAACTTCCTCAGCTGATATCGGTTTGGTACGAATCCAATTTACTGAGCTTCTATGATGAGTAAAGAATACATACCAAGTTGGTTTGTAACTTAATTCCTTGCGGTTCGGCCGTAATCCTCCAAATAGTAGCCGTTGGTCTCTATCGGGTTCATTGGAAGTCTGCTGACTTGTAACTTGAATATCTTCCTCATGTGGAAAGCTTTTGAACCAAATCAACTTCTCTGTGATTCCTTGATGACTTAATATTGCCTCATTAAAAACCTTTCTAGGTAAACCCATTGGGAAAAACCCTAGACAAGGGGAAAAGAGTGCAACAGTCATTTTCCAACACTGGTTAGGTTGATATGCTTCAATAAAGGCATATACGTCTTTGGTACGCTCAGGCTGGTTCTCTCCAAAGGTATTGGTCGTCTGGTTGATGTCTCCTCCATGCTCCTTGATTGATGGTGACTTGATGTCCTCATCATACCCTCCCTCTTCAAAAGGTTTCGACCTCGAAACTGTATAATCTGCACTAAGAAAAAAGCAAGTTAGCTCTCATTCGTCTTTGGGAGTCTAGAGTCTTACCCCGGTATTGTTTGCTGATGTGTTGTGCATCTGGCGGTTCATCTTTGAACTGGAGTATTGGGACTACTCCTCTGTTTTTCCTAATAGGTGGTGGTATCATTGGCTCAACTCTTCCTCGGACATGGTCTTCAATTTCTAAGTCTGGTGGTTCTTCCTTTGTACCTGCAATATTTCCAACTCCTTTGGCACAAATCAAGTGAATTAATACAGTCATGGAATTATTATAAACAGGTAAACATGGTTTATTCAATATAGATTTTTGCTCAGGTTTTAAATGTGTAGTAAAACAATTATTTTGAATCAAGTGTTTCCGTGGGGCACCAACGTTTTCATCAAGCTCTTCTAAACTTAATAGGTCTGTCATCACACTTTTAGAATCATCAGAGATTAGTTGAAGCAATGAGGCACTTTCCTGACCAAAACTTTCGATGAGTTTTGTTTCTTTTGATGCCACGTCATATGGAGTAAATGTGTGATCCGGTGGCTCTTCTTGCATTAGAATGAAGCTGGGGGAAACTTCATCTTTCTCAGGGCCTACTTTTCTCACCGTGTGCTCCATGACTTGTTCGAGACCTGCATCATTAACCCTTGGCGAAGACAAGCACATTATACTAGAATTGGACATTTCAAAACCAGATTGTGCTAAACAATCACTTGAGTTAGATGAACTCGGTTTTGGTTCAAGTGTTGTTACATTAACTACTTGTCTTTCAGGACATGTTGCAGCAAAGTGACCTTGCTTATGACATCTATAACAGATTATTTCTTTAGATTTAGATAGCTTAGGAGACTTACATTGCTTTACATTGCCGTGTGGCTCAAGCTTTGAGCTCGGACTTTGCTTGTGAACTACGACTTTTGCTTTTGGCTTCTCCTCATGTGCTTGAGTGACTAATGTGGCCTCAGTCCTCTTAATTGGTGTTTGTATCGTCCTTCTCTTCAATTTAGAATTGTATGGTTGCTTTGGAGCCGACCTCTCCTTTGGAGCTGATTGGAACAACAACTTCTTGGGAGTGTAATTCTTGTTTAGGGATTTTGGCACAAAGGTTCGATACATGCTCTGTTTGAGTAGTCCCCAAGTATTGATTGGCTGGGAATATTGACGCCTAAAATTCTTCTTGTCGCCACCATTCTTGTGCTTCTCCAACTAGGGTGTCTAAGGCATAGGAAAGCCTTTCTTCTTTAGGTATGTGATGGGAACGGAACCAATGCTCTAAGTCTTCTTCCCATTGAATGTATGCCTCAGATCCTTGTTGAAAACCTGAAAAATAGATGTAATTGGATAGGTCTTCCCAATGATCATCTCTTCCAGCCTCACTTTTGACTTCCTCCTCTTCAACAAACTCTTCTGGAGACCTTTGAGACTCAGTCTCATATTCATGGTTGAAGTAAGGAATCTCACACCATGGTCTATCCCCTTCTTCACGTTCTGAACTAGTCTCTTCATAGTTTTCTTCTTCATCATGGCATGATTCATCTTCAGCAAAACTTGACACTTCTTCATAGGCGTGTTGCTTGAGCCTCTGTTCATCTCTTGATTTGTTTTGCAAATCAAATTCGTGGTGTTGATCCTCCAAACTGTCATGAAAGCCAACTTCTTCACAGAAACTTGATTCTGATTTTTCTTCATCATGCACATTAGTTTCTTCCTCTAAACCGATTTGAGAGCTAGTAACTCCAATGTCTTCTTCTTCATAGAGCGCACTTTCTGACTCTGTCTCATCATCCCAGTGTTCTTCATTACGTTCATAGCCTTCTCCAGTACTGAATTCAGAATCAGCACCTCCTTCCCACGAGTTGGGGTCATATCCTTCGTCTCCACTCCATGAGGGGTCCAGTTCTTCACCCCAATCGATCTCTGAGGTGTTAAACTCACTTCTTTCATCCTCTACATCAGATTCATAGTCCATGGCGGATGGTTCCTGCAAAAGATTCAACACAATATCAAAGCTCTAGCAACTAAAAGAACCGATTTAGACAATTTAAGCCAATTGGACACAGTTTGGAAAACAACTTCGAAAAAAATATTAAATGGACTCCAAAATTTGAAATTCTACTTGATAAATCTTTTTAAGAGATTAAATTAACAAAATCAAAAAGAAAAATATTTTTTTGGAAATTTTCGGATTTTATACGACTCAAACAAAACAGATCAAAATCCAGAAGCGATTTTTGATATGTCTGAGATTTAATTCTCAAACAAATACCAAACGAACTTCTAAATTCTGGGATAAAATTTTTATGGGTTTTCAAGACTCTAAGAAAAGCATAACAAAAGACGAAATAATTTTTTTGAGTTTTTATGGATTTTATAAAATTGACACAACAAAATTGACGAAAAACTTAAACTGTGAAATCAGAAACTTTTTATGGGGTTTTTATTTATGAAATCGAAAAAAATAACAAACTGAAGCAAATAATTTATTCTTTTTGTTTTTATGAAAGATACTGAAGCAAACTAGCAAGAACAAAAGAAAGAAAAAATGATTTTTATATGTTTTCGATTTTTTTAATGAAAATTGAAACAACAAAACAGAAAATTAAAAGGGATAGAGGTTGGATGAATACAACCTGATGGGTAGGAGCTTTTGAAGCTCTGATACCAGATGATACAAGCACGGAATCACACCAAGCTTAGATCACTTGATGATCAAAGAATTACAAGCTTTGACTCATGGAAGGTGGAATTGTAAGTAGAGATGGAGGTGATGTTTTGTGATTGACTCTCTCAATCGGTGGGCTTGATTGACTCGCTCAATCGGTGGAGAACTAGACTTGTTTGAATCACACAAACAATCCTAATCCTATAATCTCAAGAATCAAATGAATCTCTCAAATGAAACTTAAAGACAAACTTTAAACAAAGACAGACTTTGAATAAAAAGGAAACTTGTATATTTCTTAGATGATTGAAAGGTGAATTTGTACAAAGGACGAAATGAGCTTTATATAGAGCTCTTACATGAGTACTCTAACGTTCTAGAAGGTTAGAAACAAGAAAGAAATCACAAAATTGAATACAAACTAGCCGTTGGACCATTATGAGCAAATCGGGCCAAATAAGGTAAGTTGTGAAGCGCCTTTATTCTTGAAAGCTTAGGTGCGAATTGGTGGTGTCTTGGGACGTCCAGGTTCACTGAATAAGGCTCCAGAATGCACACAAGTGAATAGGAAAAGAGCCGTTGCTGAATGATATCCTTTGGCTCCAAACAAGGCAAATAAGGCAAGCTCGGTTCCAGATATGGGAAGTGAAGGTGTGGGAGGATCTGCCTGATCCTGTGCGTTTTAGTTGAAACAAATACGTGTTGTAGAGTCTCTGGATGATGGGGAAGGTCTCCAGGTCGCCAAAGATACGTTTGAAGACTCCCAAATCCGCAAGACTCCATATAAGGCAAGTCTAGAGTGTTCCGGTTTAGAAATTGAATAACTTCCTCAGCTGATATCGGTTTGGTACGAATCCAATTTACTGAGCTTCTATGATGAGTAAAGAATACATACCAAGTTGGTTTGTAACTTAATTCCTTGCGGTTCGGCCGTAATCCTCCAAATAGTAGCCGTTGGTCTCTATCGGGTTCATTGGAAGTCTGCTGACTTGTAACTTGAATATCTTCCTCATGTGGAAAGCTTTTGAACCAAATCAACTTCTCTGTGATTCCTTGATGACTTAATATTGCCTCATTAAAAACCTTTCTAGGTAAACCCATTGGGAAAAACCCTAGACAAGGGAAAAAGAGTGCAACAGTCATTTTCCAACACTGGTTAGGTTGATATGCTTCAATAAAGGCATATACGTCTTTGGTACGCTCAGGCTGGTTCTCTCCAAAGGTATTGGTCGTCTGGTTGATGTCTCCTCCATGCTCCTTGATTGATGGTGACTTGATGTCCTCATCAGAGAGGGTCTTTGGTTAGAAGAAGTTGGCACCTTTTGGACCGATTTCCCCTGGTAAGATGACTGTACTTTTATTTTCATTAACCTATGTAAGAGATGACAGTGGGGATTCCGAAACTTCTGTTGGGTTGTGAGTTATTAAGGTTAGGTTATGAACCCCACGGCTAATTACGGTACATATCCTAAGGTCCAGTGAAGAAGGTATGAAGTTCGAAAATTTTCCAACAAGCAAGTGAGTTCCCGTGATTTTCAAACCTCTTCTCAGTTCTTGATCTTGTTTTGTTTGAGGACAAACAAAGGTCTAAGTCTGGGGGAGTTGATATATTAGTATTTTGTCCCATTTTAACTAGTCTTTTCATATTGTTTTCGAGTCTTTTCTATTTCTTTTTGTGTCTTTTCAGGTATTTTGAGGCTCTGGAGCATGGATTGAAGATATTGGAAGACATTGGAGCAAAAGAAGCAATTTCGAGCCAAAAGTCAATTTTTTGCCGATGGAGCACCTGCTTGGGCCTGGCGAGCACCTGCTCGACCTATTTTACCTAGACACGTTTTTTATTTTATTTTTAGAATAAATAGAGGCCAGCCGCCTCAGACTTGTATCACGTTCTTTTCCAGACCTCAAATCTTCGTTCTAGATTATTTTTGGTTCTAAAGACACCACCACTTTGTTCTCTTGGATTTGGATTTGTATTACTCAGCTTTGGATCTCTATTCTCCTATCGTTGCTCATTCCACAACTCTGTTTGAGAAGTTCTTCTGAACCTTATTCTCTTTAATAAATCATGAATTCATCTCCTTGCCTTGTTGTGTTTGATTTCGCTATGTGTGAGTAGATCTCTAGCTAGGTTAAGGTTTTCAATGGTGATTTAGGTTGTTAATGGCTGAGTACAAATAGGATTGGAATTTATATTGTCTTCCCCAATAGGGGTTCTTAATGCTTAGATTAAACTGGCCACTTAATCTATGATTTTAGGTTAAACTTATTCACGAGAGTGCTCTAGCTTTGCTAGATAAATCATTGGTGAGCAATTGGTGCGCGACCAGCGAGAGTTGATTGTTGCGATTGATTGTGAACATATTGAACCCGCTTGTTAATGCTTATCGTCTTCGCTAGGTCCAGATGAGAGTTTCGGTATCTAGGTTGTTAGATAAAGGTGTCGATACATCACGAGAGTGGGGCGGCATTTATTTATGTTTGAGTTCTAGACCGGTAGTTAGTTAGCCCTGAATAGTTGCTCAGCCTTGTCTCTGAATCACCGGCGAAACGCCTTAACCTAGTGCCTTTTATTAATTGTTTTACATCGATTTATTTTATTTGTTGCAGGTCCGAAAATTACACAAAAACCATATTGTCTTAGCTTTAAATTAAAATCTATAATTTCATAGTGTAACCTTGGTCTCTGTGGATTCGATACCCCATATACTACTGCTTTTGTCTGTGCACTTGCAGATAATATTTTGGGTTAAAACTCGACACATCACTAGCGTAGAGCTGGTAGTGTTTGGCTGATTAGCTGAGTTGCTAGAAGGGTCCTATGTCTGTCTTTTCATTTGCTGGAGGGATCCCGCAGTCTTTGTTTTGTGTGGTGCTTAGGTTGCGTGAGTAATGTCTTGGAGAATGGTGTGGGTTCCTGGGGTTTGATCTTTTGGCGGCCTCAGTAATATTGCTGCCATTGCCAATATTTGGTTACTGAGGCGTCACACTCTACAACGGGCTTCGATCTTCTTCAAGTTAAAGACTGGCTGGCTTTGTATCCTTTTCGTATCCTCTCTTCTACTTAAGTTTGCTCAACCTCTTCCTTTGCTAGATATTGTTGTTCTTATTGTATATTTTCATCATGTTGTAACTCATCCGCAACTTTTAATAGAATATCTTTTATCAAAAAAAAAACATATATATACGGCCTAATATTATATGTACCGTCATATATATATGAATGAAAATGAAGAAGACGTGCGGAAAGGAAAGGTTAGACTCAGGGTTAAAAAAAAGTTATTTCTGCACAAAGACCCAATAAAATTGTGCTTTCCACATGATAAACTTAAACAAAATACAAGGTCGGCAAAAAATTTGTCTATATAATTGGTATCACAAGACTGCACCTGCAAACTCATACCAAGTTCCTAAAGGCACAAAAATGTTTTCAAACATCGAACACAAGGCTATGGCAGCACTTCTCCATGTCCAAGGATGCGCTAGCAGCCATAAGACGCTCCTCGACAACCATGAAAGAAGCTCAATCTCAAATAAGTTCAAAGTTTTGGAGAAATATAAATATAATAAAATTTTAAATTAAACCCAGTTTAAATAAAAATATGATTTTTTTAGTTTTACACGTGTCAAAATCTAATCGTCTAATAAACATGTGTCATGACCTCATTAATTAGAAAATTTATGTTTTTTATTCAATATATCATTAAATTCTTTTTTCACTATAATTAGGTAAATAGTTAATTAAATATATTGGTTGCATTAAAAATTAGTTAAATTTATCAAAAATTTGAATATATAAACAAATTTCTGATTTCTTGTTTTTGATAGGATAATCAACTTTTTGTTTTTAATATATCAATAAATTCCTTTTCTTAATATGTTTACAAAAAAATATCTGTTGAAATTTAACAAATTCTTAATTTCTTTTTTTCCATAAATTAATAAAAATATTTATTTTTTCTTTGTTTTTGTGAATATACTAACATCTTTTTACTATATAAGATATATATTTGACATATGGAGATATCTGAGGTTTAACTAAAACATGTCAAACTCTGGTGAATGTTTATATAATATAAGATATAAGTAATTAATTTGTCAAAATCTTGGTTAGTATGACCTATTCTTTTTATATCTAAACAATCATAAAAAATTTTAAAAAAGCTAAAGAGAATCTACTATATTTCATAACTAGATATACATTGAATAATGATTTTGCTTACTTCTTACAAATTGAACAATTACAACTATACCAATATGAAAAAGTCATAACAAATATAATAAGAAGACGTGTATAAAAGGAACTATAACCGAAGAATAAGAAAACGAAAGAGACTAAACACCAATAGAAAAAAAAACTTAGAAAGAGACCAATCTCTATCTCCCTCCCTCCTTGAAACTACCCTCTTGTCTCTACGGAAAGGCTGAGACAACTCCAAAACGCAGCGACACTTAACTCCTTCCAGCGAAAGTTGATGAATTTGGTTAGCTTCGAAGGTAAAGATAACACCAAAATCAACGGATTAGGACCAGTAAACTCAGCCGAGCTGGTCCAGCCTTTGGACATCGAATGTTTGGAGAAGATCTTAAATTACAAGTTAAAAAACAAGAGTTTGTTGGTCCAAGCGTTCACAGACCCTAGTTACGATGAAAAGTGTGTTTCGTATGAGCGCCTAGAATTTTTAGGAGATACAATCCTAAGTATGGTTATAACGAACGAGTTTTATAATCTCTACCCTAAAGAATCACCTGGTTCGTTGACCAAGCTCCAAGCCGCTAATGTTGACACCGAAAAATTGGCCCGAGTTGCTGTAAAACACAATCTCCATCTTTACCTCCGTCATAAAAAGCCCTTGCTTGATGAACAAGTAAGTTTCTTTCTTAAAACCATACTTATCATGAATTGTTTTTACTCATCATATTTGAAAAACCCTAGTAATTTAATCGTTTATCCTCTTATTATTTTTCTATTTTATTAGCTTTGATATTTTCTTATCGTAGCTAGGTTTATAACCGCGTAAACATACAGAGTTTTGCATCCATAATTTGTTTTTTTTTAAATCGATTTTATTTAAAAGAATAACTAATTAATTATTAAACTATAAAATACATACATAAAAAAAAAATTTAATCGTTTTTTTTAACTTTGGTTTTGCTTATATTTTACTTTTTTCTTATTTGTTTTCAATTTTAATTTATTAATTAAAAATAGGTACTCATAGTCCAGCGAATAAATCATCTAAGCTATCTTTTTAACCTACAATTATAACTGTGTTTTTGTTTTTGAAACATTTCATGCTGTTATATTTTTTTGGTTTAGTAGATAAAGAAAAACCATTTGATGAAGTCTCAAATTTGGATCTATAAGTTCTATATATTATTAATTTCTTAAATGTGCTATTCTTGTTTGTTTTGTTAACTTATTTATTTTTTCTTATTTTTTACAATTATAAAATATTGATAAGAGTTTTAGTAATTCTTTTGATCAATGAATGCTTAAAATATAGTTTGATGTTTTTTTAAATATATGATATAGAATTAAAACTGAAAAATTAAGAACTACATACAACTTCTTAATTTTCTTAGGAATTCTGCTATCTTTCAACAAGTCTTGTTTACCAAGAAGAAAATTAGTATTTGATTAATATATGTATAAATGTAAATGTGAATTAATGAAATGTGAAAAACTAATATATGCAGGTACTGGAATTTATGAAAGCGATCGAAAAAGATCCAACATTATCACATTCACATGGTCTTTTGACAGTTCCAAAATTTCTAGCAGACATCGTAGAGTCTACCATTGGAGCTCTCTTTATGGACCGCAATTCCACTGATACCGTATGGAAGGTAACTATATATATAATATCTTTCATAATAAGTTATAATATGTAGTAGGTTTAGGTAATTGACTAATCGAAGAATCTATGTGGTTGAAACTAAATATACAGGTAGTAAAACCATTGTTGGAGCCAATAATACATTTAGACAAATTGGAGAAACATCCAATGACAGAACTCAATGAGATGTGTCAGAAGAAGAAACTAACATTGACAACCAAAGACACTTGGGAAAAAACTAAAACTTTTTTTTTCTTTATTGAAGATAAAATGGTTGGACGTGGACACCACCCTCTCAAGAAAAAAACTGCAAAATATCTCGCTGCAAAAAATGCTATCGACACATTTTTTGGAGACCTTTAGTTATATATATACTAGATAAGGACCCGTGCGATGCACGGGTTTTTTTTAATGATTTTTTATTTCCATATAATTATATATTATTTAAATATATATATATAGGTTTTTTAAAGTACACTGTTTGTAATGAATTTTTCTACATAACTGATATTATATTTTTGGATTATACATATTTGTGATTTTTTATATTTATAATTTTACAATGATTGTAAAAGAATTGAAAATATATAGCAACATTTTTTGTGAGACGACCCGATTTTTTTTTTTTTTTACAATTAACAAACATAAATACTTAGTATTTAAAATGCCCATACATTTTAATACTCTCCAAGTACTTATACAACACAACAGCACAAACCAAAGCATAGAATATGCAATTCTACCATACAGCGGAAATACAATACAAAACAGTAAAGCAAACAACCCCGGGTCCTAATCATCATCTCCCTCCGAACCTTCGATTCCACGATCACACCTTATCTTTACCTGCATCGACAAAAGTGATGCATCAACATTTGGAAAACCAAACGCTGAGTGAGATTGATCCTCCCAACAACAGGTATGCGAAAACCCACAAGCAAGGCATACAACCACAATCACAAATTCACGCATGAAAAAGATTCACCACAAAGGCCCTATCAATTCCTAACATCAACGCATGCAAGGAAAACAATAGCAATACCGGTCTAGCATCCTAGCAATTCGACACACACGAAACTAACCAGGAGACCCACCAGACTGATATATTGGTATTTTGTCCCATTTTAACTAGTCTTTTTATATTGTTTTCGAGTCTTTTCTAGTTCTTTTTGTGTCTGCTCAGGTATTTTGAGGCTCTGGAGCATGGATTGAAGATATTGGAGCACATTGGAGCAAAAGAAGCAATTTCGAGCCAAAAGTCAATTTTTTCGCCGATCGAGCACCTGCTTGGCACCTGCGAGCACCTGCTCGACCTAATTTACCTAGGGACGCGTTTTTATTTATTTTTATAAGAATAAAAGGCCCAGCCGCCTCAGAAGATATCCCGTTCTCTCAGACCTCAGTTTTTCATTCTACGTTACTTTTGAGAGTTCTTAGCTTGGATTCCTTTTGTTCTTCTACTATTTGGATTTGGATTTGTGTTATTCAGCTTTGGATATCTATTCTCATATCATCGATCATTCCACAACTCTGTTTGAGAAGTTTTCCTGAACCTTATTCTTTTTAATAAATCATGAATTCATCTCCTTGCTTTGTTGTGTTTGATTTTGCTATGTGTGAGTAGATCCTTAGCTAGGTTAAGGTTTTCAATGGTGATTTAGGTTGTTAATGGCTGAGCACAAATAGGATTGGAATTTATATGTCTTCGCCAATAGGTTTTAGGTTATGAATTTAAATGACTGGCCACTTAATCTATGATTTTAGGTTAAACTTATTCATGAGAGTGCTCTAGGTTTGCTAGATAAATTATTGGTGAGCAATTGGTGCGTAGCCAGTGAGAGTTGATTGCTGTGATTGATTGTGAACATATTGAACCCGTTTGTTAATGCTTATCGTCTTCGCTAGGTCCGGGCGAGAGTTTCGGTATCTAGGTTGTTAGATAAAGGTGTCGATACATCACAAGAGTGGGGCGGCATTTATTTATGTTTGAGTTCTAGACCGGTAGTTAGTTAGCCCTGAATAGTTGCTCAGCCTTGTCTCCGAATCACCGGCGAAACGCCTTAACCTAGTGTCTTTTTATTAATTGTTTACACCGATTTTATTTAATTATTTGTTGTTCCGAAAATTACACAAAACCCATATTTGTCTTAGCTTTAAATTAAAATCTCATAATTTCATAGTGTAACCTTGGTCTCTGTGGATTCGATACCCCATATACTACTGCGTGTGTCTGTGCACTTGCAGAAAATATTTTGGGTTAAAGCTCGACACATCAAGTTTTTGGCGCCGTTGCCGGGGACCAATTACGTTACCTTTGATTTTTGATTTTGTTTTCAGTCTAAGAAACTACTGATCTTTATTTTTATTTGTTTCTGCTATGTGTCAGGTGCATGACCAGTAGAAGAACAAGAAGAAATTGCACCGAAGATCTAGCCATCCTCACCAACGAAGAGTTAGCTGGCATCGAACGTCAAAACCGTCAAAAGAGACTTACAGCTGCTCCGGTCATCATGGCTGAACAAGAAAATGGTATGGCTGCTCAGTTACAGTTGCTAAGGGATCAGATTGCTCAGTTGAGAAGAGATCAACTGCCAGCTCCACGAGTTCAGCCGGGTATAGGGGATTTGGATAATCCCCATGCATTTTATCAAAACTGCTCAGCTATTGTTTCTCCAACAATTCAGAGGCAAGACTATGAGATCAAGCCTCAGATGATTACATTGGTGAAGCAACACCTCTTTCACGGACTGCCAGCTGAGATACCGATGGACCACATCGAAAATTTTGAAGAAATCTGCAGCACCACCGGTTCTAATGGGGTACCGTCGGAATTTCTTAAATGCAAGCTGTTTCCGTTTTCTCTTGCTGACAAGGCTCGGAGGTGGTTGAAGTCATTGCCAGCTGGTTCTCTGAGGACGTGGGATGAAGTTAGAGCTGCTTTCTTGGACCACTTCTACACTAAGTCCAAGACAGCCGCTCTAAGAAACAAAATTTCGTCTTTTCAACAACATTCTGGTGAAGCTTTTTGTGAAGCTTGGGAAAGACTGAAGGAATACCGTAGGGAGTGTCCTCATCATGGTTTTAAGGATGAACAGATGCTGGGAATATTTTATGATGGAGTTGAATGGGATTACCGCAATGCCCTAAATGCCGCGAGTAATGGGGATTTTATGACCAAGACTAGAGATGGTGCTTTTGAGCTGATAGAGAACCTTCCTTCATGCTCTAGCAACAGGTCTCCTGAGTATGATAGGTCCAAGAAAGTAAACAGTGTGGACACTCAGAAGATAGATGAGCTGACGGCAAAGGTAAATTTACTCCTACGCGAAAGTCAAAGACCGGTCAAGTTTGTGGAAGAAAATGGGGCTGCGCCCGTTTCTCAAGAGTTTGAGGAAGATGACGATGCTGGAGTACATGAGGTTAACTATGTGAGTGGTCAGGGATATGTCCAGAACCGGGGGTTTAATCAAAATTATCGGAGCCACCCCAACCTCTCCTACCGAAGCACAAATGTCGAGAACCCACAAGACCAAGTCTATCCGCAACAAGGAGGTATCACTCAGTTACCACAAGCTCAGGGTTTCCAGAATTTTTACTCCAGCAACACTCAGGGGAAACACTATGTCCCAAATCAGAATCAGAATCAGTTCCAAGGGGGAAACCAACAGCAAAAAGCCCAATTCGCTACACCACCGCAAGCTGTCTCCGCGCCTACATCTCAGGATGACCTGAAGAGTCTTATGCAGCAACTCTTAGTCAATCAGCAAAAGGCCGCAACAGAGATCAACGCCAAGGTAGATCACATGTATAATGATCTGAATGCGAAGTATGAAGCTGTTACTGCTCACGTGAAGAAGCTTGACATGCAAGTTGCCCAAACCGCCGAAACCGTCAAATGACAGCAAGGAGTTCTCTTAGCAAGGGGTGAGCATAGCCCCAGGAATGGAAATGGTTCTAGTGGCTCAAGTGCTCAAGTGAACTTCATTGGGGACGAAGAGAATGAGCTTAAACGGATGATGAAACTGATGCTTGATGGACAAATCAAGAATGCTCCACAGATGAACGAACGAATTGCTACATTGGATTGGAAGGTTCAGTGCCTAAGTATTGACTTACAGCACGAAGTCATGAAAAACTTCACCGCAGTGGAGCTGAGAAGTGGGAAAGCGTTGGCACCTCCAACTAGCCCTAAAGTCATTGGAAAGGGTAAAGAGCAAGCTACGGAACACAAGACCCAAGGAAAATCTCTTGCCATAGATGAATATATGCTGGGACATGGTTCACACTCAGAAACACAGGTTGAGACTGCTCCAGCAAAATCTCAGACCAAATCTACCGAGCACCCAAAACCTCCTCGGGAGCACCTGCTCTGACAGGGTGCTCTGGCCAGTTCTGCAGAAACTCCTCCAACGAGAATTTATTCTCCCAAGGTTCCTTTTCCAGGTCCAGGTCCAGCTTTTAAACGAAAGCATCTCCCCATGATCGGAGATCCCAGAAAGTTCGTAGTTCCATGCTCCATACTCGGAGTTGCTTTTGAGGATTCTGTTTGTGATTCCGGTTCTACGATAAACGTAATGTCAAAGGATCTTGCTAAGTCCATAGGAATTGAAAACATACAGCCCTCGGACATGACCGTCAAATTTGCAGATGGAGCAACATCAACTGCACAAGGATTTGTCAAAGACCTCGAGGTAAGCATTGATGATTGCTTAATGCCTTGTGATTTTCAGGTGGTCGAGATGAGGAATAATGCTTACATGCCATTGATCCTGGGAAGGCCGTTCCTCGCTACTGCAGGAGCAATTGTTGACTTACCTCAAAAAAGGGTCTCTCTCTCTAAAGTCAACAAGGGTGCATTCTATGTAGCGATTTCTGAGGGCAAGCAAAATGGCTCTTATGTTGTCATAGAGGAGATGGCTAAGTCTAAGTCTGGGGGAGCACCACTTCAGGCTCATGTCTCCTTAACACCCCAGAGACGTGTTGGTGACGCCATTGAATATAAGATTAAGTGCAAAGGTATGTCTAAACCCTTCTCTAAGGTTAAAGCACTTATTACCCCAGAACTTAAAACGCAAGAACAAGTAGCTGTGGATGCAATGATGAACAGGGTTTTGAAGCTAGATTTCAACCCACCGCCAGCCCCACCTGATCCTCCAGCGGATCCACCTTCTCATGCCTAAACGGCGAATGTGTCAAGCTATTGACGTTAAACAAGCGCTTAGTGGGAGGCAACCCACTGGTAAGGTTTCTTGTACATAATTCATTTTAAATTTCTTTTGATACTAACTTTTTATTTGTGATTTCAGTTTTAATCATAAAAACAAAAATATATATATATATATATATATATATATATAATTTCGTAGCGGTTGGATGTACCGGCCTAGATGAGACCGGTAGACACTACCGGTTGGATGAAGCGGTCATATGCAGACCGGTACGAAGCCTCTGCGATTTCCCAGAGCGAAACGGAAAAAGGGGAAATTGATCGAGCACCCCAAAAACTGGCCCGAGCACCTGCTCCGCCAGGGTGCTCGCCGAGGCAACACAAACAGAAGGTAAAATCCAAAATTTTCCTTTCCCCAATCCCACTAATTTTCTCTTTATCTGTTTTGCAGGTCCATGCACTGGTTCCCCACCCACCATCTGTTTTCAAAAACCCTACGCCCCTCCACTTTAAATCTCGAACCGAGCGACTCCACATCCCTCTATCACCATCTCTCTCTCATCTCGTCTGCTCGGATACAGCTTTCTCGATCTCTCCGCCAAACCACTGTTGCTTTCATCCCCTCCGATCAAATGGGAAAGCTCTCGGCCAATATCTCTCTCCGCCGAACCGCTGTCACCAAGTCGCGAGGTCTCTTGTAACCGCGGAACTCCACCGCATCTTTCCTCCACTTCTCACGTTTTTCAGCGAGCACCCGATAGAGTTCCGCGAGCATGTGCTAGCTGGGGGTGCTTTGCATGCGTGAAGAGAAGAGCTGGACACGACGCCTCCCACACCGCTACAACGCGGTGAATTCTATCCACACTTTCTTTTACCATTGTATTATCCATTTTTATCTTTTTTATTTTTCAGCCAATCCTTCAATTCTTTTTCACACCGAGGACGGTGTGATTTAAGTCTGGGGGAGCGGTTAGTTACTAACCCTTTTTCTTTGTCTTTGAGTCTTATTTTTGTGTCTTTCGTTATTTTCTTTGTCTAGGTTCGACTCAGGTCCAGCTGCTTGCAGCTAGGTGTCATTTTCCATTTTTATTTTTTCTTTTTATTGAGTCAAGCTTGTTTGGGAATTATGACCTTGATCTATTGGATTATTTGGACTATGAATTACTTGTAATGACTCACAGATGGGCGGAGGTTTTGTTTCGGAAGATCATGTGCGGATTAATCACTCCCCAAACCTCCTTTTCATTGGGAAATAGGCTGAACCGAAGTTATCTCTAAATCTTATTGAACCCTAACCTGATCTTCAATTTCTTTCTCAGGGGTTTGATGTTCATTAGGGAAGACCTATTCGAGCCAAACAAGACCACGCAACTCTCCACAAAGTATGATATTCCTCTTTCAAGCCGAAGTGAACCAAGGGATGATGCGTAGACCCGTGTATCCTTTGTGACCTCATGGAAAGCTTGTTGTAAGGGAAACTAAAAATCAAAGTGAACCAAGGGATGATGCATAGACCCGTGTATCCTTTGTGACCTCATGGAGATTCGTCCCACAAAATAAAGAAGAAGCATCAGAAAAGTGATGGCTGTGTTAAAGGGTGAAGCATCGGCAAATGAAAATCGATGGCTGTAAAGAATAAACAGAAAGATGATGGCGTGGAAAGAGGGAAAGAGGGGAGAGTGAAGTTATATGGGAGAGGGTCTTTGGTTAGAAGAAGTTGGCACCTTTTGGATCTATTACTCCTGGTAAGACCACAGCACTTTCATTTCACTAATCCATGTAAAGAGATAACAGAGGGGATTTCGAAAATTCCTTTGGTCTGCGAGCAACTAAGGGGTGATGATGATGTTCATGGTTGAACGGAGCAAATTCCAACGCCCAGTGACGAGCGGTATGAAGTTCGAAATTTTTCCAACAAGGAAGTGAGTTCCCGTGATTTTCAAACCTCTTCTCAGTTCTTGATCTTGTTTTGTTTGAGGACAAACAAAGGTCTAAGTTCGGGGGAGTTGATATATTGGTATTTTGTCCCATTTTAACTAGTCTTTTTATATTGTTTTCGAGTCTTTTCTAGTTCTTCTTGTGTCTTCTCAGGTATTTTGAGGCTCTGGAGCATGGATTGAAGATATTGGAGCACATTGGAGCAAAAGAAGCAATTTCGAGCCAAAAGTCGTTTTTTCGCCGATCGAGCACCTTCTCGGCACCTGCGAGCACCTGCTCGACCTAATTTACCTAGGGACATGTTTTTATTTATTTTTATAAGAATAAAAGGCCCAGCCGCCTCAGAAGATATCACGTTCTCTCAGACCTCAGTTTTTCATTCTACGTTACTTTTGAGAGTTCTTAGCTTGGATTCCTTTTGTTCTTCAACTATTTGGATTTGGATTTGTGTTATTCAGCTTTGGATATCTATTCTCCTATCATCGATCATTCCACAACTCTGTTTGAGAAGTTTTCCTGAACCTTATTCTTTTTAATAAATCATGAATTCATCTCCTTGCTTTGTTGTGTTTGATTTTGCTTTGTGTGAGTAGATCCTTAGCTAGGTTAAGGTTTTCAATGGTGATTTAGGTTGTTAATGGCTGAGCACAAATAGGATTGGAATTTATATGTCTTCGCCAATAGGGGTTTTTAATGCTTAGATTAAACTGGCCACTTAATCATTGATTTTAGGTTAAACTTATTCATGAGAGTGCTCTAGGTTTGCTAGATAAATCATTGGTGAGAAATTGGTGCGTAGCCAGTGAGAGTTGATTGCTGCGATTGATTGTGAACATATTGAACCCGCTTGTTAATGCTTATCGTCTTCGCTAGGTCCGGGCGAGAGTTTCGGTATCTAGGTTGTTAGATAAAGGTGTCGATACATCACGAGAGTGGGGCGGCATTTATTTATGTTTGAGTTCAAGACCGGTAGTTAGTTAGCCCTGAATAGTTGCTCAGCCTTGTCTCCGAATCACCGGCGACACGCCCTAACCTAGTGTCTTTTTATTAATTGTTTACACCGATTTTATTTAATTATTTGTTGTTCCGAAAATTACACAAAACCCATATTTGTCTTAGCTTTAAATTAAAATCTCATAATTTCATAGTGTAAACTCGACACATCAAAGACCAACCACACAAAGACGGCCATCGGTCCAACCTGACCGATGGACCTGACCGATGAATCCCATCGGTCCGTCCTGACCGATGGACCCGACCGCTAGGTCCCAGCGGTCTGTCCTGACCGCTACAAGTGTCCTTGCGAAATGCCAGGAACACTACCACACGACCCATCGATCTGTCCTGACCGATGGACCTGACCGATAAACCCCATCGGTCTGTCCTGACCGATGGACCTGACCGATAAACCCCATCGGTCTGCTCCAACCGCTGCAAGTGTCCTTGCGAATTGCCAGGAACACTGCCACATGATCCATCGGTCCAACTGACCGATGGACCTGACCGATGAACCCCATCGGTCCGTCCTGACCGCTGCAAGTGTCCTTGCGAAATGCCAGGAACACTGCAACCAACCTCAACGGTCTGTCACAACCGATGGACCTGACCGCTAGGTTACAGCGGTCACTTCCATCGGTCATGCATGACTGATGGAAACCACGGATACCACTAATCTTCACTGAGACCAAGCTTAACAAGCACAAAACACCATAAACAAGGTTCACAAGCTTCCATAAGCTTTTCCACCCTAATCACAACACACTAAGGCCCTAATACAACCTTATTACCAAGTGCAACAAGCCGTGGAATCCCCATGATTCCACCACACACATACCAAGAACACACATGCACCAATCAAGCTTCTATGGCATTTAAACACAAGATTTATGACTCACAAGCCACCACAAGCCTAGCAACCACTAGCTAGAACTCCACACTGGACCACAAGGCTAACAAGCAACTTAAGAACACCCTCAATGCTTGTCTAAACCCCACAAACCACCCCCAAACAAGGTTTAAGCCACCTTTGGTCACAACTCACCTTAGAAATGGATGGATCTAGCCTCTATGGACCTCCCCCAAGCTTTAGAAGGAACTCTCCTCAACCTCACAAGCCACGTCCAAGCTCAGCCCCAACTCCAAAACTAATCCCAAGCTCCACAAGCTCACACACACTTGATTCTACTAGAACCAACTCCACCAAGCTCTTCTCTCTTCTTCTCTTCTCTCTAGAACTTTATCAAAGCTCAAAACCTCTCCCAACACCAATAATGGCGTGGCCAAGGTGGAGAAGATGAAGGAAAAGAAAATATCTCAAGTTTTCGGAATTGCACTCTAGCCCTTCGGTTTCCCGCTTCACTACGGAATAACCCCAAACTTCCGAAACAACTTATGACACCCCCGAAACAAATCCAAATTAATTATTTCAACCCCATAATTTATTTCTCGAGACTTGTCTAAGGTTCATAAACTCGAAAGGATATCCCAATTAATTAACCGATAATTAATTTCTGGGACACGGGCGTTACATTTTGTATCTCATGAAAACATGTTGTTAATAATTTAATTTTAAATTTTTAGTTATTGATACTTTGCAAGCCCATAACATACAAATATTATAGATCTCAGTTTTTAATCCACCTTTCTTTTAAAGTTTTTATATCTCATAATATTTTTTTGTTAATTCATGTTCGTTAATTTAAATGTGGCAAAGAGTGCAGAGTTTTACAATGTTGTTATTTTCCACCACACGATATTTGTCTTCAAACAGTTCTGCTTGTTTTGCCCACAGTGTTGCAGGTATTTCAATTCTACTATTAACAATGCAAAACAACCGAGGTAAAAACCAATATTAATAATTGATCAAACTTTAAAGAATCGTTAAAAATATCACTGTATAAAATAATATTAGTAGATGCATCTATGTTACTCTTCTAGCAATAAAGTGATAGTAACTCTTCTTAGCGCATGTGTAGCCTTAGCACGGACATATGTTTTTTCTATATGTTTAATATATCCGATTGCATCTGCATGATGAAATAATGTTAAACATATTTTAAAGCACACATATAGTTAATTGTATTAGAAAATAGATAATTATCAACTTACCATATAAATCAATTGTCATATCTATAGATTTAACTAAATCATCGTAATTGTGAAAATGAAACTTTTCTTTGGGTATTTGACAAATTTGTTGTCTGACACTGGTAATTTTTGTTGTCTCTGTAAATCTCATCAGGAACTTATGATACGAAACTTTATAGTTTTTATTGTAATCTTGCACAATAAAGTTGCTAATTCAATAATATTTCCGTCACATAATTGATCTTCAAATTTTTTGAGAAGAGAATGATGCATAGTTCCTTGTATAATGAATAATTATTAATTGTAATAAACTTTTTAAAGAACAATGCATGGTAAGCAAGAAAAGAGACTAACATTCTCATCAAGTAATAGTAAATTCATTCCTATGAGTTCATTATCTTTTTTGAAGTTTATGAATTCTTACTTTCGAAGAAGTCGTACTATAGCATGAATATTACGATAAACACGCTTGCGATCTAATTGATCTAATGTCAAATTACTTTTCGAGATAGCCATAATAAAGAGAAAACTTTGTGCGTTAGTGTTTTTTTGTTTGTAAGAGTTGTGGTGGAAGAGAAAGGGGTGATATTTGTTTTATACTAAAAACAGTCGGCTATTTCTTTTACTGATAATAAAAGAAACTTTAACTTTGTTTTCTAAAATAAATTATTTTTTTAATTCCTGTTGATTTTTTTTTGTTTGGGGCTGGATTTTATTTTCTCTTAATTTAATTATTAATTAGATAAATTAACAAATCATTGATTTCTTTTTTTCCTTAAGATATGTTTTTTTTATTTTTGGGGTTTGTTTTAATTGTTTTTTAATTTTAATTATTGATTAGATAAATCCATAAATTCTGGATTTCTTTTTTTTCTTAAGATATGGTTTTTTGTATTTGATTTTTTTAATAATTATAATTATGAATTTGACATGTGGCAAGATCTGAAATTTTATTTGACACGTGTCATAATGTCGTTAATTATAATTTTGACATGTGTCAACATTTAGTGAGTGCAACCAATGTTTATATAATAAGATATATATATATATATATATATATATTTGTCAAATTAATTGTACTTTTATTTGAATTACTTTAATAAAAATAATATTCTTATTTGTTCTTATCAGTTTAATCTTTTCATTTATCTTATGAATGAACCTACGAATGTCGAAATGAAATAAGACTCCATAGTATGTGTTCAGTAAATAAGCTTTTTGAGATAACTTTCCAAATCAATGATGTTTTTTTTTTGGTCAACAGTATGGGTTATAAAAATTTTAATGTGCATAGTAACCTATGTTGCATGAAAACAAAAAATGCATAATCAAAATGTGTGAAAACGCTGAAAACATTTTTTAATTTTTTAAAAGTAATATGTACGTTTTGGAGATGTGAATATATATAAGGCAAGTCGGACCTCCTATTGCTTAGTACAATCTGAGCCCCCTTTCTCTAGTCACCGATTCACTATGTCCTTTGCTATCGAAGAAGAAACCATTAACATGAGTGGTTTATATTTCTAAAATTAATTAGATTTTTTATTAAGTTACCAAAATACCATATACTTCCTACGTTTCCAAATTATTAACTTACTAATTTTGCAAATAAAGAAAAAAATTCTATTACGTTTTCAAAATAGAATCAGATGTTTCGTGTTTTCTCTTATGAGCTCGGAATCTACATGGTCTTTTTATCTCTTATTGGGTCTTTTCAATAAGACTCTACTGCCACATCATCACCTCAAACTTGTGACTTTTTTTATTCCTCTCCAATTTAACTCAGTTGCTATATCTCACAACTTTTGAGCCACATTTCTTGTGCTTCTATCTCTCGCAACTTTTGAGCCATATTTTTCGTGTCACACACACTTAACTAACACACGTTCTTCCAGTAAAGATAAAAATAATAATAATTGGAGGAAAAAGACAATAAATCCTTATCATCATCCCCTTTTGTACGGTTAATTCCTACATTTACTATATAAATATGCTATTGTAGAGAAAAAAGCCCTAAACTCCTGAAGTCCGTACTATCTTCATGTCCTCACAAGAAATTGGGCCCTCTTTGTTGCAATGCACATGTAACTGCTCTTATGAGCTTTAAGTCTGCATGGTCCATTTTTCTATTCTTGGAATTTTCTCAATCAGATTCCAATATTGTCACATCATCACCTCAAACATGTGACTTTCTTATTCTTTTTCAATATTTTATTGCTATGTCTTGCAACTTTTGAGCCACATTTCTCGTGTCAAACACAGTTCTCGTGTCACACACACCTAACCTAATGTATGCTCTTCTAGTAAAGGTACAAATAACAATAATTGGAGGAAGAAAACATTAAATCCTTATTATCATCCCTTTTTTTTACGGTTAATGCCTAAATTTACTATATAAATATGCATTAATCACTAACAAAAATAGGGAACCGATGTTTGACCGTGGCTCCGGAGATAACAATGACGGCGGCGAGATTCTCAACCTCCAACAAAGATGTTTGGGAAAAGATATAGTGATCAATGACCAAGGTGCAAGTAACAACGTGGACGTCAATTCCAGACTCCGGAATACACAACTTTAGACTCTGGAAATGACATCTACGTAGTTACTTGCACCTTGGTCATTGATCACTATATCTTTTCTCCAAATTCTTTGCCAGAGACTGAGAATCTCGTTGTCATCGTTGTTGTCTCTGTGGCCACGGTTGACCTTAATTCCTTATTTTTTGTTGGGGGATGATGATAAGGATTTAATGTTTTCTTTCCTCCAATTAGTATTATTTTTACTTTTACGACAGTGAGAAGATCTAGCTCGAACAGTGTCCATTATCGTACCACCAGTCTCGCCTTCTTCTTCAACAATGGAGAGATGGTGTTGCCTCTTTCTGCGGCTGCTCGATGCTTCTCCAGCGGCGTTAGTGTCGTTCACCATGTCTATCGGAATTTTGAAGGTGTTAAAGATTGTGACTCGCTGAGATTCTGTCCGCTATGTAAATCAAATGAAAAGTGTGTAAACCCTAATTCCCTTTTCTATTTCCCCACCGGATCGTTTACAGAGTTGGGTCAGATTTCAATTCTTTTAAAGTAAATTCATTTCAATTTAGATTTAGAAGACCTTTTTCCCAAAAACATACATTTTTCATTTCTCTGGTGCCATCCTTTGTAATTTTCCTAAACTTTTGGTTTAATTTCAAAGCCAAAAATCATTTTGGTTTAAGCTTAACCACGATGTAACACAAGTACTAACTTCAGTTTGGTTTACCCTGAAAGTTCTTAGATTGATTTAGTTTGGTTTAAAATGTGACACAAGTACTAATGACAATGCATACGGTTCCAAAATGATCCAGTTTGATAATGTTATGGCTCAACTCGCATCAATTGATCACCAAGCAGTTACCATGGAGGACAAAGACAGAGATCATATCATGAACCAAGATTTTGACTGCCCTGAACTGAAGATTCACAAATATAAGAACCAAACCACATAGAACATAACTAAGGCAAATACATCTTTTGGTCTAAATCCAAGATCATAATTTACCCTAGTGAAATTAGAGTTTAGGTAACCATAAATTTGATGGACTATCCGATTTGTTCGTTGTCCTATTCGAAATGAAGAGACGAATATAAGATTATCTTGTCTACAAGGCTGAAGAACAGCCTTAAACCTTAGAATATGATTGAACCATTCCCAAGGCTCAAAGAACAAACATACAGCTAAGTATAACGATGGTTGGAGGAAAATAAGCATCAAGTAAACGATGAACCATAAAAACATCTGTTTAAACATTACCTAACAGAAATGTATTAGAAGGTTACTTGAGCAAAACGACTTACAACGGATATAATATGATAATTAATCCTCTTAGTCTTCACCTTCTTCTTCTTCTACTTCTTCTACTTCTTCTTCTTCTCCAGCTTCAGCTTCTTCTTCAGCTTCTTCTTCTTCTTCAGCTTCAGCTTCTTCTTCTTTTTCTATTCGGCAGATGCAAATACGTATACTCTTTGCCAAAGCCACACGAGACAGGAAATAGTCTGGAACTAACATGAAGTCCTTCTCAGGAATTTGGAAGCTCACTTTCTGTATCCTATTAATCTTCTCCAATTCAAACGTCAAAGTTTTACCTCCAAACGTATATGAGAGATGATACGACAACTCCTCAACTCCTGGAGCAGAAGGTGCTATGTAGTTCACTGAAACATACATTCCTTGTTGTTCCTTCAAACACTGAATCACAACCAATGTACCATCTATATATTCCTGAAGGACACAAATCTTCGGCTGGATCAGGTGGGAATGGCCATAGCTGAAACGATTATATGTGTTCTTGTGGTTATCAGCGTAGTGACTGTAGAGATTCTTGTACACACCACTATAGTTGCAGTTTGGTGCAAAACAATAGCACAGAGCAAAACTGCATTTCTTCTCATGGATTAATTCTTTGCCATAAGAAAACTTCTCGGTGCAGCCATGTTTTGCGTTCGGGCACGGGACAATGATTGCTTTGATGATTTTCTCCATAATTCTGCTTCGGTTGTTACCAATGGGCAAAGTGCAGGATGGACATTTTTGCCTCATTTTAGTACAGCAAGAAGAACACGCTATATGTCCATTGTCACACTGAGGTGAAAAACCCAACACAAAGTAAGATATTAATAATGACCAAAGTTACAACGATTGCCTGGAGAAAAGAAAGATAGCAAAAGCATTTTTAACTACTCTAGTGGAACTTATCAAGTCACAGAAACTATAAGCAAATATAAGCTTATACAAATCTACACTGGTAAAAATTCTTAAGTTTTCTTCAACAAATATATTCACATGACTTGTTTGCTATTCGATCAAATGAAAAGAAATGTTCTATACAAGAAACATAGCAATGTTTTTTTAGCTACTCAAATGGAACATATCAACTCAATGTGGGAGTCGAGATTGAATTAGAGAAATAGGATTCAATAAATCTAGAAGCAAATACAAGCTTATCAAAATCTAAACTGGTTATTCATAAGTTTTCTGTGACTAATTTACACACATTTCAATGACTTTAATGACATATCCATCTTTAAGGCATGAATTTTAAGTTAAATCACTGTAACATATGAAATATCAGTGTAGATTTGTAATTTTCATTTCCTATAATCATCATCTACTATTAAAAGACTAAAATTTTCATTTCGTATAATCATCATCTTCCTAATGCAATGTTTTACCCAAAATCATCAAACCACAAAGTTTACCTGATCTCTGAATTATCCATATATAAACCATAACTCTAAATCAAACATGAAGAAGGAGATGTGTTGAAGTAGAATCAAGACCTGAAAGATAGGAATTGTGAGTGGGTTACAGAAAATGGAACAATCGAGAAGATGTAGCTCAAACAGTGTCCCCGATGTTGCCAACTCATCTTCTCCCTTGTTCTCGGCTTCTTCTTCAACAATGGAGGGAACTCGTTGCCGCTTTCGACGGCTGTTCGACGCTTCTCCAGCGGCGTTTGTGTCGTTAACCATGTTTATCGGAATTTCGAAGGTGATTCGACGCTTCGCTATGTAAACGAATCAAAAGGTTCCCAAACCCTAATTCACTCTTCTAATTTTCCCGCCGGAACGTTTTTAGGATCCTCTGTTTTTTACTATAGGTGAGAATGTCTCTGTTTTATTTTTTACTGAGACAAGACCTTCTTCTTGATGCAGAGTCTTTTGACCTTTAGCTATGCTAATGTGACCAATTTATTAAAGCCTCTTCCATCTTAAAAATGCTAGAGGGTGTTGTCTAACACACTGAAAAGAAGCAATTAGAAAGAAATCAGATATTTCAAACCAGATTAATAACTATTAATCTGAAACCAAATGTCTTTTATCAATGCATATATAATTATATATTACTACCTATGTGATTATTTAACATACACCATATTTACATTGTCAACTACTATATGATTATTATATACATACGGCAACCATATATATACGGCCTAATATTATATGTACCACCATATATATATATGAATAAATTCCTTTTGAATTTATAAATTTGAAAGGGAATGTACTCTTTTATGATTTTATCAATGCATATATGATGAGATCATGACCAGCAACATGTTTGAAGAAGCTAAGGAGATGGAGGAGCAGGTTGAACCAGAGCTTAAGGAAGCTAAAGAGGGAGCCACAGAGCAACATGAACCCGAGGAAGCACACGACAAAGACTTACATGTGCCCCTTGGCCCGACGACTCGATCCAAGCAAGCAAGATTCCATCAAGCCTTCCACACTCTCTTACACCATATTCAGGGCCGACTTGAGTGTGCTAGTCCAGCCACCTTGGTTGTGATTCAAGCCACTTGAGCATTCATCAAGAGAGGTGTGTGGACTTGTACTCTTTTTCCCTCCTCTTGGTTTCGTCCCAATGGGTTTTCCAAGAGAGGTTTTTAATGAGTCCAGCCGACACACTCTTTACCATCAGCCTCTTGATGAAATCAAAGCCCACTCCAATCTCTCAAGAATCTCGCCAATATGAAGATGAAGAGTCTACTGGTCTTAGTCTTTGTACACTTAATGATCAGCTTTGACTCATTAAGTATTATCTATTTTCTATGCTTTCTAGTTCTAAGTATCCTAAACTCTTTAAGTACTTGTATTTTCTTTCTTTTCAGATTATCAAACCTTTTCTTATTCTCAATATCTTTGAAAACTGTTTGATCAAAGCTCGATTAATGTACTTGGAAGATCTCCTTGCATTACGAGTAACCTTGATAGTCTAAGAGTGATTCCGCACCTCTTAGAAGTTTCAATCAATCCATTTTTCGTGACTTATCCATCCATCTTGATCGATCTATTCAACTTCTCACTCGCCAATCATCATCCAAAACCGGTGCATCCGAGGATTCATCGCTTCAAGGACTTCACCTAATATTTGGAGAGCATTCAGGGACGTGATCCTCCCCTAGGATCACATCAAGTGGTATCAGAGCAGACTCCATCTCAGGTTGTGTCTTTTCAAATCGATTGTACCCTTTCATATTCTTCATAACCTTTGAATCGATTTGTCTGTTGATTGTCGGAATTTTCATAAATCATTGGTAATAGATAAAATCGTGATATCAGTTTTCAAAGAACATATTATGAGTCTAGTTTCTGTGAAAATTGATTTCGGAATTTTTTGACACGATTTGATATTTTAATCTGACCGATCATCTTCAAGTGATTTCGAGAAGAAGATTTCTGCGATTTTCAGTGTTTTAATTTTCATAAATCCGTTTTAATTGCTAAAATGGTGAGATCGGTTGGATCTGTTTCTAAAACGAGTCAGGTATTTTAGAAAAATGTTTCTAGAATTTTTGAACGTGTTTGGACATTTTATTCGAATTGATCAAACCAAACTGTCTCTTGGAATCCAAGCAAGCTTGCCGAGTATTGTTGTTGTGTTATCTTTAGGGCATTTTACTTGTTATTTGTTTGAATCTGAACAGGTACCATGGCAGAAACCAGCAATGGTGAAGAAGAATCCGCAAACTCCAACAAGCAACTTCTTGACTCCTTTAAAGCAATGATGAACGAGAGTATAGCAACCATGAGGGCAGAGATGAGAGCTGAGTTTGACAGATCCATCAATGACCGATTTAGGAGGTAATCACAACCTTCTGAGGCTGAGCAGTACTATAGTCACTCCTCTAGATCACATCATTCAAGGAGAAGACGACCAAGAGAGGAACAAACCCTTAGGATCAACCAAACTAATTCCCGACGGTATGACAACTCTTAGTCACAAGGAGAACTTTGAATCTGCATACTACTTTTGAAAAAAATGAGCAACGGGAGAATCTGTTCCATACTCGTTGTCTAGTAAAAGAAAAGGTTTGCAGCTTAGTGATCGATGGGGGGAGTTGCACCAACGTTGCGAGTGAGTCCATGGTTGAAAAACTTGGTCTAGCGGTAATTAAGAGAGCTAAGCCTTACAAGTTGCAATGGCTTAATGATGAGGGAGAGTTGGAAGTTAAGAACCAGGTCTTAGTTCCCTTGTCTATAGGAAAATATGAAGATGAGGTCTTATGTGATATCTTACCAATGGATGCTGGGCATATACTTCTTGGAAGACCGTGGCAATCTGATCGTAAAGTCATGCACGATGGGTTCACCAACAGGTATATCTTTGAGTTCAAGGGCAAGAGGAATATTCTCGTACCATTAACACCACAAGAGATTCATCTAGACCAGATCACTTTGAAGAAAAACAAGACCACTTCCGAATCCAAGCTCAAACAACCGACCAATCTTATGATCAAGCCTCAACAAGGAAGTTATTTGACATCCCTACTTTTTGTGTTTAAAGAATGTCTTAAAACTAACCAAACGGTGCAGGAAATCCCTAGCAAAATTCAGTTTCTTTTACAAGAGTTTCAAGATGTTTTCCCGGAAGAACCTCCACAAGGTTTGCCGCCAATCCGTGGCATTGAACACCAAATCGATTTCATACCCGGAGCGTCTCTTCCCAACAAACCAGCCTACAGAACCAACCCTCTAGAAACTAAGGAGCTTCAACAACAAGTCACCGAGCTCGTGGAGAAAGGACATATCCGAGAGAGTATGAGCCCATGTGCCGTGCCCGTTTTGCTTGTCCCAAAGAAAGATGGAAGCTGGAGGATGTGTGTCGATTGCCGTGCAATCAACAATATCACTGTAAAGTATCGACATCCTATACCTAGATTAGATGATATGCTTGATGAATTGCATGGTTCTAGCATCTTTTCTAAGGTAGATCTTAAAAGTGGATACCATCAAATTAGAATGAAAGAAGGGGATGAATGGAAAACCGCATTTAAAACTAAGCATGGTCTATATAAATGGTTAGTCATGCCTTTTGGATTAACAAACGCACCTAGTACTTTCATGAGACTAATGAATCATGTTCTTAGAGCATTCATATGTCATTTTGTGGTTGTATATTTCGATGACATCCTAATCTATAGCCGTAGCTTGGACGATCATGTGGAGTATCTTAGAAAAGTTCTGGAAGTACTTAGGAAAGAAACCTTGTATGCTAATCTTAAGAAATGTACCTTTGGAACGGATAACCTTGTCTTCTTAGGTTTTGTTGTGAGTACAGATGGCATTAAGGTTGATGAGGAAAAGATCCAAGTGATCAAAGAATGGCCGAGTCCTAGAAACATTGGCGAAGTGAGAAGCTTTCATGGCCTTGCCGGTTTTTATCGGAGATTTGTCAAAGACTTTAGCACTCTAGCAGCTCCACTCACTGAAGTTGAGACGACCCGATTTTTTTTTTTTTTTTTTTTACAATAAATACTTAGTATTTAAAATGCCCATACATTTTAAATACTCTCCAAGTACTTACACAAAAACCACAATACAAAACCAAAGCATAGAATACGCAGTTCTACAATACAGCGGAAAAATACAACACAAAACGGTAAAGCATACTACCCTGGGTCCTAATCATCCTCTCCCTCCGAATCTTCGATTCCACGATCACACCTTATCTTTACATGCATCGACAAAAGTGATGCATCAACATTTGGAAAACCAACACAAAACCTAAACCCACAAGCAAGGCATACAACCACAATCACAAATTCACGCATGAACAAGATTCACCACAAAGGCCCTATCAATTCCTAACATCAACATATGCAAGGCAATTAATAGCAGAACACGTCTAGCACCATAGCAATTCGACACACACGAAAGCTAAACAGGAGACACACAAGACAACCAAACAAGGATGGCCATCGGTCTAACCTGACCGATGGACCTGACCGATGAACCCCATCGGTCCGTTCTAACCGCTACAACTGTCCTGGCGAATTGCCGGGAAACGCTGCAACCAACCCCATCAGTCCAACCTGACCGATGGCCCCGACCGCTAGGTCCCAGCGGCCTGTCCTGACCGCTACAAGTGTCCTTGCGAATTGCCAGGAACACTGCCACACGACCCATCGGTCCAACCTGACCGATGGACCCAACCGATAAACCCCATCGGTCTGCTCTAACCGCTGCAAGTGTCCTTGCGAAATGCCAGGAACACTGAAACACAACCCATCGGTCCAACCTGACCGATGGACTCAACCGCTAGGTGCCAGCGGGCACTTCCATCGGTCAGACATGGCCGATGGAACCCACGGATACCACTAATCTTCACTTAGACCAAGCTTAACAAGCACAAAACACCATAAACAAAGTTCACAAGCTTCCAATAAGCTTTTCCACCCTAATGACAACACACTAAGGCCCTAATTGATGTGTCGAGTTTTAACCCAATTAAATACTGCAAGTGCACAGAACAATCGCAATAGTATAAAAGGAATCGAATCCACAGAGACCAAGGTTACACTATGAAATTATGAGATTTTAGTTCAAAGCTAAGACAATATGGGATTTGTTGAATTTTTGGAACAGCAAAATAATAAAATAAAATCGGTGCAAACAATTAATTAAAGGCACTAGGTTAAGGTATTTCGCTGGTGATTAGGAGACAAGGCTGAGCAACTATTCAGGGCTAACTAACTACCGGTCTTGAACTCAAACACAAATAAATGTCGCCCCACTCTCGTGATGTATCGACACCTTTATCTAACAACCTAGATACCGAAACTCTCGCCTGGATCTAATGATGACGATAAGCATTAACAAACAGGTTCAATATGTTCACAATCAATCGCAGCAATCAACTCTCGTTGGCTATGCACCAATTGCTCACCAATGATTTATCTAGCAAACCTAGAGCACTCTCGTGAATAAGTTTAACCTAAAATCATAGACTAAATGGCCAGTTTAATCTAAGCTTTAAGAACCCCTATTGGTGAAGACAATAAATTCCAATCCTATTTGTGCTCAGCCATTAACAACCTAATTCACCATTGAAAACCCTGATCTAGCTATGGATCTACTCACACATGGCAAGATCAAATACAACAAAGCAAAGAGATGAATTCATGATTTATTTAAAGAATAAGGTTCAGGAAAACTTCTCAAACAAGCTGTGGATTGATCGATGACAGGAGAATAGAGGTCCAAGGCTGAGTAATACAAATCCAAATCGAACAAAGGAACAAAGTGTGAAGTCTTGAAACCAAAAAATAAAACCTAGAATGAAGAACTGAAGTCTGAGAACGAACGTGATAGAATTCTGAGGCGGCTGGCCTCTTTTTATTCTAAAAATTAATTAAAAACGTGCCCCTAGGTAAAATAGGTCGAGCACCCCGGGCGAGTACCCTGGCGAGCACGCGAGCACCTGCTCGGCGTGAAAATCGTCTTTTTGCTCCAAATTGCTTCTTTTGCTCCAATGTGCTCAAATATCTTCAATACATGCTCCAGAGCGTCAAAATACCTGAAAAAACACAAAAGAAACTAGAAAAGACTCGAAAACAAGATAAAAAAGACTAGTTAAAATAGGACAAAATACTAATATATGACTAATACAACCTTATTACCAAGTGCAACAAGCCATGGAATCCCCATGATTCCACCACACACACACCAAGAACACACATGCACCAATCAAGCTTCTATGGCATTTAAACATAAGATTTATGACTCACAAGCCACCACAAGCCTAGCAACCACTAGTTAGAACTCCACACAGGACCACAAGGCTAACAAGCAACCTAAGAACACCCTCAATGCTTGTCTAAACCCCACAAACCCCCAAACAAGGTTTAAGCCACCTTTGGTCACAACTCACCTTAGAAATGGATGGATCTAGCCTCTATGGACCTCCCCCAAGCTTTAGAAGGAACTCTCCTCAACCTCACAAGCCACGTCCAAGCTCAGCCCCAACTCCAAAACTAATCCCAAGCTCCACAAGCTCACACACACTTGATTCTACTAGAACCAACTCCAACAAGCTCTTCTCTCTTCTTCTCTTCTCTCTACAACTTTATCAAAGCTCAAAACCTCTCCCAACACCAATAATGGCGTGGCTAAGGTGGAGAAGATGAAGGAAAAGAAAATATCTCAAGTTTTCGGAATTGCACTCTAGCCCTTCGGTTTCCCGCTTCACTACGGAATAACCCCAAACTTCCGAAACAACTTATGACACCCCCAGAACAAATCCAAATTAATTATTTCAACCCCATAAATAATTTCTCGAGACTTGTCTAAGGTTCATAAACTCGAAAGGACATCCAATTAATTAACCGATAATTAATTTTCGGGACACGGGCGTTACAATTCTCCCCCACTAACATAGATTCGACCTCGAATCTACGTTACCGTTCATCTCCAATGAACCCAAATCGTCGAAACGATTACTCAAACCTTGGCCAACCCGGCCAACCCACACACACAGGTACACGCATGTACACACGAGGCCTATAACTAACCTCCGAGGTTTCCCACTCAGTCTCTCTATGCTTATGACACCGCAGCATCATATGTACTTATTGCTCATCCCAGGGCTCAAGACACCGCAGCATATCCGAACTCTAGGCTCTAACATACGCCGCAGGATATCCTCTATACCTCGCAAGGTATAACTCATACCACAGCACCCAAGACACCGCAGCATCTCCGAGTTCTGGGTATCTGCCGTACCACTCTCCTCGGGGCAATATAACCCTCATGAGTCTCCGATATCCCATACCTCTCAATTCTAGGCCATATAACCTTCCTGAGTCTCCGATATACTTTTACCTCTCAATTCTGGGCAATATAACCTACGTCTAGGTTATACACCTTACGAATCCACGGTATCGTATATCACTCTTGGCTATATACCCTCCGAATCCACGGTATCTCATATCACTCTAGGCTATACATTGCCAGTTACACTCTTAGGCCCGCAGTCCTTCGAGTTAACGGCACTAGAGGAACTAGTCCTCTCACTGAGCAATATGCCACATATCTATAAGCATCTCCGACTGATCTACCTCCCGTGATCCATGTAAATCCTCGCAAGGTAACACTGGCATCACCCATATTCCACACCCGGAATATCTGCCGTGCATAACCAACCAAGGCTATAGCACCGGTATTCAACACTTCGGGCACCACATAATCTTTTCCTGATTATGTACCAAGCTTTTAAACTCTCTTAAAAAATTTTCCATGGCACTCGTGCCATTACCAATAAGAACCACCGTCTTATTACTATCATGCTTTAACGCTTTTTAACACCAAAACGAAAGCAATCCAAGACTCGCAAGTCAAATAATAATAAGGAAAACTCACATCTTATTATTAAACACCATAATGTAACATCGTCATACATAACGGCAATACAAAATGAAAAATACACATCGCATACAGGTACATACCGAAACTGGAACCACTCGATGGAACTCAAGCCGCAGCCTGCTTCTGGAACCACTTCTGGAACCGCACTTCCATCCGAGCCTCAGGCTCCCAAGTTTCCTCCTGCACCCCGTCACAGTCCCACATAACTCGCATCATCGGAATCTTCTTCCGACGAAGCTCCTTGACCCTCCGCTCGAGAACTCTCAAAGGTCTCGCCTCAACGGTCATATTGGGCTGGAGATTTGACGGAATCTCACCCAATACCTCGTCACCCCTATGCAAACACTTCTTCAGCAGCGACACATGGAAGACCTTATGAAATGCATGCATAATCTCGGGTAACTCCAACCGATACGTGACCGGTCCAACACGCTCTACAATCCGGAACAGCCCCATATACGTTGGACTCAACTTAGTCACAGTAATGGACATGTTCGGACCTCTCAGCAAAGCCATCTTAAGATACACTCTATCTCCCACCTCAAACACAAGCTCTTTCCGCCTCTTATCGGCATAACTCTTTTGCCGATCCTGGGCCTCTTTCATGTTCAGCTTCAAAACCCGGATCCTCTCCGTGGTTTCCTGAACAAAACTCGCACCCAATGTGCTCCTCTCCCCCACTTGAGTCCAACACAAAGGTGTACGACATGGCCTCCCATACAGAGCCTCGTATGGAGCCATCCCAATACTCGCCTGGTAGCTATTGTTATACGCAAACTCTACCAAGCTCAAGTGATCCACCCAATGACCACCCCAATCCAGCACGCACATCCTCAACAAATCCTCCAGAGTCTGGATGGTCCTCTCGGACTGCCCATCTGTCTGAGGATGATAAGCCGTACTCATGTGCACCCTCGTGCCCATCTCCGTCTGAAACGCATTCCAGAACTCAGATGTGAACTTAGGATCCCGGTCCGAGACAATGCTCACCGGTACTCCATACAGTCTCACAATCTCCTGCACGTACTTCCTAGCCAAAACTGCAGACCCATCGGTCTTCTTAATGGCCAGAAAACGTGCACACTTAGTCAATCGATCAACGATGACCCAGATAGCATCCTTGGTCCGAGAAACTGGTAATCCCACTACGAAATCCATCGTGATCATATCCCACTTCCACTCTGGAATGGGTAAACTCCGCAACAAACCACTCGGAACCTGATGCTCTGCCTTCACTAACTGGCACACGTTGCACGCCGCAACCCAGTTAGCAACATCCTTCTTCATCCTGACCCAATGATAATACCGCTTAAGATCCCGGTACATCTTAGTCGCTCCTGGATGAATCGAAAACATACTCGCATGAGCCTCACTCAGGATCTCACGCCTCAAATCCTCATCCAAAGGTACGCATACCCTCCCACTCACAAGGATAGTGCCATTCGGAGATACCTGATACTCAGAACCCGATTCTCTCGAAGCCTTAACCAAGCCCTCATCTTTTTCCTAAGCCAGCTGAACTCTGCTCAAAAGATCTGCCTGATTAGCTGCCTCTAAGCCCAACGGTTCCTGAGATACAACACACAAACACAATGTGCTAATCTCGCTCACCAAAGACTCAACCTCATGCTTCCGAGCCAAAGCCACCCACTTCCGACTCAACGCATCCGCAACCAGATTAGCCTTACCAGGATGGTAAGCTATCTCCAGATCATAATCGGCCACTAGCTCCATCCAGCGCCTCTGCCTCAAATTCAACTCAGGCTGAGTGAAAATGTACTTCAGGCTCTTATGATCTGTGAACACCTGAACCTTTCCGCCATAAAGATAAGATCTCCAAATCTTTAAAGCGAAAACAACCGCAGCCATCTCAAGATCATGGGTAGGGTAGTTGCAATCATGCTTCCGCAGCTGCCGCGAAGCATAGGCAATAACCTTCCCCCGCTACATCAACACACAACCAAGACCCACTCCCGACGCATCAGTATACACCACGTAAGGCTCACCCGGATCAGGCAACGCCAATACTAGAGTACTAGTCAGCAAGGCCTTCAGTTTTGCAAAACTCTCCTCACACTCCGAGGACCAGACGAAAGGAACATCCTTTCCTGTTAGCTTCGTCATAGACTTAGCCAAACTCGCGAAACCCTTAACAAACAGCCGGTAATAACCTGCCAACCCGAGAAAACTCCTCATCTCGGTGGCATTCCTCGGCCTCGGCCAAGCACTAATGGCCCGAACCTTCTCTAGATCCACCGAAACCCCGTCCACCGAGATAACGTGACCTAGAAAACCGATCTCTCGCTGCCAGAAGTTGCACTTGCTCAACTTAGCAAACAACTTCTACTCTCGCAGCTTCGCAAGAACCACACGAAGATGCACCTGGTGCTCCTCCACGCTCTTCGAAAACACCAAGATGTCATCGATAAAGATGATAACAAACTCATCCAGATACTCCTGGAAAACGCTGTTCATCAATCTCACAAATGCAGCAGGTGCATTTGTCAACCCAAATGGCATCACCACAAACTCGTAGTGGCCATAACGAGATCTAAAAGCCGTCTTCCGGATATCTCCCTCATCGATAGGAATCTGATGATATCCCGACGCTAAGTCAATCTTGGAGAACCAAGTAGCCCCTCTCAACTGATCCAACAACTCATCAATCCGAGGAAGAGGATACCTGTTCTTCACTGTGACTCGGTTAAGTCCTCGGTAGTCAACGCACAACCGAAAACTCCCATCCTTTTTCTTCACAAACAATACCGGTGCTCCCCACGGTGAAGTACTTGGGCGAATAAACCCTTTACTCAGCAACTCCTCCAGCTGCTTCTTCAGCTCTGCCATCTCTGCGGGAGCCATCCTATAAGGTGCCCTGGATATCGGTGCCGTCCCTAGTTCTAACTCAATCGTGAAAGGATCCGACCTAGACGGTGGCAACCCTTGCAACGATTGGAACACATCGGGAACTCTCGAACCACTCGAATATCCTCTACCTTAACCTCTCTAACGGCCTCCGGCAAAGAAATGGTAGCCAAATACGCCTCACAACCTCTCTCGATCATACGCTCGGCCTGTATAACCGAGATCACGAGACTCCCGGAAGTCGGTCTCACCCCTGATACACCAACCTCCCCTTGCCTCTGTCGAACTCGACACGCCCTCGGTGACAATCCAGATGCGCTCTGAACTTCTCGAGCTAATCCATGACCAAAATGACATCGTACAGCTCCACAGAGCAGATAATCAAATCGGCAGGCATAGACTCTCCCGCTACCTGAACATCCACGTCCCTAACCCGACCGTGAATCATCAAGAGCTTCCCTCCAGCAACCTGCACGAAACCCTAACTCACACCGGGCTCGCTTCGAACATTAGCCTTCTCAACTAATTCCGGAGTAACGAAGCAATGAGATTCTCCCGTGTCAAACAACACATGACACTCAACACCCGCAACACACAAGGTCCCTGCACATATACATGTGCCTAGAACCTTAAAACCCAAAAAGCAACCAAAATTCCCCAACGCACAGAATTGAACTTAGATAAGTCTAAGAAAAATACATGTGATCGGCCTGGAACTTAGCTCTCCGGACTCGATGATGGAATACGCTGCCACCGGCCTAGCGGGCTGCACCACTGTGGCCTCACTCTGCCGCAGCTTGGGACACTGAGGTCTAATGTGCCCCGCCTCCTTGCAGTGAAAGCACACCCAAGAATCCACTCGTACTCCACCCTTTTTAGGGCAGCTCGCCACTCTGTGATCCGTGTTCCCACACCCAAAGCAACCTGGACCACCTCGGCTACCACTCGAAGCGCCATCACACCTCCTCTTCTATCCTTGCATCGGCCTACCGCCTCTGTAACAGATGCACGGATCTCGCCTGAAGACTCGGGGTAACCGATACCACCTCATCCTTCAGACCTTCCTCCAGCAACGCCGCAGTCTCAACCAACTCATCAACCGTGCAAAAAGACCTAACCATGCACCGGTTCCGCAAGTCATCCCTAAGACCCATCAAGAATCTCTGCACAGGGATCGACTCACTCTCAACCGCTCGTCTAACATACGACCCGAGCCGGTTGAACTCCACCTCATACTCGCGTACCGACTGATCCCCCTGAGTCAATCTCGCAAGCCTCGACTCTAACCGGTTGAACGCCTCCTGAGGGAAAAACTTGGAGTTAAACTCCTCCACAAAATCCGCCATCCATTCAGCCTGAACTCTCCGGCTGCCACACCCTCCACCAGAGATCGCGATCACCCTCTCGATAATAGACCTAATGTCCACTTGGTATCCCAGGGACACCTACTCGAGAGGAAATTCCTCTCTAACCTCCTCAACCACGCATCAGGTCCTCGGGATTAGCACCTCCGGGGAAAAACCCCGTGCCTATCCTCTCGCATCTGCTCCATCATCCTAAGGTAGGATAGGAGCTCCTCAAAGAACCACAGCTGCTACCTGAGGCTGAACCTCAACACCCACCGGAGCCACAGGAGCCTGAGCTGGTACCCTCTCGGTAACCGCTCCAACAACACCGTCAAGAGATTAGCAAGCGATAAATAGAGCCTGAACATCACCACGCCACTCGCAGAGCACCCACTGCTATACCCGCAGGTATACCCGCAGCGCCAGCTGGAACACCAGCCACTCCAGCACGCATGCCAGACACATCATCAGACCCCACCTGACTCGCAAGCGAATCCTCGACCTGCTCCTCCACAACACGACCCCGGCCACGGCCACGGCCTCTACCACGCCCTCTAGCCATCTGCACTTGCAAGAAACAAAGACTAAGGACACTAAAACTCAATCATCACAATAAAGATAACTTACCGTGGAATCGCACAAGGCTCGAAGAGGATGATTCTAAGACCCCATGCAATACCCAACTAACCCTGAGCCACCCAGGCTCCTAGAACCGTTTAGGCTCTGATACCAAACTGAGACGACCCGATTTTTTTTTTTTTTTGTTACAATAAATACTTAGTATTTAAAATGCCCATACATTTTAAATACTCTCCAAGTATTTACACAAAAACCACAATACAAAACCAAAGCATAGAATACGCAGTTCTACAATACAGCAGAAAAATACAACACAAAACGGTAAAGCATACTACCCCGGGTCCTAATCATCCTCTCCCTTCGAACCTTCGATTCCACGATCACACCTTATCTTTACCTGCATCGACAAAAGTGATGCATCAACATTTGGAAAACCAAACGCTGAGTGAGATTGATCCTCCCAACAACAGGTATGCGAAAACCCACAAACAAGGCATACAACCACAATCACAATTCACGCATGAACAGGATTCACCACAAAGGCCCTATCAATTCCTAACATCAACATATGCAAGGCAATCAAAAGCAGAACATGTCTAGCACCGTAGCAATTTGACACACACGAAAGCTAAACAGGAGACACACAAGACAACCATACAAGGACGGCCATCGGTCTAACCTGACCGATGGACCTGACCGATGAACCCCATCGGTCCGTCCTAACCACTACAACTGTTCTGGCGAATTGCCGGGAAACGCTGCAACCAACCCCATCGGTCCAACCTGACCGATGGGCCCGACCGCTAGGTCCCAGCGGCCTGTCCTGACCGCTACAAGTGTCCTTGCGAATTGCCAAGAACACTGTCACACGACCCATCGGTCCTACCTGACGGATGGACCCAACCGATAAACCCCATCGGTCTGCTCTAACCGCTGCAAGTGTCCTTCCGAAATGTCAGGAACACTGCAACACAATCCATCGGTCCAACCTGACCGATGGACTCAATCGCTAGGTGCCAGCGGGCACTTCCATCGGTCAGACATGACCGATGGAACCCACGGATACCACTAATCTTCACTTAGACCAAGCTTAACAAGCATAAAACACCATAAACAAGGTTCACAAGCTTCCATAAGCTTTTCCACCCTAATCATAACACACTAAGGCCCTAATACAACCTTATTACCAAGTGCAACAAGCCATGGAATCCACATGATTCCACCACACACACACCAAGAACACACATGCACCAATCAAGCTTCTATGGCATTTAACCACAAGATTTATGACTCACAAGCCACCACAAGCCTAGCAACCACTAGCTAGAACTCCACACTGGACCACAAGGCTAACAAGCAACCTAAGAACACCCTCAATGCTTGTCTAAACCCCACAAACCCCCAAACAAGGTTTAAGCCACCTTTGGTCACAACTCACCTTGGAAATGGATGGATCTAGCCTCTATGGACCTCCCCCAAGCTTTAGAAGGAACTCTCCTCAACCTCACAAGCCACGTCCAAGCTCAGCCCCAACTCCAAAACTAATCCCAAGCTCCACAAGCTCACACACACTTGATTCTACTAGAACCAACTCCACCAAGCTCTTCTCTCTTCTTCTCTTCTCTCTAGAACTTTATCAAAGCTCAAAACCACTCCCAACACCAATAATGGCGTGGCCAAGGTGGAGAAGATGAAGGAAAAAAAAATATCTCAAGTTTTCGGAATTGCACTCTAGCCCTTCGGTTTCCCGCTTCACTACGGAATAACCCCAAACTTCCAAAACAACTTATGACACCTCCGGAACAAATCCAAATTAATTATTTCAACCCCATAATTAATTTCTCGAGACTTGTCTAAGGTTCATAAACTCGAAAGGACATCCCAATTAATTAACCGATAATTAATTTCCAGGACACGGGCGTTACATAAGTTATCAAGAAGAATGTTGGATTTAAGTGGGAGCAAGCTCAAGAAGACGCTTTCCAAGCTTTGAAAGACAAGCTCACACAGTCTTCGGTGCTATCTCTTCCTAACTTTGATAAAACTTTTGAAATTAAATGTGATGCCTCAGGAATTGGTATTGGCGCTGTACTTATGCAGGAAATGAAGCCCATAGCCTATTTTAGTGAAAAACTTGGAGGAACCACACTCAATTACCCTACTTACGATAAGGAACTCTATGCGCTTGTTCGAGCCTTGCAAACATGGCAACATTATCTTTGGCCCAAGGAATTTGTTATCCACACGGACCATGAATCTCTAAAGCATCTCAAAGGAAAACAAAAGCTGAATAAAAGACACGCAAGGTGGGTTGAATTCATCGAAACTTTCCCTTATGTGATCAAATACAAGAAAGGTAAAGAGAATGTAGTAGCCGATGCTCTTTCTCGAAGGTATGTTCTCTTGAATTCTCTAGAAGTTAAGCTACTTGGATTCGAGCATATCAAGACTTTATATGCTGCTGACCCTGATTTTAAAGACATCTATGCTTCTTGTGAGAAGTTTGGTAGCGGCAAATACTTTCAATGTGACGGTTTTCTCTTCTATGAAAATAGATTGTGTGTGCCTAACTCTTCTTTAAGAGATTTGTTTGTCAAGGAAGCTCACGCAGGTGGTCTCATGGGGCATTTTGGCGTAGCTAAGACATTGAGTGTGATGCAAGAACATTTCTTTTGGCTGCACATGCGAAGAGATGTAGAGAAAGCTTGTGAAAGATGCACAACTTGCAAACGAGCTAAGTCCAAAATCCAATCTCACGGTTTGTATACTCCTTTACCCATTCCTTTGCATCCATGGCATGACATTTCTATGGATTTTATTGTTGGATTGCCTAGGACTAAGACCGGAAAAGATTCTGTGTTCGTTGTGGTAGATAGGTTCTCCAAAATGGCACACTTTATCCCTTGTCATAAAACTGATGATGCCATGAATATAGCCAGATTGTTCTTTAAGGAAATTGTTAGATTGCATGGTATGCCTAGGACCATTGTATCGGATAGAGACACTAAGTTCCTTAGCTATTTCTGGAAAACACTTTGGTCTAAGTTAGGAACTAAGCTTTGTTTCTCTACAACTTGTCACCCCCAATCCAATGGTCAAACCGAGGTAGTTAATAGGACTTTATCTACTTTGTTGCGTGCATTGATTAAAAAGAATCTAAAGACTTGGGAAGAATGTTTACCTCATGTAGAGTTTGCTTATAATCATGCTAGACATTCTGCATCTAAGTATTCTCCATTTGAAATTGTCTATGGGTTTAATCCTATATCACATTTGGATCTAATGCCTTTACCTGTGAGTGAAAGAGCTAGCTTAGATGGGAAAAAGAAAGCAGAACTTGTCAAGCAGATTCATGAGAAAGCTCGGATCAAATTGGAGAGCAAGACCAAGCTCTATGCCAAAGTACGCTAACAAAGGCCGAAAGGAAAAGATTTTCGAAGAAGGCGACTTGGTTTGGATACATTTGAGAAAGGAAAGATTTCCCAACGAAAGAAAGTCCAAACTCATGCCCCAAATCGATGGTCCTTTCAAAGTCATCAAGAAACTCAACAATAATGCCTACCAGCTGGACCTCCCAGGTAAGTACAACGTAAGGTCAAGCTTCAATATAACTGATTTAATTCCTTTTTGCGCAGAAGAAACGGATTTGAGGTCAAATCCTTCTCAAGTGGGAGAGGATGATGAGATCATGACGAGCAACATGTTTGAAGAAGCTAAGAAGATGGAGGAGCAGCTTGAACCAGAGCTTAAGGAAGCTAAAGAGGGAGCCACGGAGCAACATGAACCCGAGGAAGCACACGACAAAGACTTACATGTGCCCCTTGGCCCGATGACTCGATCCAAGCAAGCAAGATTCCATCAAGCCTTCCACACTCTCTTACACCATATTCAGGGCCGACTTGAGTGTGCTAGTCCAGCCACCTTGGTTGTGATTCAAGCCACTTGAGCATTCATCAAGAGAGGTGTGTGGACTTGTACTCTTTTTCCCTCCTCTTGGTTTTGTCCCAATGGGTTTTCCAAGAGAGGTTTTTAATGAGGCCAGCCCACATACTCTTTACCATCAGCCTCTTGATGAAATCAAAGCCCACTCCAATCTCTCAAGAATCTCGCCAATATGAAGATGAAGAGTCTACTTGTCTTAGTCTTTGTACATTTAATGATCAGCTTTGACTCATTCAGTATTATCTATTTTCTATGCTTTCTAGTTCTAATTATCCTAAACTTTTTAAGTACTTGTATTTTCTTTCTTTTCAGATTATCAAACCTTTTCTTATTCTCAATATCTTTGAAAACTGTTTGATCAAAGCTCGATTAATGTACTTGGAAGATCTCCTTGCATTACGAGTAACCTTGATAGTCTAAGAGTGATTCCGCACCTCTTAGAAGTTTCAATCAATCCATTTTTCGTGACTTATCCATCCATCTTGATCGATCTATTCAACTTCTCACTCGCCAATCATCATCCAAAACCGGTGCATCCGAGGATTCATCGCTTCAAGGACTTCACCTAGTATTTGGAGAGCATTCAGGGACGTGATCCTCCCCTAGGATCACATCAATATATATTACTACTACCTATCTGAATATTTAACATACACCATATTTACATTGTCAACTACTATATGATTATAAAACCAAAAAAAAAAAAAACTAATATATTATTATTATATATATGGTAACCATATATATACGTATAAAATTAGATGACAATTTAAACTAGCTTGTAAAGTTGTAATTTTTACCTTTGAGCGGCGTCGGCGATAAAAAACGATCTTTAAGGCGAAACAAACAAAGCTTCTCCGATCTCCTTTTTTCCGGCGTGCGGTGGCTCTCACCACCGCCGGAAAGGAACACTCTTTTTCTTTTCTTTTTACTCCGGCTACTAGTTCCTTGAGGTTGTACGACGATGGGTATAGATTCGGGATTTGGTTCTCCCTGCAGTTGTTTTTGGTGTCGTCGGGTTTCGCAGTTACTTCTAGTCTCAAGGCTGTTGCAAGGTATTGTTGCTCTGTGTGTCAATATAAATATTTTTCTATTTCCCCACTGGAATGTTTACAGAGTTAGGTCAGATTTCAATTCTTTTAAAGTAAATTCATTTCAATATAGATTTAGAAGACCTTTTTCCCAAAAACATACATTTTTCATTTCTCTGGTGCCATCCTTTGTAATTTTCCTAAACTTTTGGTTTAATTTCAAAGCCAAAACTCATTTTGGTTAAAGCTTAACCACGATGTAGCACAAGTACTAACTTCAGTTTGGTTTACCCTGAAAGTTCTTAGATTGATTTAGTTTGGTTTAAAATGTGACACAAGTACTAATGACAGTGCATACGGTTCCGAAATGATCCAGTTTGATAATGTTATGGCTCAACTCGCATCAATTGATCACCAAGCAGTTACCATGGAGGACAAAGACAGAGATCATATCATGAACCAAGATTTTGACTGCCCTGAACTTAAGATTCACAAATATAAGAACCAAACCACATAGAACATAACTAAGGCAAATACTTCTTTTGGTCTAAATCCAAGATCATAATTTACCCTAGTGAAATTAGAGTTTAGGTAACCATAAATTTGATGGACTATCCGATTTGTTCGTTGTCCTATTCGAAATGAAGAGACGAATATAAGATTATCTTGTCTACAAGGCTGAAGAACAGCCTTAAACCTTAGAATATGATTGAACCATTCGCAAGGCTCAAAGAACAAACATACAGCTAAGTATAACGATGGTTGGAGGAAAATAAGCATTAAGTAAACGATGAACCATAAAAACATCTGTTTAGACATTACCTAACAGAAATGTATTAGAAGGTTACATGAGCAAAACGACTTACAACGGATATAATATGATAATTAATCCTCTTAGTCTTCACCTTCTTCTTCTTCTACTTCTTCTACTTCTTCTTCTTCTCCTGCTTCAGCTTCTTCTTCAGCTTCTTCTTCTTCTTCAGCTTCAGCTTCTTCTTTTTTTTCTATTCGGCAGATTCAAATACATATACTCTTTGCCAAAGCCACACGAGACAGGAAATAGTCTGGAACTAACATGAAGTCCTTCTCAAGAGTTTGGAAGCTCACTTTCTGTATCCTATTCATCTTCTCCAATTCAAACGTCAAAGTTTTACCTCCAAACGTGTATGAGAGATGATACGACAACTCCCCAACTCCTGGAGCAGAAGGTGCTATGCAGTTCACTGAAACATACATTCCTTGTGGTTCCTTAAAACACTGAATCACAACCAATGTACCATCTATATATTCCTGAAGGACACAAATCTTCGGCTGGATCAGGTGGGAATGGCCATAGCTGAAACGATTATATGTGTTCTTGTGGTTATCAGCGTAGTGACTATAGATATCCTTGTACACACCACTATAGTTGCAGTTTGGTGCAAAACAATAGCACAGAGCAAAACTGCATTTCTTCTCATGGATTAATTCTTTGCCATAAGAAAACTTCTCGGTGCAGCCATGTTTTGCGTTCGGGCACGGGACAATGATTGCTTTGATGATTTTCTCTATTATTCTGCTTCGGTAGTTACCAATAGGCAAAGTGCAGGATGGACATTTTTGCCTCATTTTAGTACATCAAGAAGAACACGCTATATGTCCATTGTCACACTGAGGTGAAAAACCCAACACAAAGTAAGATATTAATAATGACCAAAGTTACAACGAGTGCCTGGAGAAAAGAAAGATAGCAAAAGCATTTTTAACTACTCTAGTGGAACTTATCAAGTCACAGAAACTATAACCAAATAAAAGCTTATACAAATCTACACTGGTAAAAATTCTAAAGTTTTCTTCAACAAATATATTCACATGACTTGTTTGCTATTCGATCAAATGAAAAGAAATGTTCTATACAAGCCTATATGTCCATTGTCACACTGAGATTGACATAGATATGTTTGGAGAAAAGAAACATAGCAATGTTTTTTTAGCTACTCAAATGGAACATATCAACTCAATGTGGCAGTCGAGATTGAATTAGAGAAATTGGATTCAATAAATCTAGAAGCAAATACAAGCTTATCAAAATCTAAACTGGTTATTCATAAGTTTTCAGTGACAAATTTACACACATTTCAATGACTTTAATGACATTTTCATCTTTAAGGCATGAATTTTAAGTTAAATCACTGTAACATATGAAATATCAGTGTAGATTTGTAATTTTCATTTCCTATAATCATCATCTACTATTAAAAGACTAAAATTTTCATTTCGTATAATCATCATCTTCCTAATGCAATGTTTTACCCAAAATCATCAAACCACAAAGTTTACCAAATCACTGAATCATCCATATATAAACCATAACTCTAAATCAAACACGAAGAAGGAGATGTGTTGAAGTAGAAACAAGACCTGAAAGATAGGAATTGTGAGTGGGTTACAGCAAATGGAACAATCGAGAAGATCTAGCTCGAACAGTGTCCCCGATGTTTCCAACTCATCTCCTTCACTATTCTCGGCTTCTTCTTCAACAATGGAGGGAACTCGTTGCCGCTTTCAACTGCCGTTCGACGCTTCTCCAGCGGCGTTCGTGTCGTTAACCATGCTTATCGGAATTTCGAAGGTGATTCGACGCTTCGCTATGTAAATGAATCAAAAGGTTCTGAAACCCTAATTCCCTTTTCTAATTTTCCCGCCGGAACGTTTTTAGGATCCTCTGTTTTTTACTGTAGGTGAGAATGTCTCTGTTTTATTTTTGACTGAGACAAGACCTTCTTCTTGATGCAGAGTCTTTTGACCTTTAGCTATGCTAATGTGACCAGTTTATTAAAGCCTCTTCCATCTTAAAAATGCTAGAGGGTGTTGTCTAACACACTGAAAAGAAGCAATTAGAAAGAAATCAGATATTTCAAACCAGATTAATAACTATTAATCTGAAACCGAATGTCTTTTATCAATGCATATATAATTATATATTACTACCTATGTGATTATTTAACATACACCATATTTACATTGTCAACTACTATATGATTATTATATACATACGGCAACCATATATATACGGCCTAATATTATATGTACCGCCATATATATATATGAATAAATTCCTTTTGAATTTATAAATTTGAAACGGAATGTACTCTTCTATGATTTTATCAATGCATATATATTACTACTACCTATCTGAATATTTAACATACACCATATTTACATTGTCAACTACTATATGATTATAAAACCAAAAAAAAAAAAACTACTATATTATTATTATATATATGGTAACCATATATATACGTATAAAATTAGATGACAATTTTTTTTTTTTGGTGAGAATTAGATGACAAATTGTTTGGTGAGAATTAGCTTGTATAGTTGTAATTTTTACCTTTGAGCGGCGTCGGCGATAAAAAACGATCTTTAAGGCGAAACAAACAAAGCTTCTCCGATCTCCTTTTTTCCGGCGTGCGGTGGCTCTCACCACCGCCGGAAAAGGAACACCCTTTTTCTTTTCTTTTTACTCCGGCTACTAGTTCCTTGAGGTTGTACGACGATGGCTATAGATTCGGGATTTGGTTCTCCCCGCAGTTGTTTTTGGTGTCGTCGGGTTTCGCCTGGTTCAGCGTTCTCAGTGGTGGTTTCGGTTCTCACTCTCCCTCTTCTGGATTCACGAGGACTGAGTTTTGGTTTGGGTTCGGTGAGTCTCGCTCCTCCTTAGAAGCGCCGGTGATTTCATCTCTCCAGTTCCCCTCAAGCGAGTCCATACTCGGGTTACATATTTCTCAAGGGTTTCAGTTGGCTTTGAGGAAAAGATTCGTTTCTCCTAAGCTCGAGGACGGTTTAGGTTCGTCTCTTGCTCTAATCCTCCTTAACACTTTCTTCCGTTTCTTTGAGTAGCGCACTTGGTGCAAACTAACCGAGTAAACATCTGAGAACTCCCTTTGGGAGAGAAGAAAATCCCCTATGTCCTTCCTTAATCCAATTGCCCCTCTTTAAAAAGTTTGAGGCTGTGATGGCAATAATACCCTTGTGGTTTGGAGCTTTGAGCTTTGAGACATTGGTTTATGATTTATCTCGAGTTGGTTTGGATTTAAAAAAAAAAAAAAAAAACAGAAAACGGATAGAAGAGAGCTGCCCGTCGTCGACTCAACGGAAAACGACGAGCGCACCGACGTCGCCGTCGCCGGCGATGTCTTCAAGCTCCGTCGCCGAGCTCTCCGCCGCCTCTTCCAAGCTCTGTCGTCGACTACTTCGAGCTGCCTCGCCGTCATCTGAGCTCATTTGATAGAGAAACAAATTTCTCCAAGATTTGCAAATTTGAGTTGGTAGATGCTCAATTGATTGATAATACAACAGTTTCTTGATATATTGGGGTTTATAATTGTTAAATGATCGATTTCAGTCGTTGAATCGCTGTGTATTGTTGATTCGAAGATCCAATTTAAATTCTTGAGATAGTAGATCTGAGTAATACTAGTATAACTATTACCTAGTATTACTGAAAAAAGTATAACTAGTATAACTGGTACCTAGTATTACTGATAAACGTAGTATAACTGGTATAACTAGTACTAGTATTACTGAAAAATGAGTATAACTAGTATAACTAGTATAACTAGTACCTAGTAGTACTGGGAAAATGAGTATAACTAGTATAACTAGTACCTAGTATTACTGAAAAAGAAGTATAACTAGTATAACTATAAATATATATTGAGTTTTTTTGATATTGTTTTTGCAGGGTACAATGAGCAACAACGTCTTCATTTATTTTAAATACCAAGATCGCATGTATACCTTAATGGTGAAGTCGTCAGTGGAGGATATAACTTTGTCGTTGTTAGAAGGTAGGATATACAAGAAGCTTGGGTTAGAAACTAAGAACAAATTGCAATTGAGCTACAATATATCGCTGGCGGGATCTGAGGAACAAATTATTATCAGTGATGATGAGGACGTGGTTGTTTACCTATCTTCCATTGATAAAGAGAACCGTATGTGTATTTTGTTTGTGGAGGTAATCACTATATCGGAACTACCGGAGCAACTGTCGAGAGTTGAGAAAAGTTCTGTTGGTAAAAAACTATGGTGAGTTGGATTCAAATGATTGTGAAATAGGAGGAAATGCCATCACGATGTACGTTGAAAAAGATCAAGAAATAGAAGAAAATGAGGCTACAGTTGATGTTAATGATGAAGGTGTGGATTGGTCGGTATTTGGTGATGCTTACGTAAAGGTTCCACCGGTAATAGAATCTAGTCAGTTTATAGAAGAATGGGAAGACGGTTTGGGAGTGAGTGTACATCAAGAATTTCGGAATAAGAAGGCATTGCAAGAGGTGGTGGATAGAGCCTCATTTGTTAACAGTTTCAATTTTGTTGTGAAAAAGTCGGACCCGGGACGTTTAGTGCTCAAATGCAGTCAACAAAACTGTAAATGGGGTTTACGAGCAACAAAAATCCGAAACACAGAAATTTTCTCGATTAGGACGTACACGAAGATGCATACATGCTCTCGGACAAGTCAAAGCGAGAACAGCAAAATGAAGCGGCAAGGGACACCACAATTGGTTGCATCGATTTTGCAAGAGGATTACCCAGGTAAAATGAAAACTCCTACACCTAGGGATATTATGGATCTTCTTCACACAAAATTAGGTGTAAAGATATCATACTCAACAGCGTTGAGAGGGAGAAATCTCGCCGTTAGTGATTTGCGTGGTACACCGGAAGAAAGCTACATGATGTTGTATTGCTATCTCTACATGTTAGAGCAGAAAAATGAGGGTACGGTAACACGTGTTAAATTGGATGAGAAGAAAAAATTCAAGTACTTATTCATAGCTTTGGGAGCTAGCATTGAAGGGTTTACAGTCATGAGGAAAGTGATAATTTTGGATGCAACTTTTCTGAAGAACGGATATGGCGGTGTACTTGTTTTTGCCACAGCTCAAGATCCTAACCGACACCATTATCCATTAGCGTTTGCTGTACTCGATGGTGAGAATGATGCAAGTTGGACGTGGTTTATGGAGCAGCTAAAAATCGTTATACCGGACTCTTCGGAACTGGTATTTATGAGTGCCAGAAATGCAAGGCTCATAGGTGCCATAGCTAATGTGTATCACGAGGTGCATCATGGGTATTGTGTATGGCATTTGTCACAAAATGTGAAAGGCCATGCTTCTAACGGTAACAAAGACGTAGTCGCATGGAGATTCATGGAGTGCAGTAGGCAATACACAGTTGCTGACTTTAATTCCGAGAATACTTCTATTGCAACGAGATATCCTACCGCGGCGAAGTATTTGGAGGAGAGCACAGTCAAAGAAAAATGGGCAAGGTGTTATTTTCCAGGAGAAAGGTACAACTTAGACACAAGTAATGCTGTGGAATCGTTGAATAGTGTTTTTAAGGATGCAAGGAAGTATTCTTTGATACCCATGCTTTTTGTGATCGTCACAACAATTTCTCAGTGGTTTAATGAATATCGGAAGGAGGTTGTGGCTGGAACGGTAAACAACAAACTGGTGCCTTTCGTAGAGAACCGGATGCACGATTTATGGGGTGATGCTGAGAAATTGGTTGTCATGGAACTAAACAGTTTTGAGTGTGAATACAATGTCATCGGTAGTGATGGAAAGAGTTACATGGTAAGCTTGTTGTCTAAAAGTTGTGCTTGCAGAGTGTTCGATGTCGAGAAGTATCCTTGTGTGCATGGACTAGCCGCTTATATTGAATTTTTAAGGCATGATGATAGAACTCGTGATATCCAATTACATGAGTTGTGTTCGAAATATTATTGGACGGAGCTTTGGGCGTTGGCGTACTACAAGACAATCTATATAGTGCCGGATAAGTCGCAATGGGAAGTTCCGGATGGCATCAAATACAAAACAATCTTACCTCCGGATTGGAAAGATAAAAGGGGAAGGAAGAGAGTGAAAAGGTTTCCATCGGCTGGGGAACGACGTCCAAGAACGCAAAATAAAAGACGGCCGAGACAAGGACTCCAGTGGTTGTTATTTGGTTCTTCATTTTGTTCTTGATATTTTGTTGTGTACTACTATGTACTGGGTAGGACAACTAAGTAATGCTATGTACTGGGTTGGACAACTAGGTATAACTCAATAATACTACTCTTCAATGTTTAATCCTTATATTTAAATTTTTTTATTAATTATCGTAATAATTAATTTGTTATAAGTTTATAGATGGTAAAAAATTTGCAATTCAATGTATAGATGTTTTTATTTTTTTATTAGAAATTAACTAAGAATTTCTGGGTAGGATAACTAGGTATAACTAAGTAATACTACCCTTCAATGTTTAAACCAAATGTATTACTAAGCAAAAGTTGTCTTCAATGTTTAAACCCCTTTGTTATAACATCATTAATATATGTTACAATATGTATTGATAAAGAAATTATAAAAATACTATACAATAAGTTGTTATGAAATAATCTATACAAGACATTCCTTATACTTTTAAGATGAGTTTGTGAATAAATGCCAAATAATGGTATCAAAGTTACAGAAATCGATGTTTCTAACATGTTTATGCATAAAACAGTCCGAATTATAAGGTAATGGTCTTACAAAAAAAGTAAAACTAGAAATTTTATCTTTCAATGTGTGTATTACTAAGTATACTGTAAAACATCTAAAGTATAACTACTTTAGAAACTTGGTATAACTACTATCTTACGGATTACTAGCTCGGAAAGTGGGTCCTACTTCATGTTCACACTGCGAAAATGTTGATTCATGGGCCCACCAAACTCGATTTCTCCCTTATTTTTTGCGCTTTTGGCGCCTCATTTTGACAAAATTTTTCATTTTTGGGTTTTGGCTCCTATCCAATTCACAAAATTTGTACTCCATTCAAGATTTGTACTCTCTCTACTCTTTCTCCTCCATCGTTACTACTCTCCTCTCTCTCTCTCTACTCTTCCTCCTCCACCGTTACTATCTCTCTCTCTTCTTCCTCCTCCACCTTTACTCTCCTCGAAATCTCACTCCTCCTCTCCTCTTCCTTTTCCAGTGTTACTCTCCTCTTTCCTATTCCTCCTCCATGGTTGGACTTTGGGAGGTAGATGATCCGTGGGGGCACGCCTAGAGGAGGAAGCTTAAGAGGGAAATGCGATGTTAGTATCCGATGGTGACTCTGGGCTTCCATTAGGTTGTCCATGTGGTGGTAAGATCATCAACGAGATCTCAAACACAACAGTGCCACCGAAAGGAACAAAATTCTTAACTTGCAATGCTTTCAAGGTTAGTAGAGTTTGATTAATTTTACATTAATGGCGTATCTATGTTTTAACTTGCAATAGGTTAGTAGACTATGATGTTATCTATGTCTTTATGTGTAGAATGATGGCTTACACATTAAGAAAACTTGGGAACTTGCTATCGAAGAAGAGGTGACTTGGTTGAAAAAGAAGTCCGATGAGACAGCCTCTGCTGAGTACGTCGCATTGCTTCTAGCGGACATAACCCATCTCCGTACGGTTATGGAAGAGAAGAATGAAGAGATTAAAAACCTAAAGTTGATGGTGGGTAAGCTTGTGGCTAGAATGGACAAGATATTTGGTCCTATGCGCTGAAAAAAAACTTATGCTTTTGTAATAATTATGCTTTGTTTGTAAGGATTAAAGTTTGTTTTTTTATGGTAACAATTATGGTTCGTTGTTATGTAAGGATTATGCTTTGCATTTCTATTGTTTATTATGGTTTATTTCTATTGTTTACACTATGGTTTCACATAGTATTACTAGTATTACGAAATTTGAACCATAGTGTAACATAGTAATACTAGTATTACAAAATCAAAACCATAGTATAACATAGTATTACTAGTATTACGAATTCGGAAAAATAGTTAAACATAATATTATCATTTCCAGAATCCAAATACTGCAAAAACAAACAAGGTTCAACAATGTATTACCAGTAATACAATCCAAATAAATCATAGTTCAGACAAGGTTTTGCTTTGATCTGGTCACACGCTGTGGCTTATCATCCGGGCTTGCAGCAGGTCGTTTAACCGCCCTCTTACGTTTCTGTGGAGAAGGCGCAGCAGGAGAGCTTGGTGGATCGTTGGATCTTGGAGTGTCGTACTCTGATGTTAATTCATGCAGTGGAGAAAGCTGCCTTGGTGGCTCTGCATGTTCCTGTACGCTTGGTGGCTCCCCATGGCCCTGCAATCGAATAAGTTATACTCTAGTATTCCGAAATATTACCGTAAGTAATACTACAGTATTACCCAGTTTTACAAACTCTTACCGTCTCCTTCGCAGAACCTTCCAACGATTGAAGTCTTTTTTCAAACCCATCAACCTTCTCCACAAGTTCCCGTAATCTGGGCTCTCATCCCATTAATAATCTCTAGCAACTGAGCCACACTTGGGGATACCGGTTGTTCATTGGTCGCAGGTAAGTCATTGGGCGCGGGGGCGGGTAAGTCATCAGCATCATCCTCGGCTACCTCCTCTTCCACTCTCGTAGCTACATCTTCGTTGTACATTTCGTCTATCGTAATGGTTATGCCATTACGAATACACTTCATCCAACTTTCAACAACGACATCATGTTTGTCGTTGTCGTCCTCGGGTTCGGTGATGTTAGCCATAAGAGATTGCTCTTCTCCTCTAACAGTTAGAATACTGTCAATATCCTGTACAATGAAAACAACGAGCCTATAAACATACCAACCAATAACTTAATGCAAAATATTAATAGTTTAGATTAAGAAACTCACCATAGTTGTACGAAGAGCTTTGTAGATCTTCTCAAGAGGAAAACCTTTGGATTCGCTTTTTTTGAATCGTCTTTTGCACATTCGTGGGCAGGTTTCATCCGCCCCTCGACAATCTTCCAAGAAATGATGCCTCAAATCCGGAATCGCCTCAAATGCTAAAAGCTACAAAACAAACAAAAAAATATTAAGGAGTTAGTTTCGGGTCAAAGATTTTGAATTATATATTATGAATAATTTCGGGAAAATATTAAGTATTACTAGTATACCCTAGTATTACGAAACGATAGTATACCCTAGTATTACGAGTATTACGAAAGCCATAGTATACCCTTGTATTACGAGTACTACGAAATAAACACTAACCAAAAATAAATTATTACTAACCTCCAAAGGAATGCAAAAACCGGGAACCGGCCACAGTGTACCCTTCACGGTCCCGTCAAAGTGAGCCAAAGTATGCTGGATCGACCCTAGCATATGGTCAAAAGACAACCTCCCCCAAGGAAACGTCTTACACAATTGGAGGTCGTCGACCACTCTTAGAAAGAAGGGCTCCACAGGGGTGGCGCTGCCTCCCCCTTCGCTTATGCGATCACAATGCTTGATAAGAAGAAGAGTATCGCCATCTTCAACCTATCTCGAGATCGCTCTCCCGGGACCATTGCTTCAAGCTTCTTCTTCACGTCTATATATCGGACCGTCGCCCCCTTGAATTGCCTTTTCATAAAGGCCTCTCCGCCAGAATTGTTGTAGTTAACGGGGTAGTTCTTGCAGTTTAATCCTGATATCAAAGCGTGCTCCTTGATCCCATAACGGATGGGCGTCCCGTTGACGATAAACCACGCTTCTTTCTTCTTCTCAAGGCGTGCTGTTCGGAGAAGTAGCATCCACATGCCCATAACCTTGTGGTTTCTTTCCCTTGACATGTGGAAGATGTGTTTGAATTGCGGATGCTCTTCAAACCAATTCCGCTCAAATGCCGTGAGCGGATGTTCCAACTCGTCCAACGTCTTCAACGCTTCGTAAATATAGCACCGCGTTCCCAATTTAATTTTCTTCTTGTACTCCGAAGGCGCGAAGTACATGCTCAAGGGCTGTAGCGGCGCATATCCATCACCACCCTGCAACAAATAAAATTATCCAAAACAAAACGAGTTAGTTATACCTAGTGTTACTAGTTTTACATTTTCAAATTTTAACCAAAACACAAAACAACAATTGTACATACAATTATTACCATGTTATGTAAAACCAACATTTTAAACACCAATTAACACCAATTTACAGCAAATCCGAATTTAACATACTACGTAGTTCTACCTAGTATTACTAGTAATACCCAGTTCATAATTTTATAGAACGTACCGTTGAATCATCGTCGTCTCCATCATCATCTCCATCATCGCTCACTGTCCGGCTAGAGCTTCCCTCATAGCCCTCAGCCACCTCTTCCGCCACTGTCATGACGGGTTCTTCGTTCCGGCGGACTCCTCCATCATCCTCCGCCCCCACTGTCGTCTCCTCCTTCTCTTCTCCTCCTTCTTCAGTTTCTTCTTCTTCACTCTCTGTCTCTGTCTCTTCTTCCTCACTTGATCTTCCAAGTGACACACTCTCCTCTCCGGTTTTTTTCGTCACCGGTGACCCATCAGAGACTTCATCATCATCCGCCGGTGACCCCTCTTTCTCTCCGGCGTCGTCGTCAATCGTTCCTCCTACCGGAGGAGACTGCTTTCTCTCCTCTCCTCCTCTATCCCCAACTTCCTCAGCCGCCGCCGGAGTTTCTTCTCCTCTAGTTCCAACTACTTCATCCTCAACGGGATGCTCTACACGATCGCCGCTCCGTTCGCCACTACCTCCTCCCTTTTCTACTTGAGAAGTCTTCCTCTTTTTCCCCCATCTAGTCTTAGCCATCTGTGGAGAGTTTGAATTCGGGCTAAGTATCAAATTCGAATTGATGTTCTTGAGTGAAAATAGAGTAGTTATACCAAGTTTTACTCTTGTTGGATGTTCTTGATTGATCGAAAATTGAGGGAGTATGACGAATTTATAAGGAGAGGGGAGTTACAGAGATCAATCGAATCAGCTCCTCGAAACGTTAGATCGAAAGAAAGGAGGCTAAGGGGGAGAAATCGAAAAGAGGCGAAATCGATTTTGTAACCGTTGTCTCTCTCTTCGAACTAGGTATAACTCTTGTTGTGTGAGCTCAAACGTTGTCTCGTCTCTCTCCAAAACACAGCACTTCATCAATTTCATTTAATATAAACCGATGGAAGCATACCAAAATCGAACCAATTCCTCACCCAAAATCGATTTTCAATTAGAACCTAGGTATTTTATGTAGTTTTTGATTTTTGTTAAGGACAAGAGAGTAAAACACAAAAAAAAACGATTTAATTTAAATTATTTAGAAATTAAAAGATAGAAGGGGGAGTTTTGAGATTTATTCTTTCGCTTGAAGGAGTTCTCAGACGTTGGCTCAAACTAACCGAGTAAACATCTGAGAACTCCCTTTGGGAGAGAAGAAAATCCCCTATGTCCTTCCTTAATCCAATTGCCCCTCTTTAAAAAGTTTGAGGCTGTGATGGCAATTATACCCTTGTGGTTTGGAGCTTTGAGCTTTGAGGCATTGGTTTATGATTTATCTCGAGTTGGTTTGGATTTAAAAAAAAAAAAAAAAAAAAACAGAAAACGGATAGAAGAGAGCTGCCCGTCGTCAACTCAACGGAGAACGACGAGCGCACCGACGTCGCCGTCGCCGGCGATGTCTTCAAGCTCCGTCGCCGAGCTCTCCGCCGCCTCTTCCAAGCTCTGTCGTCGACTACTTCGAGCTGCCTCGCCGTCATCTGAGCTCATTTGATAGAGAAACAAATTTCTCCAAGATTTGCAAATTTGAGTTGGTAGATGCTCAATTGATTGATAATACAACAGTTTCTTGATATATTGGGGTTTATAATTGTTAAATGATCGATTTCAGTCGTTGAATCGCTGTGTATTGTTGATTCGAAGATCCAATTTAAATTCTTGAGATAGTAGATCTGAGTAATACTAGTATAACTATTACCTAGTATTACTGAAAAAAGTATAACTAGTATAACTGGTACCTAGTATTACTGATAAACGTAGTATAACTGGTATAACTAGTACTAGTATTACTGAAAAATGAGTATAACTAGTATAACTAGTATAACTAGTACCTAGTAGTACTGGGAAAATGAGTATAACTAGTATAACTAGTACCTAGTATTACTGAAAAAGAAGTATAACTAGTATAACTATAAATATATATTGAGTTTTTTTTATATTGTTTTTGCAGGGTACAATGAGCAACAACGTCTTCATTTATTTTAAATACCAAGATCGCATGTATACCTTAATGGTGAAGTCGTCAGTGGAGGATATAACTTTGTCGTTGTTAGAAGGTAGGATATACAAGAAGCTTGGGTTAGAAACTAAGAACAAATTGCAATTGAGCTACAATATATCGCTGGCGGGATCTGAGGAACAAATTATTATCAGTGATGATGAGGACGTGGTTGTTTACCTATCTTCCATTGATAAAGAGAACCGTATGTGTATTTTGTTTGTGGAGGTAATCACTATATCGGAACTACCGGAGCAACTGTCGAGAGTTGAGAAAAGTTCTGTTGGTAAAAACTATGGTGAGTTGGATTCAAATGATTGTGAAATAGGAGGAAATGCCATCACGATGTACGTTGAAAAAGATCAAGAAATAGAAGAAAATGAGGCTACAGTTGATGTTAATGATGAAGGTGTGGATTGGTCGGTATTTGGTGATGCTTACGTAGAGGTTCCACCGGTAATAGAATCTAGTCAGTTTATAGAAGAATGGGAAGACGGTTTGGGAGTGAGTGTATATCAAGAATTTCGGAATAAGAAGGCATTGCAAGAGGTGGTGGATAGAGCCTCATTTGTTAACAGTTTCAATTTTGTTGTGAAAAAGTCGGACCCGGGACGTTTAGTGCTCAAATGCAGTCAACAAAACTGTAAATGGGGTTTACGAGCAACAAAAATCCGAAACACAGAAATTTTCTCGATTAGGACGTACACGAAGATGCATACATGCTCTCGGACAAGTCAAAGCGAGAACAGCAAAATGAAGCGGCAAGGGACACCACAATTGGTTGCATCGATTTTGCAAGAGGATTACCCAGGTAAAATGAAAACTCCTACACCTAGGGATATTATGGATCTTCTTCACACAAAATTAGGTGTAAAGATATCATACTCAACAGCGTTGAGAGGGAGAAATCTCGCCGTTAGTGATTTGCGTGGTACACCGGAAGAAAGCTACATGATGTTGTATTGCTATCTCTACATGTTAGAGCAGAAAAATGAGGGTACGGTAACACGTGTTAAATTGGATGAGAAGAAAAAATTCAAGTACTTATTCATAGCTTTGGGAGCTAGCATTGAAGGGTTTACAGTCATGAGGAAAGTGATAATTTTGGATGCAACTTTTCTGAAGAACGGATATGGCGGTGTACTTGTTTTTGCCACAGCTCAAGATCCTAACCGACACCATTATCCATTAGCGTTTGCTGTACTCGATGGTGAGAATGATGCAAGTTGGACGTGGTTTATGGAGCAGCTAAAAATCGTTATACCGGACTCTTCGGAACTGGTATTTATGAGTGACAGAAATGCAAGGCTCATAGGTGCCATAGCTAATGTGTATCACGAGGCGCATCATGGGTATTGTGTATGGCATTTGTCACAAAATGTGAAAGGCCATGCTTCTAACGGTAACAAAGACGTAGTCGCATGGAGATTCATGGAGTGCAGTAGGCAATACACAGTTGCTGACTTTAATTCCGAGTATACTTCTTTTGCAACGAGATATCCTACCGCGGCGAAGTATTTGGAGGAGAGCACAGTCAAAGAAAAATGGGCAAGGTGTTATTTTCCAGGAGAAAGGTACAACTTAGACACAAGTAATGCTGTGGAATCGTTGAATAGTGTTTTTAAGGATGCAAGGAAGTATTCTTTGATACCCATGCTTGATGTGATCGTCACAACAATTTCTCAGTGGTTTAATGAATATCGGAAGGAGGTTGTGGCTGGAACGGTAAACAACAAACTGGTGCCTTTCGTAGAGAACCGGATGCACGATTTATGGGGTGATGCTGAGAAATTGGTTGTCATGGAACTAAATAGTTTTGAGTGTGAATACAATGTCATCGGTAGTGATGGAAAGAGTTACATGGTAAGCTTGTTGTCTAAAAGTTGTGCTTGCAGAGTGTTCGATGTCGAGAAGTATCCTTGTGTGCATGGACTAGCCGCTTATATTGAATTTTTAAGGCATGATGATAGAACTCGTGATATCCAATTACATGAGTTGTGTTCGAAATATTATTGGACGGAGCTTTGGGCGTTGGCGTACTACAAGACAATCTATATAGTGCCGGATAAGTCGCAATGGGAAGTTCCGGATGGCATCAAATACAAAACAATCTTACCTCCGGATTGGAAAGATAAAAGGGGAAGGAAGAGAGTGAAAAGGTTTCCATCGGCTGGGGAACGACGTCCAAGAACGCAAAATAAAAGACGGCCGAGACAAGGACTCCAGTGGTTGTTATTTGGTTCTTCATTTTGTTCTTGATATTTTGTTGTGTAATACTATGTACTGGGTAGGACAACTAAGTAATGCTATGTACTGGGTTGGACAACTAGGTATAACTCAATAATACTACTCTTCAATGTTTAATCCTTATATTTAAATTTTTTTATTAATTATCGTAATAATTAATTTGTTATAAGTTTATAGATGGTAAAAAATTTGCAATTCAATGTATAGATGTTTTTATTTTTTTATTAGAAATTAACTAAGAATTTCTGGGTAGGATAACTAGGTATAACTAAGTAATACTACCCTTCAATGTTTAAACCAAATGTATTACTAAGCAAAAGTTGTCTTCAATGTTTAAACCCCTTTGTTATAACATCATTAATATATGTTACAATATGTATTGATAAAGAAATTATAAAAATACTATACAATAAGTTGTTATGAAATAATCTATACAAGACATTCCTTATACTTTTAAGATGAGTTTGTGAATAAATGCCAAATAATGGTATCAAAGTTACAGAAATCGATGTTTCTAACATGTTTATGCATAAAACAGTCCGAATTATAAGGTAATGGTCTTACAAAAAAAGTAAAACTAGAAATTTTATCTTTCAATGTGTGTATTACTAAGTATACTGTAAAACATCTAAAGTATAACTACTTTAGAAACTTGGTATAACTACTATCTTACGGATTACTAGCTCGGAAAGTGGGTCCTACTTCATGTTCACACTGCGAAAATGTTGATTCATGGGCCCACCAAACTCGATTTCTCCCTTATTTTTTGCGCTTTTGGCGCCTCATTTTGACAAAATTTTTCATTTTTGGGTTTTGGCTCCTATCCAATTCACAAAATTTGTACTCCATTCAAGATTTGTACTCTCTCTACTCTTTCTCCTCCATCGTTACTACTCTCCTCTCTCTCTCTTCTCTTCCTCCTCCGTTACTACTCTCATCTCTCTCTCTCTTCTTCCTCCTCCACCTTTACTCTCCTCGAAATCTCACTCTCCTCTCTCCTCTTCCTTTTCCATTGTTACTCTCCTCTTTCCTCTTCCTCCTCCATGGATAGACTTTGTGAGGTAGATGATCCATGGGAGCACGCCGAGAGGAAGAAGCTTAAGAGGGAAGCGGAAATGCATGTTAGTATCCGATGGTGACTCTGGGCTTCCATTAGGTTGTCCATGTGGTGGTAAGATCATCAACGAGATCTCAAACACAACAGTGCCACACAAGGAACAAAATTCTTAACTTGCAATGCTTTCAAGGTTAGTAGAGTTTGATTGATTTTACATTAATGGCGTATCTATGTTTTAACTTGCAATAGGTTAGTAGACTATGATGTTATCTATGTCTTTATGTGTAGAATGATGGCTTACACATTAAGAAAACTTGGGAACTTGCTATCGAAGAAGAGGTGACTTGGTTGAAAAAGAAGTCCGATGAGACAGCCTCTGCTGAGTACGTCGCATTGCTTCTAGCGGACATAACCCATCTCCGTACGGTTATGGAAGAGAAGAATGAAGAGATTAAAAACCTAAAGTTGATGGTGGGTAAGCTTGTGGCTAGAATGGACAAGATATTTGGTCCTATGCGCTGAAAAAAAACTTATGCTTTTGTAATAATTATGCTTTGTTTGTAAGGATTAAAGTTTGTTTTTTTATGGTAACAATTATGTCCATTGTCACACTGAGGTGAAAAACCCAACACAAAGTAAGATATTAATAATGACCAAAGTTACAACGAGTGCCTGGAGGAAAGCAAGATAGCAAAAGCATTTTTAACTACTCTAGTGGAACTTATCAAGTCACAGAAACTATAACCAAATATAAGCTTATACAAATCGACACTGGTAAAAATTCTAAAGTTTTCTTCAACAAATATATTCACATGACTTGTTTGCTATTCGATCAAATGAAAAGAAATGTTCTATACAAGCCTATGTGTCCATTGTCACACTGAGATTGACATAGATATGTTTGGAGAAAAGAAACATAGCAATGTTTTTTTAGCTACTAAAATGGAACATATCAACTCATTGTGGCAGTCGAGATTGAATTAGACAAATTGGATTCAGTAAATCTAGAAGCAAATACAAGCTTATCAAAATCTAAACTGGTTATTCATAAGTTTTCTGTGACTAATTTACACACATTTCAATGACTTTAATGACATTACCATCTTTTAGGCATGAATTTTAAGTTAAATCACTGTAACATATGAATTATCAGTATAGATTTGTAATTTTCATTTCCTATAATCATCATCTACTATTAAAAGACTAAAATTTTCATTTCGTATAATCATCATCTTCCTAATGCAATGTTTTACCCAAAATCATCAAACCACAAAGTTTACCAAATCTCTGAATCTTCCATATATAAACTATAACTCTAAATCAAGCATGAAGAAGGAGATGTGTTGAAGTAGAAACAAGACCTGAAATATAGGAATTGTGAGTGGGTTACAGCAAATGGAACAATCGAGAAGATCTAGCTCAAATAGTGTCCCCGATGTTGCTAACTCATCTCCTTCACTGTTCTTGGCTTCTTCTTCAACAATGGAGGGAACTCGTTGCCGCTTTCGACGGCTGTTCGACGCTTCTCCAGCGGCGTTCGTGTCGTTAACCATGTTTATCAGAATTTTGAAGGTGATTCAATGCTTCGCTATGTAAACGAATCAAAAGGTTCCCAAAACCTAATTCCCTTTTCTAATTTTCACGCCGGACCGTTTTCAGGATCCTCTGTTTTGTACTGTAGGTGAGAATGTCTCTGTTTTATCTTTGACTGAGACAAGACCTTCTTCTTGATGCAGAGTCTTTTGACCTTTAGCTATGCTAATGTGACCAGTTTATTAAAGCCTCTTCCATCTTAAAAATGCTAGAGGGTGTTGTCTAACACACTGAAAAGAAGCAATTAGAAAGAAATCAGATATTTCAAACCAGATTAATAACTATTAATCTGAAACCGAATGACTTTTATCAATGCATATATAATTATATATTACTACCTATGTGATTATTTAACATACACCATATTTACATTGTCAACTATTATATACATACGGCAACCATATATATACGGCCTAATATTATATGTACCGCCATATATATATATGAATAAATTCCTTTTGAATTTATAAATTTGAAAGGGAATGTACTCTTTTATGATTTTATCAATGCATATATATTACTACTACCTATCTGAATATTTAACATACACCATATTTACATTGTCAACTACTATATGATTATAAAACCAAAAAAAAAAACTACTATATTATTATTATATATATGGCAACCATATATATACGTATAAAATTAGATGACAATTTAAACTAGCTTGTAAAGTTGTAATTTTTACCTTTGAGCGAGTCCATACTCGGGTTACATATTTCTCAAGGGTTTCAGTTGGCTTTGAGGAAAAGATTCGTTTCTCCTAAGCTTGAGGACGGTTTAGGTTCGTCTCTTGCTCTAATCCTCCTTAACACTTTCTTCCGTTTCTTTGAGTAGCGCGCTTCGTCCAAACTAACCTCTGGTTGTAACTCCTTTTCTTCGTCGCCTCCTCTCTAGGCTAGTTATTGTATTCCTCAGTTTAAGTCACTCAGTATTAGTCTAGTTACTTCTAGTCTCAAGGCTGTTGCAAGGTATCGTTGCTCTGTGGGTCGTAACGCCAAGGGTCCGTCAAGGTGATTCTTTCTCTTCCTCTTGCATCTTCCGGTGTGAATGATGCCGCTGTTGACTCGTCTAGTTTTGCTTTAATTCGACGTGGGTTTTCTCTCCTTTTCCTCTGCCTTCCCGGATTGGTTCATCTCTCTCTCGAGCTCGACAATGAAGCATGCGCTTCTCTGTATCCAGGCTAGTTAAAAGTCGCTGAGGTTGCCTCCTTTCACTCAGTTGGGATTGCAGTGGGTTGTGGCTGCTAGTTCGCAGTGGCTCACTGTTAGGATTGCACCTCCTACCATCCCTTGCTCTCCTATCCGTGATGCGTCTTCTGTCCTTCTCCACCCTGTTTTCCCTCGTCTCGGTTTGGTTGGTTCTTTGCCTCTTCGACTTGCTAGTTTCATCTTGGCTATGCTTCATCACTAGCGTAGTGCTGGTAGTGTTTGGCTGTTTAGCTGAGTTGCTTGAAGGGTCCTCTGTCTGTCTTTTCATTTGCTGGAGGGATCCCGCAGTCTTGGTTTTGTGTGGTGCTTAGGTTGCGTGAGTAATTGATGTGATCATGGATAGCTCACAGAAGCAGCTTGAACCCGAGGATGCTTTGGCGGTACCAAGTGGACCAATGACAAGATCGAGAGCCAAAGAATTTCAGAACGCCATCTCCGCATTACTCACTCAAGTTCAACCGACTAAAGTTCAGTTGGAGAACAAGGAAAATCAAACCGTCTTGGTTGCTCGAGTGGACTAATAACGGGTGATTCGTTTGTACTCTTTTTCCTAGCCTTTGGTTTTTTCCCAATGGGTTTTCCAAAGGAAGGTTTTAATGAGGCAAATGGGTCACTCTAATCCATCTTAGTCCACAAGAGTTAAACAAGTTTGGTCCAGGTCCAAGTCTAATAATTTTTGGATTTATCATTTGAAGTCTCAAGCCCAAAGAAGAGTTTAAATCAGCCCAACTTACTAAGCACCTGATTAATTTCGGCCAAGGGATTGGAAGAGGTGGCTTGGGAGACTCCAAGAGATATTCCAAACTAGTTAATGTTTTCTTAAATTTCTATGAATTAATTCTAGTTTTTCTTTAATTACTTCATTTTTCTTTAAAACTCTTTTGTTGCACTCATTTTCGGATAAACCAAGTTTTTTATTAAAAATTGAGAGTGTTTTCTCTTGTGTTCTTTCAAGAACAAAACTGATTGTTGGTGAGTCATATCCATCAATCGATCGAATCAAGGTGTGTCATATCCGCGATTCAAACCTTGGCTTTTTCAAGTGTGTAATATCCTGGAAAAGTCATTGAGGAAATATCCAAGGCCTTCCGCAACCTTGGTGCGATCCATTCACTCCACCTCTATCTATCTATCCATTCCTTTCATCTTACCCCTCGAAAGTGCCGATTCTAGGAGGATCATATCAAGTGGTATCAGAGCACACTTTCGGGATCGGTATTTGTATCTATCATCTTTTGATCTTAGACTTTTCATTTCTCTCTTGTCCCTCTAATCTAGTTGATCGGATCAATCAATTAGGGGATTTAGTCGATTTGATTTTTATCTTTGATCATATTTTTTTTTCTGTTTGATCTTTCTATAGTTCTAGTTTTATTTATGAGTTGTTAAAAAAAAAAAAGAAAAAAAAAAAAGAGAATTTAATCGGACCAAAAGAAAAAAAAAAAAAAGAGAAGAAAAAATATGAGGTGGATGGTGAGGGAAGAGATGGGTGCAGTCAATGCAAGGATTGATACGATTCAAGAGTCCGTTAATCAAGGACTATTGCCAAATACTGTTGCTAGAAGAAGAAGAGCACGACCTCAAGATGAAACTTATGGGGATCACTTGCATTATTACAGCAGAGGTAGCCAAGCTTCTAATCAAAGTGAAAGAAGGCCGAGACGAGTAAGAGAAGCTAGGGGTCGAAATGAAGATAATCTCGGTGGACTTAAGTTGAAGATACCACCATTTCATGGAAAAAATGACCCGGATGTCTACTTGGAGTGGGAGAAAAAAATTGAGCTCGTGTTTGATTGCCAAAATTATTCGGAGCAAAAGAAAGTTCAAGTAGCGGCAACAGAGTTTTCTGATTATGCAATTAATTCATGGGATCAGATTGTGACGAGTCGAAGACGTAACCAAGAACCGGCCGTAGTCACTTGGGAAGAGTTGAAAAATCTGATGAGAAAAAGATTTGTTCCAAGCCATTATCATCGGGAGTTGCATCAGAAGCTTAGGCGTTTAACTCAAGGAAGTAAGGGTGTAGAGGACTATTACCAAGAGATGGAATCTCTAATGCTTAAGGCCGGTATAGATGAAGATGCTGAGGCGACAATGGCCAGGTTTTTGAGTGGTTTAGCTCGTGATGTTCAAGATAGAATGGAGCTTCAAACTTATAAAGATTTGGAAGAAATGCTTCATAAGGCTGTGTTGGTTGAACAGCAAATTAAAAGGAGAAGTACTACTAGACTTTCCTATGGAGCTGGAGCGGCTAACACTAGGACGGGTTACAGCCGAGAGGATAAAACTGTTTCCAAGCCAAGACCGGACCCTAAACCCCACGCCAATGCTGAAGACGTCAAAGGTAAAGCCGTAGCTACTACGTCTAGAAATCGGGACGTTAAGTGTTTCAAGTGTCAAGGGAGAGGACACTACGCCAACGAGTGCACCAATAAGAGAACTATGATTCTATTGGATAATGGCGAGATTGAAACTGAGGAGGAAAAACTTGAAAGTGATGTTGAAACGGAGGAGGACATAGAGTTACCAGCCATCGGAGAATTATTGGTAACAAGACGTTCCTTGAGTATTCAAGTTAAAGATTCTGTCCAAGAGCAGCGGGAAAACTTGTTTCACACGAGATGTTTGGTACAACGTAAGGTCTGCAGCCTTATTATTGATGGTGGAAGTTGTACTAATGTGGCTAGTGAAACAATGGTGAAGAAGTTAGGACTGGAAGTTAAGAAGCATCCGAAACCATTTAAGCTTCAATGGCTTAATGATGCTGGTGAGATGACCGTGAGCCGCCAAGTATTGGTTCCTTTAACCATAGGCAAGTATGAGGATGAGATATTATGTGATGTCTTACCTATGGAGGCCGGCCATATACTACTTGGAAGACCATGGCAGTTCGATAGAAGGGTCTTACATGACGGTTTTACTAACCGTTACTCTTTTGAGTTCAATGGCCGAAAGACGATACTTGCTCCTTTGGCACCACATGAGGTTCATCAAGACCAACTTCAGCTGCAGCAACAAGGAAAAACCATTGTGAGTGAACCCCTAAACACGCCACCTCAAAATAAAAATGAGAGTTTGAGAAAACCCAAGAAAAAGGCTTGTGAGAGTAAACCCGTGAGGCATTCAAATTTCTTTGTGAGGTCAAATGTGGTTAAGAGAGCTCTGTTCTCTAAACAACCCATTCTATTATTTGTTTACAAGGAAGCATTGCTGAACCTTACTAACCCCGTACCGGAATTGCCGAGTAAAATCTCTTCTATTTTGCAGAATTTTGAAGACGTCTTTCCGGAGGAAAACCCTAAGGGATTGCCGCCTATCCGTGGGATTGAACACCAGATCGATTTTGTGCCGGGAGCTTCACTTCCCAACAGGCCAGCATACAGAACCAATCCGGTGGAGACTAAGGAGCTTCAAAAACAAGTGAGTGAGCTGATGGACAAAGGATACATACGAGAGAGCATGAGCCCTTGTGCTGTGCCGGTGCTGCTTGTTCCGAAGAAGGATGGGACTTGGAGGATGTGTATTGATTGTCGAGCCATCAACAATATCACTGTAAAGTATTGCCACCCTATCCCTCGTTTAGATGATATGTTAGATGAGCTGCATGGTTCTAGCATATTTTCGAAAATAGATCTTAAGAGTGGATACCACCAGATTAGGATGAAAGAGGGTGACGAATGGAAAACTGCGTTTAAAACGAAACATGGCTTGTATGAATGGTTAGTTATGCCATTTGGATTAACCAACACGCCTAGTACTTTTATGAGGTTGATGAATCATGTTTTAAGGAGCTTCCTTGGAATTTTTGTTGTTGTTTACTTTGATGATATCTTAGTTTATAGCAAAAATTTAGAAGAGCATGTTAATCATCTAGAAGCGGTTTTGATGGTACTTAGGAAAGAGGAACTTTATGCTAATCTGAAGAAATGCACATTTTGTACGGATAACCTTGTGTTTCTAGGTTTTTTCATAAGTGCAGATGGCATCAAAGTGGACGAAGAAAAGGTACGAGCTGTCCGAGAATGGCCCAGTCCAAAAACCGTAGGAGAAGTGAGAAGTTTCCATGGACTAGCAGGATTTGTGAAGGACTTCAGTACCATAGCTGCTCCTCTCACTGAAGTGATCAAGAAAAATGTCGGATTTAAATGGGAAGAGGCACAAGAAGAAGCATTCCGAGTGTAAAAGGATAAACTCACCAATGTACCACTTTTATCTTTACCGAACTTTCTTAAAACTTTTGAAATTGAGTGTGATGCATCTGGTGTAGGTATTGGAGCTGTTTTGATGCAAGAGAAGAAGCCCATTGCCTTTTTCAGTGAGAAGCTTGGAGGAGCTACATTGAACTATCCAACCTACGACAAGGAGTTGTACGCGCTTGTCCGAGCATTGCAAACATGGCAGCACTACCTCTGGCCGAAGGAGTTTGTTATTCATACTGACCACGAGTCTTTGAAGCATCTAAAGGGTCAGCAAAAGCTGAACAAGAGGCATGCTAGGTGGATAGAATTCATCGAAACATTTCCCTATGTGATCAAGTACAAACAAGGTAACGAAAATATAGTTGCTGATGCCTTATCTCGAAGGTATGCCTTGATTTCTACTTTGGATGCTAAACTTCTGGGATTTGAACACCTTAAAGATCTTTATCAAGTTGATTCTGATTTTCAAGAGATTTTTAAGTCGTGTGATAAGTTTGCTTTTGGGAAATATTTTAGGCATGACGGATTTCTTTTCTATGAAAATCGGTTATGTGTGCCTAATTGTTCCGTGAGAGATTTGTTAGTTAGGGAAGCGCATGGAGGAGGCTTGATGGGGCATTTTGGGATCTCCAAAACTTTAAAAGTGATGCAAGAACACTTCTACTGGCCGCAAATGAAGAGAGACGTCGAAAGAATTTGTGGGCGATGTGTCACGTGCAAACAAGCCAAATCGAAGGTACAGTCCCAAGGTATGTACACGCCTTTGCCTATTCCTGATTAGCCTTGAACTGACATTTCTATGGATTATGTGCTTGGATTACCTAGAACTAGGACTGGAAAAGATTCAATCTTTGTTGTTGTCGATAGGTTCTCTAAAATGGCACATTTTCTTGCTTGTCATAAAACTGACGATGCTTCCCATATTGCTGAGTTGTTCTTTAAAGAAATAGTTCGTTTGCATGGAATGCCTAGGACTATAGTCAGTGACAGGGATACAAAATTCTTGAGTTATTTTTGGAAGACGCTTTGGTCTAAGTGATATATCATAGTTTTTACCGGTTTTATGCCATGATATATGTCTTTTATCGAGTCTTTTATATTGCTTCGAGTCTTTTTAGAGTCTTTTACAGGTATATACACATTTGGGATCTTTTGGATGATTTGGAGCATTTCTGGAGCTTTTGGAGCATATGCAGATGCAGAGTCATGCAGAGATGACAGAAGTTTGGCATTCGTTGAAGAACTTTCCACCGATGGATCGAGCTAATATTTTGATACAAGATAGATCAATGAGTTATCTTTCATCTGAAAGTGGTTTGAAGTCATTCCAACGGTCCGATCAAAAGTTATGCCAGTTTTTGTGGAAGCAGTCCAGTCTGTCACGCGAATAGAGTAAGCCGAGTTCATGACCATGAGTGTCAAGCGACACTAGCAATGGTGATGATCGACACTGACCAACTCTGACGCGGAATTTAACATTTAATGAATTGCAAAGTGGCTCAGAACTTCCAGAAAGTTAACAGAAGACCCCAGATCGTGTTTAGCCTTATAAATTAGGTTTTTAGGTTTTATTTTATAAATCTTCTTCTTTTGTGTTTACTTTGGAGAGAGCTTGGAGCTAGGGGCTGATCTTATACTTTGTTTCTCCTTTGAGAGAAGATTTCGAACCCCTCTATTTCTTTCTACTTTTATGATATCTATTTCAATCATGTCTTTGATTTCAATTGATATGTCTAAGTAGTTTCATAGTTAGGTTAAGGGTTTTCAAGGGTTTCTGATGAATTGTTGAATTGATTATATTATTGGGATTAATTGTTAGAGTTCTTCACCTTAGGTTGTTCTCAAAGCTAATTCTAGGAGGCACGACAGTGCAATTGGAATTTAGATCTTAAGTTAATCGATTAGGCACGACAGTGCAATTGATAATCTGATCTATCTAAGGTGAGCAAAATTACTTATTCGCAAAGGAATGTGGTTTAGGGATTTTGTGAACATATCGAACCTGAACGTTAAGGCTGATTTAAATTCTTAGGATTTGCAAAGAAATTGGGGATTCTGGAATTTAGATTTAGATAGTTTCGCAACGACAGTTGGTTAATTATAGCTTAGTGATTTGAGTTCTAGAATGGTTGTTATTTACAATCTCGATAATTTAATTGATTCACCGTTCTGACGATTCCTGAGATTTCCCTATGCCTAGCGTTTTCCCTCATTGATTTCACTTCTTTTAATTATTTTGCATCGTTATTTAATTACAATTATTCTTGTTTAGCTTAATACTTATTTTGATAATCTATTGTGTAACCAAGTCCTTGTGGATTCGATCCCTAAGTACTACAGTGATCTCTTAATTTGAGAGAGTAGCTCAGGGTATATTTGAGCATATCAAATTTTGGCGCCGTTGCCGGGGACTTAGATTTTACCATTAGATTTAGGTTTAAGTTTTTGTCTAAATTTTTTTTATTTATTTTGTTACTAATTTCGTTCTTTCTCTCTTTCTTGTGTGTTTCAGGAACTAGCTGAGTTAGAACGAAGACCCCGGAAAGCGAAGGATTCAGCGGCGATGTTGCGTGTTATCATCAGACCCGACGAAGCTGGAGTCCTCCGGGACAGAGAAGGCCTTGCGTACAATAAGGCAGGGCAAAGGATCGACGAAAATGGCCAGTTGATTGAGGAGGTCATTTAGGACGATGGTGTCGCTCGACACCATGCAGAGGGAGCAGGTGGTGTCGATCTACACCAGCCGGCTGCTGTCACTGGTAACGTTGTTCAAGGTGCAGCTGGGGCCGTTGTTCAACGTGGGATGACACTAGGAGATTACAACCGGCCTGAGCAATTCTATGCCAACCGGTGTGCTATCCGCCCGTCCTACACTCAGAAGTCTCAGTATCAGAAGCCTTTCCAGAGCAGTGACACCTTCACGAGGAACTACGGCTCATCTTCCTACCAGAACATTCCTCCGTCGACATCTACGAGCAAGATGGAATCCATGTTAGAGCAGGTTCAGGAAGGACAGCAGAAGATTACTGTGGATTTCAACGGAAAGATCGATGCTCTGTATACTGATCTTAATGGCAAGATTGAGCAGCTAAACGTTCATGTCAAGAAGCTCGACACTCAAGTTGCACAGACTGTCGAAGCTGTGAAGAGACAAGACAATACCCTTCCTGGAAGGACAGACGCTAATCCAAGGTATCAGTGCAATGCCATTATGTTGAACGGTGATATCAGTGTTGAAGAATTTGAGCAAATGGATGAGAAATTTTTAGCCATGCTATTGGAGGATATCGAGGACAAAGATGTTGTGATTCCGGAACATGTGTCGATCGACATGGACCACTTGTGTCGATCGACACCAGCTGCAAAAGATGACATGAACTCAAATCGAGATGACCAGTGTCGATCGACACTCTCCCTTAGTATCGATCGACATGCCTCGCAGGCTGTTGCAGAAACTGCTGAAATACCCAAGTCTGCAACAGAAAGTGTCGACAAGTCCATTCCGCCATACCCTAAGGCTGCTGTTTCATATGATGCTTTGGTTAATAAGATAAGTTGGCAATTTCCAGAGGTTCACGAATTTTGTAATTTGCCACGTGTGAAGGAAGTTATCGACAAGGCATACGCTAAAGAGATAGTCTTAATAATGCTGTGGATCTGATTTATCTCGAGTGTGCACCGATTCTTATAAGCAGATTACCAGGGAAGCTCCCAGACCCAATCGATATTCCAACTCCATCATTGAGGAAATTGTCTAAGAAAGAATCTTAATGCTGGTGGTAGAAAGAAGAAACCGCAGAGAAGAGCAGTGATAGAAGAACCTCTTATGACCTTGATACCTAAGAAGCGAGTTGGTGATACAATTGAGTATAAGCTGCAGTATGGAGTTACCTCAAGACCATTTGCTAAAGTTCGAGCCATCATCACTCCTGAGTTTAAGGCAAAAGGACAAGCCACTATGGATGAGATGATGCACATGATTCTCAAACCCAAGATGCTGAACCTTAGTAGAGATATCCGTGTAGCCGGTACGTGTCGATCGACACGAACCACTTGTGTCGATCGACACGCTCCACCAGTTGGTCCGCAATTGTCTACAACAGCTGGTTTTCGGGATGATCTCAATGTTGCTAATCTGCGAGCTGTTGTTAAATAGAAAGCTCCACATCCTACACTTCATTCACCTCAGGAAAAGCAAAGGTACGCAATTTCGAAGCCCAAATCATCTAATATCATCAAAAAGACTTTTCGTGGTACAAAAACTGTTTTACAGTTAACCAAGCCACGAGATTCTCGTATAGCGCTTGTTTGTTCTATTGATGATTTTGCAGGGGAAAGAAGTGTACCACCCAGGCGAATGTCTCACCCGGCTGATGTTCCTCATTACCTTGGTCGTCCTCAGGCACCTAATGCTTACACTCCACCATGGATGAAGCGACAATTCTCTGAGAGACATCCATTTGCACCCACTCGCCCACCATATGTCCGTGCTTCAGCATAGTCAAGCTAATGACTGTAAACAAGCGCTTGGTGGGAGGCAACCCACCGGTATGTTTTGTTTTATTTTATTTTCCTCATGTTTTATTTTATGGATTTATTTTGCAGTGATTCAACTGGGAATTTCTTGATCGATTGCCTAGTTTTCCAATTTTAAACTTTAGGTAGTTTAAGTTGGGACATAGTGTCGAGCGACACCACTGGCCGGTGTCGATCGACACCCATGCAAAGATGACGGTAATTTTCATATTTTCCACTTTTGATGCTGTGTTTCATTTTTATTTATTTTATTTTCACCAAACTCATGCTTTTATAACACTGGGGATAGTGTTGTTTAAGTCTGGGGGAGGTAGTTACTAACTATTGTTTTATTTTCTTAGAGTCAGTCCAAGTATGTTTTATTGAGTCAAAATTTTGTCTGAAATTATGATCCTTGTTTGGTTTGTTGCTGTGATTTTTTTTGTCTAAGTGACCATAGTTACAGAACCATCTCCAGAATCCGACTAATGAAAAAGCTAAAAGATTGACCAGTTGACTCGAAACACCCATATCTTCAACAGAAATCCGGTAAACCCGAGCTAATTTTTTGTTTTTATCTCATTAATGTGACTGATGTCCATAGGGCTTGACTCGCCATTCATACTTGACAAACAAAACCGCAGTAGAAAGTAACGGTATTCCTCTCCCCTGATTAAAGTTGGCAAAGAAATTATATGTACTCTTGAGTGTTGACCAAGGAATGAACCGGGAACTCGGTGGCTACCACCATCGGTTTTCGCGTCTCAAAACCTTGATGGATTTATGCATTATGTTGAGAGGGGATGAACCGGGAACTCGGTGGCAAACACCATCGGTTTTCGCGTATCAAAACCTTGATATATATAGAGGAATGAACCGGGGATTCGGTGGCAAACACCATCAATACTCGCGTCTCAAACCTCTAGTTCGCTGCAGAAAAAGAAAGAAAAATAAAAGAGAAAAGCAAAAGAAGAGTACATGCAAAAGTATAAGTCTGGGGGAGAGAAAGAATACCTAAATAATATGAAAAATTGGTTTGTTTGTCATGGTATTGTATGGGAAAGAGTCTAGAAGGTCCTTGGTTTCATGATCAAAGATGAGACCCATCGATGAAGGTTTAAGGATCAATGTTGTGTGATTGTGGGGATAATCGGGAAAAACTGCGAAGTCTACAGCGAAGTACATGGTGGTTCGATTTGGTTTGATTTTGTGGCATGTGGATTACTTGATGAACGGTTACTGCGATGCTCTAAAGCAAGGTGAGTTTCTCTGTTTTCAAACCTCTTTCACAGGCTGAATGGTTGTTTTGCTTGAGGGCAAGCAAAAGCTAAGTCTGGGAGAGTTGATATATCATGGTTTTTACCGGTTTTATGCCATGATATATGTCTTTTATCGAGTCTTTTATATTGCTTCGAGTCTTTTTAGAGTCTTTTACAGGTTTATACACATTTGGGATCTTTTGGATGATTTGGAGCATTTCTGGAGCTTTTGGAGCATATGCAGATGCAGAGTCATGCAGAGATGACAGAAGTTTGGCATTCGTTGAAGAACTTTCCACCGATGGATCGAGCTAATATTTTGATACCAGATAGATCAATGAGTTATCTTTCATCTGAAAGTGGTTTGAAGTCATTCCAACGGTGCGATCAAAAGTTATGCCAGTTTTCGTGGAAGCAGTCCAGTCTGTCACGCGAATAGAGTAAGCCGAGTTCATGACCATGAGTGTCGAGCGACACTAGCAATGGTGATGATCTACACTGACCAAATCTGACGCGGAATTTAACATTTAATGAATTGCAAAATGGCCCAGAACTTCCAGAAAGTTAACAGAAGACCCCAGATCGTGTTTAGCCTTATAAATTAGGTTTTTAGGTTTATTTTATAAATCTTCTTCTTTTGTGTTTACTTTGGAGAGAGCTTGGAGCTAGGGGCTGATCTTATACTTTGTTTCTCCTTTGAGAGAAGATTTCGAACCCCTCTATCTCTTTCTACTTTTATGATATCTATTTCAATCTTGTCTTTGATTTCAATTGATATGTCTGAGTAGTTTCATAGTTAGGTTAAGGGTTTTCAAGGGTTTCTGATGAATTGTTGAATTGATTATATTATTGGGATTAATTGTTAGAGTTCTTCGCCTTAGGTTGTTCTCAAAGCTAATTCTAGGAGGCACGACAGTGCAATTGGAATTTAGATCTTAGGTTAATCGATTAGGCACGACAGTGCAATTGATAATCTGATCTATCTAAGGTGAGGAAAATTACTTATTCGCAAAGGAATTTGGTTTAGGGATTTTGTGAACATATCGAACCTGAACATTAAGGCTGATTTATATTCTTAGGATTTGCAAAGAAATTTGGGATTCTGGAATTTAGATTTAGATAGTTTTCGCAACGACAGTTGGTTAATTATAGCTTAGTGATTTGAGTTCTAGAACGGTTGTTATTTACAATCTCGATAATTTAATTCATTCACTGTTCTGACGATTCCTGAGATTTCCCTATGCCTAGCGTTTTCCCTCATTGATTTCACTTCTTTTAATTATTTTGCATCGTTATTTAATTACAATTATTCTTGTTTAGCTTAATACTTATTCCGATAATCTATTGTGTAACCAAGTCCTTGTGGATTCGATCCCTAAGTACTACAGTGATCTCTTAATTTGAGAGAGTAGCTCAGGGTAAATTTGAGCATATCACTAAGCTAGGTACTAAGTTGCTGTTCTCAACTACTTGTCATCCTCAATCCGACGTCCAAACTGAAGTAGTTAATAGAACTTTGTCTACCTTGCTGCGTGCCTTGACTAAAAAGAATTTAAAAACTTGGGAAGAATGCTTACCACATGTTGAATTTGCTTATAACCGATCTGTGCATTCCGCCACCAAGTTTTCTCCTTTTGAAATTGTTTACGGCTTTAATCCTTTATCTCCTTTGGATCTAACCCCATTGCCTTTGAGTGAAAGAGCAAGCTTGGATGGAAAAAAGAAAGCTGAACTTGTTAAACAGATTCATGAGAAAGCAAAGCACAACATAGAGGAGAAGACGAAGCTGTACGCTAAACAAGCTAACAAGGGCAGGTGCAAGATGATTTTTGAGGAAGGAGATTACGTGTGGTTACATCTAAGGAAGGAGAGATTTCCGGCTGAGAGGAAGTCTAAGTTGATGCCTAGGATTGACGGTCCATTCCGAGTCACAAAGAGGATCGGCGATAATGCTTACCAACTCGATCTCCAAGGTAAGTACAATGTGAGTTCAAGCTTTAATGTTGCTGACTTAATCCCTTTTGTTGCAGATGTTCCAGATTTGAGGACAAATCCTTTTCAAGAGGGAGGGGATGATGTGATCATGGATAGCTCACAGAAGCAGCTTGAACCCGAGGATGCTTTGGCCTTACCAAGTGGACCAATGACAAGATCGAGAGCCAAAGAATTTCAGAACGCCATCTCCGCATTACTCACTCAAGTTCAACCGACTAAAGTTCAGTTCGAGAACAAGGAAAATCAAACGGTCTTGGTTGCTCGAGTGGACTAATAACGGGTGATTCGTTTTTACTCTTTTTCCTAGCCTTTGGTTTTTTCCCAATGGGTTTTCCAAAGGAAGGTTTTAATGAGGCAAATGGGTCACTCTAATCCATCTTAGTCCACAAGAGTTAAACAAGTTTGGTCCAGGTCCAAGTCTAATAATTTTTGGATTTATCTTTTGAAGTCTCAAGCCCAAAGAAGAGTTTAAATCAGCCCAACTTACTAAGCACCTGATTAATTTCGGCCAAGGGAGTGGAAGAGGTGGCTTGGGAGACTCCAAGAGACATTCCAAACTAGTTAATGTTTTCTTAAATTTCTATGAATTAATTCTAGTTTTTCTTTAATTACTTCATTTTTCTTTAAAACTCTTTGGTTGCACTCATTTTCGGATAAACCAAGTTTTTTATTAAAAATTGAGAGTGTTTTCTCTTGTGTTCTTTGAAGAACAAAACTGATTGTTGGTGAGTCATATCCATCAATCGATCGAATCAAGGTGTGTCATATCCGCGATTCAAACCTTGGCGTTTTCAAGTGTGTAATATCTTGGAAAAGTCATTGAGGAAATATCCAAGGCCTTCCGCAACCTTGGTGCGATCCATTCACTCCACCTCTATCTATCTATCCATTCCTTTCATCTTACCCCTCGAAAGTGTCGATTCTAGGAGGATCATATCAGTAATGTCTTGGAGAATGGTGTGGGTTCCTGGGGTTTGATCTTTTGGCGGCCTCATTGATTTAGCTCGGCATGCTTCTCTCTATTCCGGCAAGGGTCTCTTCTTTCCACGTCGTTCTATTGCCGCCATTCCCAATATTTGGTTACTGAGGCGTCACACTCTAAAACGGGCTTCGATCTTCTTCAAGTTAAAGACTGGCTGGCTTTGTATCCTTTTCGTATCCTCTCTTCTACTTAAGTTTGCTCAACCTCTTCCTTTGCTAGATATTGTTGTTCTTATTGTATATTTTCATCATGTTGTAACTCATCCGCAACTTTTAATAGAATATCTTTTATCGCAAAAAAAAAACATATATATACGGCCTAATATTATATGTACCATCATATATATATGAATGAAAATGAAGAAGACGTGTGGAAAGGAAAGGTTAGAGTCAGGGTTAAAAAAAGTTATTTCTGCACAAGGACCCAATAAAATTGTGCTTTCCACATGATAAACTTAAACAAAATACAAGGTCGGCAAACAATTTGTCTATATAATTGGTATCACAAGACTGCACCTGCAAACTCAAACCAAGTTCCTAAACGCACAAAAATGTTTTCAAACATCGAACACAAGGCTATGGCAGCACTTCTCCATGTCCAAGGATGCGCTAGCAGCCATAAGACGCTCCTCGACAACCGTGAAATAAGCTCAATCTCAAATAAGTTCAAAGTTTTGGAGAAATATAAATATAATAAAATTTTAAATTAAACCCAGTTTAAATAAAAATATGATTTTTTTAGTTTTACACGTGTCAAAATCTAATAGTCTAATAAACATGTGTCATGACCTCATTAATTAGAAAATTTATGTTTTTATTGAATATATCATTAAATTCTTTTTTCACTATAATTACGTAAATAGTTAATTAAATATATTGGTTGCATTAAAAATTAGTTAAATTTATCAAAAATTTGAATATATAAACAAATTTCTGATTTCTTGTTTTTGATAGGATAATCAACTTTTTGTTTTTAATATATCAATAAATACCTTTTCTTAATGTGTTTACAAAAAAATATCTGTTGAAATTTAACAAATTCTTAATTTCTTTTTTTCCATAAATTAATAAAAATCTCCTTTTTTCATTGTTTTTGTGAATATACTACCATATTTTTACTATATAAGATATATATTTGACATATGGAGATATCTGAGGTTTAACTAAAACATGTCAAACTCTGGTGAATGTTTATATAATATAAGATATAAGTAATTAATTTGTCAAAATCTTGGTTAGTATGACCTATTCTTTTTATATCTAAACAATCATAAAATTTTTTAAAAAAGCTAAAGAGAATCTACTATATTTCATAACTAGATATACATTGAATAATGATTTTGCTTACTTCTTACAAATTGAACAATTACAACTATACCAATATGAAAAAGTCATAACAAATATAATAAGAACATGTGTATAAAAGGAACTATAACCGAAGAATAAGAAAACGAAAGAGACTAAACACCACTAGAGAAAAAAAACTTAGAAAGAGACCAATCTCTATCTCCCTCCCTCCTTGAAACTACCCTCTTGTCTCTACGGAAAGGCTGAGACAACTCCAAAACGCAGCGACACTTAATTCCTTCCAGCGAAAGTTGATGAATTTGGTTAGCTTTGAAGGTAAAGATAACACCAAAATCAACGGATTAGGACCAGTAAGCTCAGCCGAGCCGGTCCAGCCTTTGGACATCGAATGTTTGGAGAAGATCTTAAATTACAAGTTTAAAAACAAGAGTTTGTTGGTCCAAGCGTTCACAGACCCTAGTTACGATGAAAAGTGTGTTTCGTATGAGCGCCTAGAATTTTTAGGAGATACAATCCTAAGTATGGTTATAACGAACGAGTTTTATAATCTCTACCCTAAAGAATCACCTGGTTCGTTGACCAAGCTCCAAGCCGCTAATGTTGACACCGAAAAATTGGCCCGAGTTGCTGTAAAACACAATCTCCATCTTTACCTCCGTCATAAAAAGCCCTTGCTTGATGAACAAGTATGTTCCTTTCTTAAAACCATACTTATCATGAATTGTTTTTACTCATCATATTTTAAAAACCCTAGTAATTTAATCGTTTATCCTCTTATTATTTTTCTATTTTATTAGCTTTGATATTTTCTTATCGTAGCTACGTTTATAACCGCGTAAACATACAGTGTTTTGCATCAATAGTTTGTTTTTTTTTTAATCGATTTTATTAAAAAGAGTAACTAATTAATTATTAAACTATAAAATACATACATAAAAACTAATTTAATCGTTTTTTTAACTTCGGTTTTGCTTATATTTTACTTTTTTCTTATTTGTTTTCAATTTTAATTTATTAATTAAAAATAGGTACTCATAGTCCAACGAATAAATCATCTAAGCTATCTTTTTAACCTACAATTATAACTGTGTTTTTGTTTTTGAAACATTTCATGCTGTTATATTTTTTTGGTTTAGTAGATAAACCAAAACCATTTGATGAAGTCTCAAATTTGGATCTATAAGTTCTATATATTATTAATTTCTTAAATGTGCTTTCTTGTTTGTTTTGTTAACTTATTTATTTTTTCTTATTTTTTACAATTATAAAATATTGATAAGAGTTTTAGTAATTCTTTTGATCACTGAATGCTTAAAATATAGTTTGATGTTTTAGAAAATATATGATATAGAATTAAAACTGAAAAATTAAGAACTACAAACAACTTCTTAATTTTCTTAGGAATTCTGCTATCTTTCAACAAGTCTTGTTTACCAAGAAGAAAATTAGTATTTGATTAATATATGTATAAATGTAAATGTGAATTAATGAAATGTGAAAAACTAATATATGCAGGTACTGGAATTTATGAAAGCGATCGAAAAAGATCCAACATTACCACATTCACATGGTCTTTTGACAGTTCCAAAATTTCTGGCAGACATCGTAGAGTCTACCATTGGAGCTCTCTTTATGGACTGCAATTCCACTGATACCGTATGGAAGGTAACTATATATATAATATCTTTCATAATAAGTTATAAATATCTAGTAGGTTTAGGTAATTGACTAATCGAAGAATCTATGTGGTTGAAACTAAATATACAGGTAGTAAAACCATTGTTGGAGCCAATAATACATTTAGACAAATTGGAGAAACATTCAATGACAGAACTCAATGAGATGTGTCAGAAGAAGAAACTAACATTGACAACCAAAGACACTTGGGAAGAAACTAAAACTTTTTTTTTTTTATTGAAGATAAAATGGTTGGACGTGGACACCACCCTCTCAAGAAAGAAACTGCAAAATATCTCGCAGCAAAAAATGCTATCGACACATTTTTTGGAGACCTTTAGTTATATATATACTAGATAAGGACCCGTGCGATGCACGGGTTTTTTTTTTAACGATTTTTTATTTCCATATAATTATATATTATTTAATGATATATAGGTTTTTTAAATTACACTGTTTGTAATGAAGTTTTCTACATAACTGATATTATATTTTTGGATTATACATATTTGTGATTTTTTATATTTATAATTTTACAATGATTTTAAAAAATTTGAAAATATATAGCAACATTTTTTGTATCTCATGAAAACATGTTGTTAATAATTTAATTTTAAATTTAGTTATTGATACTTTGCAAGCCCATAACATACAAATATTATAGATCTCATTTTTTAATCCACCTTTCTTTTAAAGTTTTTATATCTCATAATATTTTTTTGTTAATTGATGTTCGTTAATTTAAATGTGGCAAAGAGTGCAGAGTTTTACAATGTTGTTATTTCCCACCACACGATATTTGTCTTCAAACAGTTCTGCTTGTTTTGCCCACAGTGTTGCAGGTATTTCAATTCTACTATTAACAATGCAAAACAACCGAGGTAAAAACCAATATTAATAATTGATCAAACTTTAAAGAATCGTTAAAAATATCACTGTATAAAATAATATTAGTAGATGCATCTATGTTACTCTTCTAGCAATAAAGTGATAGTAACTCTTCTTAGCGCATGTGTAGCCTTAGCACGGACATATGTTTTTTCTATATGTTTAATATATCCGATTGCATCTGCATGATGAAATAATGTTAAACATATTTTAAAGCACACATATAGTTAATTGTATCAGAAAATAGATAATTATCAACTTACCATATAAATCAATTGTCATATCTATAGATTTAACTAAATCATCGTAATTGTGAAAATGAAACTTTTCTTTGGGTATTTGACAAATTTGTTGTCTGACACTGGTAATTTTTGTTGTCTCTGTAAATCTCATCAGAAACTTATGATATGAAACTTTATAGTTTTTATTGTAATCTTGCACAATAAAGTTGCTAATTCAATAATATTTCTGTCAAATAATTGATCTTCAAATTTTTTGAGAAGAGAATGATGCATAGTTCCTTGTATAATGAATAATTATTAATTGTAATAAACTTTTTAAAGAACAATGCATGGTAAGCAAGAAAAGAGACTAACATTCTCATCAAGTAATAGTAAATTCATTCCTATGAGTTCATTATCTTTTTTCAAGTTTATGAATTCTTACTTTCGAAGAAGTCGTACTATAGCATGAATATTACGATAAACACGCTTGCGATCTAATTGATCTAATGTCAAATTACTTTTCGAGATAGCCATAATAAAGAGAAAACTTTGTACGTTAGTGTTTTTTTGTTTGTAAGAGTTGTGGTGGAAGAGAAAGAGGTGATGTTTGTTTTATACTAAAAACAGTCGGCTATTTCTTTTACTGATAATAAAAGGAACTTTAACTTTGTTTTCTAAAATAAATTATTTTTTTAATTCCTGTAGATTTTTTTTTGTTTGGGGCTGGATTTTATTTTCTCTTAATTTAATTATTAATTAGATAAATTAACAAATCATTGATTTCTTTTTTTCCTTAAGATATGTTTTTTTATTTTTGGGGTTTGTTTTAATTGTTTTTTAATTTTAATAATTGATTAGATAAATCCATAAATTCTGGATTTCTTTTTTTTCTTAAGATATGGTTTTTTGTATTTGATTTTTTTAATAATTATAATTATGAATTTGACATGTGGCAAGATCTGAAATTTTATTTGACACGTGTCATAATGTCGTTAATTATAATTTTGACATGTGTCAACATTTGGTGAGTGCAACCAATGTTTATATAATAAGATATATATATATATATTTGTCAAATTAATTGTACTTTTATTTGAATTACTTTAATAAAAATAATATTCTTATTTGTTCTTATCAGTTTAATCTTTTCATTTATCTTATGAATGAACCTACGAATGTCGAAATGAAATAAGACTCCATAGTATGTGTTCAGTAAATAAGCTTTTTGAGATAACTTTCCAAATCAATGATGTTTTTTTTTTGGTCAACAGTATGGGTTATAAAAATTTTAATGTGCATAGTAACCTATGTTGCATGAAAACAAAAAATGCATAATCAAAATGTGTGAAAACGCTGAAAACATTTTTTAATTTTTTAAAAGTAATATGTACGTTTTGGAGATGTGAATATATATAAGGCAAGCCGGACCTCCTATTGCTTAGTACAATCTGAGCCCCCTTTCTCTAGTCACCGATTCACTATGTCCTTTGCTATCGAAGAAGAAACCATTAACATGAGTGGTTTATATTTCTAAAATTAATTAGATTTTTTATTAAGTTACCAAAATACCATATACATCCTACGTTTCCAAATTATTAACTTACTAATTTTGCAAATAAAGAAAAAAATTCTATTACGTTTTCAAAATAGAATCAGATGTTTCGTGTTTTCAAATTGAGATTTTTAGAAATTATGTTTCCTCCGCATATCTGTGAGATTCCAATTCCAAAAATGATATCTATTTTTGAAGAATAAATCTATCAAGCTTTAAATGTTCTCATGGCGGAGATTGATTGATTCTTCACTAATTTCAGGTTAAAGTTTTGTAATTTAGATTCATATGCATCGCATTTTTGCGTCAAAAATTACATTTGTCTTTTTGTGTAAGAGAAAGTTTTGGCAGTAATTAATGTATTTCAAATAAAGAAATAGAAAGAAAGGAAGTAATATATATGACCAAATTATTTAAGAGAGGTTGTCATACCATTTTATGTAGAACAATTTGATTGCTCGAGAAATAGTTGGAAGAACTTTAGCTATGCCAATGTGGCTGGTTTTATTCAAGCCTCCTCTTTCTTATTAGCAGAACTTGCATCTATACTATGCGATTTACGTAAAGAATCAAGACCAAATGCTACAACTACCAACATATTGCAGTCAGATTCTAAACAAGCAAATATCCTTGCTTAAATCAATCATTATATCATGAGCCTAGAGTATAATTTTCTTATTATAGTTTTGTTTGTTTGAACAATTAATTTGACATTTTTGCTTGGATATTTTCCCTTAAAAAAATTGTAAATGTGTTATCTTGAATTGTAATGGATGTTTGAAACTTCAAAAACAAAAAAGTTTGAAATTTTGTTTGAATAGAATTATGATCATTTTTTTAAACTAATAGAGGAATGGATGTTTGGATCACTTTGAAGAAAAGCTTAGAAAAGAAGCATCATATGATATAGTATAAAATATCATATGATGTACTTCGTTCATCTTTAGTTTATTGTTACGATGAAACTCTTCTTATCAACTATCTATCCACACAATTTGCGTCTGGAATGTCACATATCATTTTATAACTTGCCTTTTCATAGGGCCTTACACTTTTGGTTTATTTGATGGATTTATGATTTTCATATGTGTTTCTGCTCACGTCCATTTTAATATGTCCTAATTTTTAAAAATAGTTCTTCCTTAATGAAAAAAAGAAAAGAAGATGTTGTCTCTTTGGCAAGATGACGTAATTCAAATGACTCATTGTCTATAAATCGAAAAAGGAACATGAAATTCCCTAAGGAACATGAACTTTTTTTTTTTGTTAAAAGAGAAGTTTTCTTTTGTAACAGAAGAAAACCAAAAAAAAAGTTTACAAAAAAAAAGTAAACAAAGTGTACAAAAAAAGTAGTGCATAACTTAAACCAGGTTCCTTTTCATCTCCTCCATATTTTTACCTCCAAACGAGTAGAAGATATGATTGGAGAACTCTCCAACTCCTGGAGCAGAAGGAGGTATACAGTTTACAGTCATACACATTTCTTGTGGTTCTTTGAAACACTGAATCACAACCAATTGACCATCTGTATATTCCCCAACGCAAATCTTAGGCCACACCTCCCAGGGATGTTGGACTTGAGGTGCATTGTATTTATGTGTGAAAGGCATGATCCAGAACTTGGGCGTGGGGTTAAGGTGAACCAATTTAGCGTCACGTCAGTAAATTCTAGAAGAAGACTTTGTACGTATGACCCATTCATCCTAGCATCACAGGCAGACCAGGATCAGATATTTTAATAAATATTTTATATTATTAAAGGTTTTGGATTCTATTAATGTTTTATTTGACTTCATAACTTACATTTGTTTTTTTTAGGTATGCTATATTCGTTACCCTAGGGTAACACGGCGTTCAGATCCTTGGATTACAGTGACTCCAATTAATCCAAGAGGAAAAATTTATGGAGTTTCTGAGCACGATGCTTTACAACCAACTAGAAGTGTTCCAATGGATCATGTTGAGCATTCTTTTGATACATTCCTTGTGGTTGATTTGACGGAAATTGGTGATGATAGAGTTCATTCAGAATCTGAGGAAGAACTTGGAGAATTTGATGAGGCCGAAGACGATATTCCTTCAGAAGGATCATTATCTGATTCAGATTAGTACATGATCAACATTTGTTTTTATTTATATTTTGTATTTTTATTTCGTGTTTTAAATATTACATTTTATAATAATTAAAACCACAAAACCATAAATAAATAAAAACATTAAAAATCATAAACAAACCAAAATAATAAAAAAATCCTAAATTAAACCAAAAACAATAAAAAATACTATACAAGAAACATCTAAACCAAATTACACATAATCCGACGGATTGTAACATATCATATATATCAAAATTAAAAAAATCCCTACTATCATGTCTACATGTTACTACATGATACATATCTTATAATGATGATTTATAACCATAACAACTAAATTTCTTTGGATTTTGTATATTTCATTTGTAACAATGTATTTGTTTATATTTTATCATTGAAATGAGTAACAAACCCTACTACAAACATATTTCAAGAGAAACGGATGGTAAACGACCACGAAACCACAAACCCGACGGATTCGTGGTTTCGTGGTCGTTCACGATCTGTTTGTATTGATCCGTTACACGTGGCCACGCCTTAATTTTTGCGTATCCGACGGATTCGTGGTTTCGTGGACGGACACGCGAAATTTAACGCGGCAAATGAAATTTTCATTTCCTGGTAAAATAAAATTTCGCGTATCCATCGGAAATCCATCGGAAATTTTCGACGGATACGCGAAAATTAAGGCTGGAATCTTCCCGAGACCGCGTGTCATTTAATATTAAAAGATTCCGAAGGATAGTTCGTCGGAAATCCGTCGGAATTATTTGATAAATAGAGTCATCTTCTTCCTCGCGGACCTGAACCGCAAACAAAAAAAAACTCAAAACTTCCGATTTCGACTTCTGATTTCCATCCGATTCAAGCTCCGATTTCGACATCAATCATCAAGCATCAACATGTCTAACAATCCTCCTTCAATTCCATCCAATTTGTAAGTTTCCAAAACTATAAAAATTAGAAATTTCTAAGGTTTTAAGATTGATGTTAGATTTAGGTTGTTGGATGTAAGATTTAGGTTTTAGGATGTTAGATTTATGTTATTGGATGTTAGATTTATGTTTTCTAGTTTTAGTTCTAAGATTTGTTTGGTTAGATTTAATTTTTAAATTTTGGGAAATTTTGTTTTGTTATTGAATTATTTAGAATTTAGAGAATTTGTTATGTTGGAGAATTTAGGAGAATAATTTTTGGAGAATGTGGTATGTTATTTAGGAGAATTTTTTACTTTGTAGAATTTTTTACTTTGTAGAATTTGTAGTTTAATATTACGTTACATTTAATATTTAGATTAGAATAAATTATAAATTTGGTTAGAAAAAATTAAATTCTTTTGAATTAATTTATAATCATTTTTAAAAATTTATAATTAATTATAAGTTTTTTATTTATAATTTATAATTATTATTTATTTAAATTTACTTTACATTATTAATTTATATTGGAGAATTTATAAAAATTTATAATTATTTTTAAAAAACTTTTTAATTAATTTTTAAAAAATTTATAAAATTTTTTTTATAAATTTATAATCTTTTTTACAAATTTATTCACATTTTCTATAAATTTATAATCATTTTTTAAAAAATTTATTAGGGATTACGGATTATATTACGAGTGTGCTGGGAACCGAGTACGTCGAGGTTCCGGTAGGGGTAGGGGAGTTACGCCGAGGAGTCAGTCTACGGTGGCTACCCATATTCCGGAGACCGCATCACCTGTACCATCCCCTGCTGCATCGACACCACCCCCTACTGCACCGTCTACACTGAGCGTCGAGGACTTCGTTGCTTTACCTGGACGAGAGCGATTCACTCGTCTTCATCCGGATTGTGTTGGGACAGACACATGGTAAGTCTCATTTTCCAATTTTAAAATATTAAATTTTATTTAATATTTTTTAATAAACTATTAAAAGTCTACAACACAATTTGTTTTGAAGGTTTAAAGATTCGGGAAATGGGATTTCCAACTCTATCAACCGGATGCTTAATGGATTGCTTCAGCATCCGTATCCGATGTACACCCAAATGCCCTTAGAAGAGCAGGAAATGTGGTTTCGGCAATTTGCGGTAAGTTTTTCATTTTCTTTATTGTTTACATTGAATTTAATTAGTTTATTAGTTTATTTTAATTTAATTTCCATTTTTTCAGTAAGAATTTACTTGGGATAGTCACATTACCGCTTTGGTTAGAAGGGACTTCCACAAAAAAGCGGCAATCATGTATTCACGGAAGATGAACGAGTGGAAGGCGTTGTGGTCGAGGAATCTTGTTCCAAGGGAGTTTGGTTATGAACCCGGCCCTATGGAACGGGTTGATAGCGTACTGGAGGGAAGACGCTACGAAGGCTAGCTCCACAACCCACTCTGCATGCCGGAACAGTGATCGCAAAGGAAAGGGTAAGGCGACGCACAATCTAGGAGCAACCAGTTTGGTCACAAAGGCGAAACAACTTGTAAGTTTTTGGTTTAATCACTATGTTGTTTTTTTAATTTTATATTCAAAATATTTACTATATTTGTTAATTTTGTAGTTTCGGCAAGATGGTATCCAACCTTCTGCCCTCAAATTGATTGAAGTTGCGCACACCAACAAGACCACCAATGAAATCCAAGATGGTGTAGCTCGGGAGATCGTTGGCAATGTCAGGACGATGGGTGCTGACTATCTTCTTAGTCAACCAATCATTGAAGGAACCCCGCCTCTCACCGAAGTCCCGCTCGAGAAGATCAACGAATTCGTCTACACGGTAAGTAAATTTTAAAATTTTAATCAATTTTTTAACTTTCAAATATTTATTCAACTTTTCATTTCTCCAGTGTACTCCGAAGACCAAAGGTCGGGTCTTTGGTCTTCCCGACGATTCAGCATCTTACTCGGCTACTTTACGCTTTTACGGGGATCCTAGTGACGATCTTATAGCGAGGCTCACAGAAAAAGACGCAGAAATGGAGGAGCTGAATGCGGATATGCAACGCCTTAAAGAGGCCGGAGAAGCGCAACAGGCGAAATATGAAGCTGATCAACAAGCAATGATCCAACGGATGAACGAATTCTTTTCCCAATATCAACCACGTCCACCGGGCGTTTAGTTTCATTTTCGATTATAAACAATTTTATGTTTTTTTTTTCTTTTTGAATAATTAAAAAATTACAATAATATTCTATTTTAATTTTCAATACTATTAAATTTTATTTTTCGTTTCTTTTTTAAAAATTTAATTTTCTTAAAATTAATTTATTTTTCAAAATATTATATTAAAAACAAAAAATTCGCAGTCCGTCGGAAATCCGTCGGGTTTTAGATCCGTCGGAAATCCGTCGGTTTGTATCCGTCGGTACTACGTCGAGAATCTGTCGATCTTTTTCGGTTCAGAAACATCGGTATTCCGTCGGAAATCCGTCGTTGTGCAGAACCATCGGAATTCTGTCAGTTTATCTCCGTCGGTAATCTATCGGTCACCGTCAGTTAAAAACACCGGAATTCCGTCGGGAATCCGTTGGAATATTTCTGATGGATTTCCGACGGATACCCGATGTAATTTATTCCGACGGATAGTTCCGACAGATTTCCTACGGATTTCAAAATTCCGACGACATAGTTCAGACGGAAAAAACCGATGGATTTCCGACGGAATTCCCGGTTTTTGACGGATTTCCGACGGAATTTTCCGTCTGATTCTGGCTGTTTTCTTGTAAAGATACGAAATGAAAATTTTAGTCTTTTAATAGTAGATGATGATTATAGGAAATGAAAATTACAAATCTACACTGATATTTCATATGTTACAGTGTTTTAACTTAAAATTCATGCCTTAAAGATGGTAATGTCATTAAAGTCATTGAAATGTGTGTAAATTAGTCACAGAAAACTTATGAATAACCAGTTTAGATTTTTATAAGCTTGTCTTTGCGTCTAGATTTATTGAATCCAATTTCTCTAATTCAATCTCGACTGCCACATTGAGTTGATATGTTCCATTTGAGTATCTAAAGAAACATTGCTATGTTTCTTTTTTCCAAACATTTCTATGTCAATCTCAGTGTGACAATGGACATATAGGATTGTATAGAACAATTCTTTTCATTTGATCGAATAGCAAACAAGTCATGTGAATATATTTGTTGAAGAAAACTTAAGAATTTTTACCAGTGTAGATTTGTATAAGCTTATATTTGGTTATAGTTTATGTGACTTCATAAGTTCCACTAGAGTAGTTAAAAATGCTTTTGCTATCTTTCTTTTGTCCAGGCACTCGTTGTAACTTTGGTCATTATTAATATCTTACTTTGTGTTGGGTTTTTCACCTCAATGTGACAATGGACATATAGCGTGTTCTTCTTGCTGTACTAAAATGAGGCAAAAATGTTCTTTCTACACTTTGCCCATTGGTAACTACCGAAGCAGAATAATGGAAAAAATCATCAAAGCAATCTTTGTCCCGTGCCCGAACGCAAAACATGGCTGCACCGAGAAGTTTTCTTATGGCAAAGAATTAATCCATGAGAAGAAATGCAGGTTTGCTCTGTGCTATTGTCCTGCACCAAACTGCAACTATAGTGGTGTGTACAAGGATCTCTACAGTCACTACGCTGATAACCATAAGAACACATATAATCGTTTCAGCTATGGCCATTCCCACCTGATCCACCCGAAGATTTGTGTCCTTCAGGAATATATAGATGGTACATTGGTTGTGATTCAGTGTTTTAAGGAACCACAAGGAATGTATGTTTCAGTGAACTGCATAGCACCTTCTGTTCCAGAAGTTGGGGAGTTGTCGTATCATCTCTCATACATGTTTGGAGGTAAAACATTGAAGTTTAAATTGGAGAAGATGAATAGGATACAGAAAGTGAGCTTCCAAACTCCTGAGAAGGACTTCATGTTAGTTCCAGACTATTTCCTGTCTCGTGTGGCTTTGGCAAAGAGTATACGTATTTGCATCTGCCGAATAGAAAAAGAAGAAGTGCTGAAGCTGAAGAAGAAGAAGAAGCTGAAGAAGAAGCTGAAGCTGGAGAAGAAGAAGAAGTAGAAGAAGTAGAAGAAGAAGAAGGTGAAGACTAAGAGGATTAATTATTGTATTATATCTGTTGTAAGTCGTTTTCTCATGTAACCTTCTAATACATTTCTGTTAGGTAATGTCTAAACAGATGTTTTTATGGTCAAAAGACTGCATCAAGAAAAAGGTCTTGTCTCAGTCAAAAATAAAACATAGACATTCCCACCTACAGTAAAAAACAAAGGATCCTGAGAGCGTTCCGGCGGGAAAATTAGAAAAGGGAATTAGGGTTTGGGAACCTTTTGATTCGTTTACATAGCGAAGCGTCGAATCACCTTCAAAACTCCGATAAACATGGTTAACGACACGAACGCCGCTGGAGAAGCGTCGAACAGGCGTTGAAAGCAGCAACGAGTTCCCTCCATTGTTGAAGAAGAAGCCGAGAACAGTGGAGGAGATGAGTTGCAACATCGGGGACACTGTTCGAGCTAGATCTTCTCGATCGTTCCATTTGCTGTAACCCACTCACAATTCCTATCTTTCAGGTCTTGTTTCTACTTCAACACATTTCCTTCTTCATGCTTGATTTAGAGTTATGGTTTATATATGGATGATTCAGAGATTTGGTAAACTTTGTGGTTTGATGATTTTGGGTAAAACATTGCATTAGGAAGATGATGATTATTGGAAATGAAAATTTTAGTCTTTTAATGGTAGATGATGATTATATGAAATGAAAATTACAAATCTACATTGATATTTCATATGTTACAGTGATTTAACTTAAAATTCATGCCTTAAAGATGGTAATGTCATTAAAGTCATTGAAATGTGTGTAAATTAGTCACAGAAAACTAATGAATAACCAGTTTAGATTTTGATAAGCTTGTATTTGCTTCTAGAATTATTAAATCCAATTTCTCTAATTCAATCTTGACTGCCACATTGAGTTGATATGTTCCATTTGAGTATCTAAAAAAACATTGCTATGTTTCTTTTTTCCAAACATTTCTATGTCAATCTCAGTGTGACAATGGACATATAGGCTTGTATAGAACAATTCATTTCATTTGATCGAATAGCAAACAAGTCATGTGAATATATTTGTTGAAGAAAACTTAAGAATTTTTACCAGTGTAGATTTGTATAAGCTTATATTTGGTTATAGTTTATGTGACTTGATAAGTTCCACTAGAGTAGTTAAAAATGCTTTTGCTATCTTTCTTTTCTCCAGGCACTCGTTGTAACTTTGGTCATTATTAATATCTTACTTTGTGTTGGGTTTTTCACCTCAGTGTGACAATGGACATATAGCGTGTTCTTCTTGCTGTACTAAAATGAGGCAAAAATGTCCTTCTTGCACTTTGCCCATTGGTAACTACCGAAGCAGAATAATGGAGAAAATCATCAAAGCAATCATTGTCCCGTGCCCGATCGCAAAACATGGCTGCACCAAGAAGTTTTCTTATGGCAAAAAATTAATCCATGAGAAGAAATGCAGTTTTGCTCTATGCTATTGTCCTGCACCAAACTGCAACTATAGTGGTGTGTACAAGGATCTCTACAGTCACTACGCTGATAACCACAAGAACACATATAATCGTTTCAGCTATGGCCATTCCCACCTGATCCACCCGAATATTTGTGTCCTTCAGGAATATATAGATAATGGTTGTGACTTAGGGTTTTAAGGAACCACAAGGAATGTATGTTTCAGTGAACTGCATAGCACCTTCTGCTCCAGAAGTTGGGGAGTTGTCGTATCATCTCTCATACACGTTTGAAGGTAAAACTTTGACGTTTGAATTGGAGAAGATGAATAGGATACAGAAAGTGAGCTTCCAAACTCCTAAGAAGGACTTCATGTTAGTTCCAGACTATTACCTGTCTCATGTGCTTTGGCAAAGAGTATATGTATTTGCATCTGCCGAATAGAAAAAGAAGAAGAAGCTGAAGCTGAAGAAGAAGAAGAAGCTAAAGCAGAAGCTGAAGCTAGAGAAGAAGAAGAAGTAGAAGAAGTAGAAGAAGAAGAAGGTGAAGACTAAGAGGATTAATTATCATATTATATCCGTTGTAAGTCGTTTTGCTCATGTAACCTTCTAATACATTTATGTTAGGTAATGTGTAAACAGAAGTTTTTATGGCAAAAGACTCTACATCATGAAGAAGGTCTTGTCTCAGTCAAAAATAAAACAGAGACAATCTCACCTACAGTAAAAAATAGAGGATCCTGAAAACTTTCCGGCGGGAAAATTAGAAAAGGGAATTAGGGTTTGGGAACCTTTTGATTCGTTTACATAGCGAAGCGTCGAATCACCTTCAAAATTCCAATAAACATGGTTAACGACACGAACGCCGCTGGAGAAGCGTCGAACAGCCGTCGAAAGTGGCAACGAGTTCCCTCCAATGTTGAAGAAGAAGCCGAGAACAGTGGAGGAGATGAGTTGGCAACATCGGGGACACCGTTCGAGCTAGATCTTCTCGATTGTTCCATTTGCTGGAACCCACTCACAATTCCTATCTTTCAGGTCATGTTTCTACTTCAACACATCTCCTTCATCATGCTTGATTTAGAGTTATGGTTTATATATGGATGATTCAGATATTTGGTAAACTTTGTGGTTTGATGATTTTGGGTAAACTGTTGCATTAGGAAGATGATTATAGGAAATGAAAATTTTAGTCTTTTAATAGTAGATGATGATTATAGGAAATGAAAATTACAAATCTACACTGATATTTCATATGTTACAGTGATTTAACTTAAAATTCATGCCTTAAAGATGGTAATGTCTTTAAAGTCATTGAAATGTTTGTAAATTAGTCACAGAAAACTTATGAATAACCAGTTTCGATTTTGATAGGGTTGTATTTGCTTCTAGATTTATTGAATCCAATTTCTCTAATTCAATCTCGACTGCCACATTGAGTTGATATGTTCCATTTGAGTATCTAAAAAAACATTGCTATGTTTCTTTTTTCCAAACATTTCTATGTCAATCTCAGTGTAACAATGGACATATAGGCTTGTATAGAACAATTCTTTTCATTTGATCGAATAGCAAACAAGTCATGTAAATATATTTGTTGAAGAAAACTTAAGAATTTTTACCAGTGTAAATTTGTATAAGCTTATATTTGGTTATAGTTTATGTGACTTGATAAGTTCCACTAGAGTAGTTAAAAATGCTTTTGCTATCTTTCTTTTCTCCAGGCACTCGTTGTAACTTTGGTCATTATTAATATCTTACTTTGTGTTGGGTTTTTCACCTCAGTGTGACAATGGACATATAGCGTGTTCTTCTTGCTGTACTAAAATGAGGCAAAAATGTCCTTCCTGCACTTTTCCCATTGGTAACTACCGAAGCAGAATAATGGAAAAAATCATCAAAGCAATCATTTTCCCGTGCCCAAATGCCAAAATTGGCTGCACCGAGAAGTTTTCTTATGGCAAAGAATTAATCCATAAGAAGAAATGCAGTTTTGCTCTGTGCTATTGTTTTGCACCAAACTGCAACTATAGTGGTCTGTACAAGGATCTCTACAGTCACTACGCTGATAACCACAAGAACACATATAATCGTTTCAGCTATAGCCATTCCCTCCTTATCCAGCCGAAGATTTGTGTCCTTCAGGAATATATAGATGGTACATTCGTTGTGATTCAGTGTTTTAAGGAACCACAAGGAATGTATGTTTTAGTGAACTGCATAGCACCTTCTGCTCTAGGAGTTGGGGAGTTGTCGTATCATCTCTCATACACGTTTGGAGGTAAAACTTTGACGTTTGAATTGGAGAAGATGAATAGGATACAGAAAGTGAGCTTCCAAACTCCTGAGAAGGACTTCATGTTAGTTCCAGACTATTTCCTGTCTCATGTCCGTTGGCAAAGAGTATATGTATTTGCATCTGCCGAATAGAAAAAGAAGAAGTAGCTGAAGCTGAAGAAGAAGAAGAAGCTAAAGAAGAAGCTGAAGCTAGAGAAGAAGAAGAAGTAGAAGAAGTAGAAGAAGAAGAAGGTGAAGACTAAGAGGATTAATTATCATATTATATCCGTTGTAAGTCGTTTTGCTCATGTAACCTTCTAATACATTTATGTTAGGTAATGTGTAAACAAAAGTTTTTATGGCAAAAGACTCTACATCATGAAGAAGGTCTTGTCTCAGTCAAAAATAAAACAGAGACAATCTCACCTACAGTAAAAAATAGAGGATCCTGAAAACTTTCCGGCGGGAAAATTAGAAAAGGGAATTAGGGTTTGGGAACCTTTTGATTCATTTACTTAGCGAAGCGTCGAATCACCTTCAAAATTCCGATAATCATGGTTAACGACATGAACGCCGCTGGAGAAGCGTCGAACAGCCGTTGAAAGCAGCAACGAGTTCCCTCCATTGTTGAAGAAGAAGCCGAGAACAGTGGAGGAGGTGAGTTGGCAACATCGGGGACATTGTTCGAGCTAGATCTTCTCGATTGTTCCATTTGCTGTAACACACTCACCATTCCTATCTTTCAGGTCATGTTTCTACTTCAACACATCTCCTTCTTCATGCTTGATTTAGAGTTATGGTTTATATATGGATGATTCAGAGATTTGGTAAACTTTGTGGTTTGATGATTTTGGGTAAAACGTTGCACTAGGAAGATGATGATTATAGGAAATGAAAATTTTAGTCTTTTAATAGTAGATGGTGATTATAGGAAATGAAAATTACAAATCTACACTGATATTTCATATGTTACAGTGATTTAACTTAAAATTCATGCCTTAAAGATGGTAATGTCATTAAAGTCATTGAAATGTGTGTAAATTAGTCACAGAAAACTTATGAATAACCAGTTTAGATTTTTATAAGCTTGTCTTTGCGTCTAGATTTATTGAATCCAATTTCTCTAATTCAATCTCGACTGCCACATTGAGTTGATATGTTCCATTTGAGTATCTAAAGAAACATTGCTATGTTTCTTTTTTCCAAACATTTCTATGTCAATCTCAGTGTGACAATGGACATATAGGATTGTATAGAACAATTCTTTTCATTTGATCGAATAGCAAACAAGTCATGTGAATATATTTGTTGAAGAAAACTTAAGAATTTTTACCAGTGTAGATTTGTATAAGCTTATATTTGGTTATAGTTTATGTGACTTGATAAGTTCCACTAGAGTAGTTAAAAATGCATTTGCTATCTTTCTTTTCTCCAGGCACTCGTTGTAACTTTGGTCATTATTAATATCTTACTTTGTGTTGGGTTTTTCACCTCAGTGTGACAATGGACATATAGCGTGTTCTTCTTGCTGTACTAAAATGAGGCAAAAATGTCGTTCCTGCACTTTGCCCATTGGTAACTACCGAAGCAGAATAATGGAAAAAATCATCAAAGCAATCATTGTCCCGTGCCCGAATGCCAAAATTGGCTGCACCGAGAAGTTTTCTTATGGCAAAGAATTAATCCATGAGAAGAAATGCAGTTTTGTTCTATGCTATTGTCCTGCACCAAACTGCAATTATAGTGGTGTCTACAAGGATCTCTACAGTCACTATGCTGATAACCACAAGAACACATATAATCGTTTCAGATATGACCATTCCTACCTGATCCAGCCGAAGATTTGTGTCCTTCAGGAATATATAGATTGTACATTGGTTGTGACTCAGTGTTTTAAGGAACCACAAGGAATGTATGTTTCAGTGAACTGCATCGCACCTTCTGCTCCAGGAGTTGGGGAGTTGTCGTATCATCTCTCATACACGTTTGGAGGTCAAACATTGACGTTTGAATTGGAGAAGATGAATAGGATACAGAAAGTGAGCTTCCAAACTCCTGAGAAGGAATTCATGATAGTTCCAGACTATTTCCTGTCTCGTGTGGCTTTGGCAAAGAGTAAACATATTTGCATCTGCCGAATAGAAAAAGAAGAAGAAGCTGAAGCTGAAGAAGAAGAAGAAGCTGAAGAAGAAGCTGAAGCTGAAAAAGAAGAAGAAGCTGAAGAAGAAGTTGAAGCTATAGATGAAGAAGAAGTAGAAGAAGTAGAAGAAGAAGAAGGAGAAGACTAAGAGGATTAATTATCATATTATATCCGTTGTAAGTAGTTTTGCTCATGTAACCTTCTAATACATTTCTGTTAGGAAATGTCTAAACATATGTGTTTATGGTCAAAAGACTCTGCATCAAGAAGAAGCTCTTGTCTCAGTCCAAAATAAAACAGAGACATTCCCACCTACAGTAAAAAACAGAGGATCCTAAAAATTAGAAAAGGGAATTAGGGTTTGAGATTATATCTTTAATTGGTTTACTATGATTTTAGATTTAATTGGGTGAATTTCGGGTTTAATTGGTTTAATTAGATTTGGGTTTAATTGAGTTTAAAATCGATTTCTAAACGCGATTTTACGGAATTGATCGCAATTTGGATTGATTAGATTCTCAGGTGCAATTGGGCAGAGAAAAATAGTTTAGGGGGAAATATGAAGCAATGTCATAAATTAGGGGGGAAAATGCAGAGATTGAGAGTCTAGGTGGAACGACGCAGAAGTAGCATTGTGTAGGGGGGCTGAAGCCGCCAACCCTTATTAATATCTTACTTTTAGTTGGGGTTTTTCACCTCAGTGTGACAATGGACATATAGCGTGTTCTTCTTGCTGTACAAAATGAGGCAAAAATGTCCTTCCTGCACTTTGCCCATTGGTAACTATCGAAGCAGAATAATGGAAAAAATCATCAAAGCAATCATTGTCCCGTGCCTGAATGCAAAAATTGGCTGCACCGAGAAGTTTTCTTATGGCAAAGAATTAATCCATAAGAAGAAATGCAGTTTTGCTCTGTGCTATTGTTTTGCACCAAACTGCAACTATAGTGGTCTGTAGAAGGATCTCTACAGTCACTACGCTGATAACCACAAGAACACATATAATCGTTTCAGCTATAGCCATTCCCACCTGATCCAGCCGAGGATTTGTGTCCTTCAGCAATATATAGATGGTACATTGGTTGTGATTCAGTGTTTTAAGGAACCACAAGGAATGTATGTTTCAGTGAACTGCATAGCACCTTCTGCTCCAGGAGTTGGGGAAATGTCGTATCATCTCTCATACACGTTTGGAGGTAAAACATTGACGTTTGAATTGGAGAAGATGAATAGGATACAGAAAGTTAGCTTCCAAACTCCTGAGAAGGACTTCATGTTAGTTCCAGACTATTTCCTGTCTCGTGTGGCTTTGGCAAAGAGTATACGTATTTGCATCTGCCGAATAGAAAAAGAAGAAGAAGCTGAAGCTGAAGAAGAAGAAGAAGCTGAAGAAGAAGCTGAAGCTAGAGATGAAGAAGAAGTAGAAGAAGTAGAAGAAGAAGAAGGAGAAGAATAAGAGGATTAATTATCATATTATATCCGTTGTAAGTCGTTTTGCTCATGTAACCTTCTAATACATTTCTGTTAGGTAATGTCTAAACAGATGTTTTTATGGTCAAAAGACTCTGCATCAAGAAGAAGGTCTTGTCTCAGTCCAATATAAAACAGAGACATTCCCACCTACAGTAAAAAACAGAGGATCCTGAAAACATTCCGGCGGGAAAATTAGAAAAGGTAATTAGGGTCTGGGAACCTTTTGATTCGTTTACTTAGCGAAGCGTCGAATCACCTTCAAAATTCCGATAAACATGGTTAACGACATGAACGCCGCTGGAGAAGCGTCGAACAGCCGCTGAAAGCAGCAACGAGTTCCCTCCATTGTTGAAGAAGAAGCCGAGAACAGTGGAGGAGGTGAGTTGGCAACATCGGGGACATTGTTCGAGCTAGATCTTCTCGATTGTTCCATTTGCTGTAACCCACTCACAATTCCTATCTTTCAGGTCTTGTTTCTGCTTCAACACATCTCCTTCTTCATGCTTGATTTAGAGTTATGGTTTATATATGGATGATTCAGAGATTTGGTAAACTTTGTGGTTTGATGATTTTGGGTAAAACGTTGCATTAGGAAGATGATGATTATAGGAAATGAAAATTTTAGTGTTTTAATAGTAGATGATGATTATAGGAAATGAAAACTACAAATCTATACTGATATTTCATATGTTACAGTGATTTAACTTAAAATTCATGCCTTAAAGATGGTAATGTCATTAAAGTCATTGAAATGTGTGTAAATTAGTCACAGAAAAATATGAATAACCAGTTTAGATTTTGATAAGCTTGTATTTGCTTCTAGATTTATTGAATCCAATTTTTCTAATTCAATCTCGACTGCCACATTGAGTTGATATGTTCCATTTGAGTAGCTAAAAAAACATTGCTATATTTCTTTTCTCCAAACATTTCTATGTCAATCTCAGTTTGACATTCGACATATACACTACAAGAAATCTACCGCAATTCCGACGGCATTTCCGACGGAATTAATATCCGTCAGAAAATACCGACGGAATTCTGACGGATTTAAGACGTAATTGACAATTTTAATATCCGTCGGAAATCCGTCAGAATTCCGTCGTTATTTTCCAACGGATTAATATCCATCGGTTCCTGTCAGAAATCCGTCGGTTTACCGTCGGTAATTTCCGACGGATTCCGACGGATTAATATCCGTCGGAAAATTTGAACGTTAATATAGCCATTTTTATATCCGTTATTATATCCGTTAAAATCTGACGGATTTCCGATGGAAAGCGTTATTATATATATGTTACCATACTTCTCCATTCAATCACAACAACAAAATTAAACCCAAGAATTCTTTAAAAATCGTGTAGAGAGAGATGTCATCTTCTAGAGATTTCAGATCGTGGATGGATGAAGAAATGTTTGATCCAGAGTCGAAGTTATTAAACGATGGTTATGCACGAGGTATATGTGAGTTCATGGCCGTTGCTGGGAATCAACCGCGAGTGAAAACAAGTGGTAAGATGAAATGTCCATGTTCAATTTGTCGCAATTCTCGTAATGTTAAGATAGAATTAGTATGGCATCACTTGTATAGCAATGGATTTATGCCGGGTTACAAAATTTGGTATCTACATGGAGAAAGAAATTTTGAATATGGTAGTAGTAGCAGTGAACCCTATGTTGCGGATAGCTTAGGAGAACATAGAACGGAAGTAGATTTTGGTGTTGGTACCGTTGAGATGGTGAATGATGCGTTTAGAGAGAATTTGTCTTCGACCATAATAGATGAGGATAGGGTTGAAGACCCAAATGTAGAAGCTAGAAGATTTTTTGATATGTTTCACCTTTATCATCTGCTAGTAGAATGATGACCATTAAGACGGACTTCAATTTGGCAGAGGAATGTGTTGATGCGATTGCAGATATGGTGAAAAATCTTTTGCCTGAAGATAATCTTGCACCGGCATCATACTACGAGGTACAGAAACTTGTAGGTGGTCTTGGTTTGCCGTATCAAGTAATAAATGTGTGCATCGACAACTGTATGATATATTGGAGAGAAGATGAAGACAGGAGAAGTTGTCGATTTTGTCGTAAACCACTGTTTCAAGATACTAGTGGGAGAGTTCCAATTCCATTTAAACGTATGTGGTACCTACCGTTGACTTCAAGGTTGAAGAGGTTATATCAATCTGAGCGCACGGCAGAGCAAATGAGATGGCATGCAGAACATCGTCAAGATGGAGAGATTACACATCCGTCGGACGCTAAAGCGTGGAAACATTTTCAATCCATTAATCCGGATTTTGCGTATGAGAGAAGAAATGTGTACCTCGGGTTATGTACAGATGGTTTCAACTCATTTGGTTCGGATATTTTAATAAATATTTTATTAAAGTTTTTAGATTCTATTTATGTTTTATTTGACTTCATAACTTACATTTGTTTTTTTTAGGTATGCTATATTCGTTACCCTAGGGTAACACGGCGTTCAGATCCTTGGAATACAGTGACTCCAATTAATCCAAGAGGAAAAATTTTTGGAGTTTCAGAGCACGATGCTTTACAACCAACTAGAAGTGTTCCAATGGATCATGTTGAGCATTCTTTTGATACATTCCTTGTGGTTGATTTGACGGAATTTGGTGATGATAGAGTTCATTCAGAATCTGAGGAAGAACTTGGAGAATTTGATGAGGCCGAAGACGATATTCCTTCAGAAGGATCATTATCTGATTCCGATTAGTACATGATCAACATTTGTTTTTATTTATATTTTGTATTTTAATTTGTAATTTAAATATTACATTTTATAATAATTAAAACCACAAATGCCATAAATAAATAAAAACCATTAAAATTAAAATTCATATACAAACCAAATTACTAAAAGAAAACCTAAATTAAACAAAGAAAAATAATATACAGCCAAAAAAAATAATATACAGCCTAAATAATAAAAAAACCTAAATTTTACAGAATCCGTCGGAAATCCGTCGGAGATAACAGAATAGAAAGCAGCCAATGTCAGTCAATCCTTAAACTGAGACACGTGTAACCACGAATCCATCGGAAATCCGTCGGAAATTTTCCGACGGATTTCCAACGGGTTTGTGGTTTCGTGGTCGTTTACAATCCGTTTCTCTTGAAATATATTTGTAGTAGGGTTTGTTAATCATTTCAATGATAAAATACTAACATATACCTTTTAACATATTATATATATCAAAATAAAAAAAATCTCAACTATCATGTCTACATGTTACTACATTATACATATCTTATTACGATGATTTATAACCATAACAACTAAATTTCTTTGGATTTCGTATATTTCATTTGTAACAATGTATTTGTTTATATTTTATCATTGAAATGAGTAACAAACACTACTACAAACATATTTCAAGAGAAACGGATTGTAAACGACCACGAAACCACAAACCCGTTGGAAATTCGTCGTAAATCCGTCGAAAAATATCTGACGGATTTCCGACGGATTCGTGGTTACACGAGTCTCAGACGATCTATTTGTATTGATGCGTTACACGTGTCCACGCGTTTAATTTTCGTTTAATTTCCGACGGATTTCCGACGGACACGCGAAATATAACACGGCAAATGAAATTTTCATTTCCCAGGAAACTTAATTTTCGCGTATCCATCGGAAATCCGTCGGAAGAAAATTTAGGCTGGAATCTTCCCGAGACCGCGCGCGTGTCATTTAATATAAAAAGATTTTGACGGATTTTCCGTCGGAAATCCGTCGGAAATATTTGATAAATAGGGTCATCTTCTTCCTCGCGGATCTGAACCGCAAACGGAAAAAAAAACTCAAAACATCCGATTTCGACTTCCGATTTCCATCCGATTCAAGCGCCGATTTCGACATCAATCATCAAGCATTAACATGTCTAACAATCCTCCATCAAATCCATCCAATTTGTAAGTTTTCAAAACTATTGAAATTAAAGATTTTTAAGGTTTTTAGATTGATGTTAGATTTAGGTTGTTGGATGTAAGATTTAGGTTTTAGGATGTTAGATTTATGTTATTCGATGTTAGATTTAGGTTTTCTAGTGTTTGATTCAAGATTTATGTGTTTAGATTTAATTTATAATCATTTTGAGAATTTGTTTTGTTATTTTAGAGAATTATTGACTTTAGAGAATTTCTTTAGATTAGAATAAATTATATATTTGTTTTGAAAAAATTATATTGTTTTTAATTAATTTATAATCATTTTTAAATATTTCTTGTTATTTATAATGTTTTTATTAATAAATAATCATTATTTATTAAAATTTACTTTACATTATTACTTTAGATTGGTTAATTTATAATCATTTTAAAAATTTATAATTAATTTTCTATAAATTTATAATTAATTTTCTATAAATTTATAATTACTTTCTATAAATTTATAATTAATTTTGTAAACAATTTATAATCATTTGTATTATTAATCGATTTTGAAATTATTAATCATTTTTGAAATTTATAATCATTTTAAAAGTTTTTAATCATTTTTACATTTTTAAAATCATTTTTATAAATTTATAATCATTTTTTTAAAAATTTATAAGGGATTACAGATTATATTACGAGGGTTCTGGGAACCAAGTTCGTCGAGGTTCCGGTAGGGGTAGGGGACTTGCGAGGAGTCAGTCTATGGCGTCTACCCATATTCCGGACACCGCATCACCTGTACCATCTCCGGCTGCATCGACACCACCCCTTACTGCACCGTCAGCAATGAGCGTAGAGGATTTCGTTGCTTTACCTGGACGAGAGAGATTCACTCGTCTTCATCCGGATTGTGTTGGGATAGACACATGGTAAGTCTTATTTTCCAATTTTAAAATATTAAATTTTCTTTAATATTTTTAAATAAACTGTTTAAAGTCTACAAAACATTTTGTTTTGAAGGTTTAAAGATTCGGGAAATGGGATTTCCAAGTCTATCAACCGGATGCTTAATGGATTGCTTCAGCATCCGTATCCGACATACAACCAAATGCCCTTAGAAGAGCAGGAAATGTGGTTTCGGTAATTTGCGGTAAGTTTTTCATTTTCTTTATTGTTTACTTTGAATTTAATTAGTTTATTAGTTTATTTTAATGTTATTTTCATTTTTTTCAGCAAGAATTTACTTGGGAGAGTCACATTACCGCTTTGGTTAGAAAGGACTTCCACAAAAAAGCGGCTGTAATGTATTCACGGAAGATGAACGAGTGGAAGGCGTTGTGGTCAAGGAATCTTGTTCCAAGGGAGTTGGTTATGAACCCGACCCTATGGAACGGGTTGATAGCGTACTGGAGTGAAGACGCTACGAAGGCTAGCTCCACAATCCACTCTGCATGCCGGAACAGCGATCGCAAAGGAAAGGGTAAGGCGACGCACAATCTTGGAGCAACCAGTTTGGTCACAAAGGCGAAACAACTTGTAAGTTTTTGGTTTAATCAATATGTTGTTTTTTTAATTTTATATTCAAAATATTTACTATATTTGTTAATTTTGTAGTTTCGGCAAGATGGTGTCCAACCTTCTGCCCTCAAATTGATCAAAGTTAATCACACAAACAAGTACACCAATGAAATCCAAGATGGTGTAGCTCGGGAGATCGTTGGCAATGTCAGGACGATGGGTGCTGACTATCTTCTTAGTCAACCAATCATTGAAGGAACCCCGCCTCTCACCGAAGTCCCGCTCGAGAAGATCAACGAATTCGTCTACGCGGTAAGTAAATTTTAAAATTTTAATCAATTTTTTTTAACTTTCAAATATTTATTCAACTTTTCATTTCTGCAGTGTACTCCGAAGACCAAAGGTCGGGTCTTTGGTCTTCCCGACGATTCAGCATCTTACTCGGCTACTTCACGCTTTTACGGGGATCCTAGCGACGATTTTCAAGCGAGGCTCGCGGCAAAAGAAGCTGAAATGGAGGAGCTGAAGGCGGATATGCAACGCCTTAAAGAGGCCAGAGAAGCGCAACAGGAGAAATATGAAGCTGATCAACAAGCAATGATCCAACGGATGAACGACTTCTTTTCGCAATATCCACCACGTCCACCAGGCGTTTATGTTTTTTTTCCTTTTTGAATAATTTTAAAATTACAATAATATTCTACTTTAATTTTCAATACTATTAAATTTTATTTTTCATTTCTTTTTTAAAAATTTAATTTTCTTAAAATTAATTTATTTTTCAAAATATTTTATTAAAAAAAAAAAATTCGCAGTCCGTCGGAAATCCGTCGGTTTTAGATGTGTCGTAAATCCGTCGGTTTCTATCCGTCGGTACTACGTCGGGAATCTGTCGGTCTCTTTTGGTTCAGCAACATCGGAATTCCGTCAGAAATCCGTCGGAACTATTCCGACGGATTTCCGATGGATACCCGACGTAATTTATTCCGACGGATATCCGACGCATTAGCGACGGATTTCCAGAAACTAGATTTCGTCGGAAATCCGTCGAAAATTCAGACGGATTTCCGACGGATTCCTAAATTCCGACGACATAGTTCAGATGGATAAAACCGACGGATTTCCGACGGAATTCCCGGTTTCCGATGGAATTTTCCGTCTGATTCCGACTGTTTTCTTGTAGTGATAGGATTGTATAGAAATTTTCTTTTCATATGATCGAATAGCAAACAAGTCATGTGAATATATTTGTTGAAGAAAACTTAAGAATTTTTACCAGTGTAGATTTGTATAAGCTTATATTTGGTTATAGTTTCTGTGACTTGATTAGTTCCACTAGAGTAGTTAAAAACGCTTTTGCTATCTTTCTTTTCTCCAGGCACTCGTTGTAACTTTGGTCATTATTAATATCTTACTTTTAGTTGGGTTTTTCACCTCAGTGTGACAATGGACATATAGCGTGTTCTTCTTGCTGTACTAAAATGAGGCAAAAATGTGCTTCCTGTACTTTGCCCATTGGTAACTACCGAAGCAGAATAATGGAGAAAATCATCAAAGCAATCATTGTCCCGTGCCCGAACGCAAAACATGGCTGCACCGAGAAGTTTTCTTATGGCAAAGAATTAATCCATGAGAAGAAATGCACTTTTGTTCTACGCTATTGTCCTGCACCAAACTGCAACTATAGTGGTGTGTAGAAGGATCTCTACAGTCACTACACTGATAACCACAAGAACACATATAATTGTTTCAGCTATAGCCATTCCCACCTGATCCAGCCGAAGATTTGTGTCCTTCAGGAATATATAGATGGTACATTGGTTGTGATTCATTGTTTTAAGGAACCACAAGGAATGTATGTTTCAGTGAACTGCATTGCAACTTCTGCTCCAGGAGTTGGGGAGTTGTCGTATCATCTCTCATACACGTTTGGAGGTAAAACTTTGACGTTTTAAATGGAGAAGATGAATAGGATACAGAAAGTGAGCTTCCAAACTCTTGAGAAGGACTTCATGTTAGTTCTAGACTATTTCCTGTCTCGTGTGGCTTTGGCAAAGAGTATACGTATTTGCATCTGCCGAATAGAAAATGAAGAAGAAGCTGAAGCTGAAGCTGGAGAAGAAGAAGAAGTAGAAGAAGTAGAAGAAGAAGAAGAGGAAGACTAAGAGGATTATTTATCATATTATATCCGTTGTAAGTCGTTTTGCTCATATAACCTTCTAATACATTTCTGTTAGGTAATGTCTAAACAGATGTTTTTATTGTCAAAAGACTCTGCATCAAGAAGAAGGTCTTGTCTCAGTCAAAAATAAAACAGAGACATTCCCACCTAAAGTAAAAAACAGAGAATCCTGAAAACGTTCCGGCGGGAAAATTAGAAAAGGGAATTAGGGTTTGGGAACCTTTTAATTCGTTTACATAGCGAAGCGTCGAATCACCTTCAAAATTCCGATAAACATGGTTAACGACACGAACGCCGCTGGAGAAGCGTCGAACACCCGTTGAAAGTAGCAAGGAGTTCCCTGCATTGTTGAAGACGAAACCGAGAACAGTGGAGGAGATGAGTTTGCAACATCGGGGAGACTGTTCGAGCTAGATCTTCTCGATTGTTGCATTTACTGTAACCCACTCACAATTCTTATCTTTCAAGTCTTGTTTCTACTTCAACACATTTCCTTCTTCATGGTTGATTTAGAGTTATGGTTTATATATGGATGATTCAGAGATTTGGTAAACTTTGTGGTTTGATGATTTTGGGTAAAACGTTGCATTTGGAAGATGATGATTATAGGAAATGAAAATTTTAGTCTTTTAATAGTAGATGCTGATTATAGGAAATGAAAATTACAAATCTACATTGATATTTCATATGTTACAGTGATTTAACTTAAAATTCATGCCTTCAAGATGGTAATGTCATTAAAGTCATTGAAATGTGTGTAAATTAGTCACAGAAAACTTATGGATAACCAGTTTAGATTTTGATAAGCTTGTATTTGCTTCTAGATTTATTGAATCCAATTTCTCTAATTCAATATCGACTGCCACATTGAGTTGATATGTTCCATTTGAGTAGCTAAAAAAACATTGCTTTGTTTCTTTTCTCCAAACATTTCTATGTCAATCTCAATGTGACATTGGACATATAGGATTGTATAGAACATTTCTTTTCATTTGATCGAATACCAAACAAGTCATGTGAATATTTTTGTTGAAGAAAACTTTAGAATTTTTACCAGTGTAGATTTGTATAAGCTTATATTTGGTTATAGTTTCTGTGACTTGATTAGTTCCACTACAGTAGTTAAAAATGCTTTTGCCATCTTTCTTTTCTCCAGGCACTCGTTGTAACTTTGGTCATTATTAGTATCTTACTTTGTTTTGGGTTTTTTACCTCAGTGTGACAATGGACATATAGCGTGTTCTTCTTGCTGTACTAAAATGAGGCAAAAATGTGCTTCCTGCACTTTGCCCATTGGTAACTACCGAAGCAGAATAATGGAGAAAATGATCAAAGCAATCATTGTCCCGTGCCCGAACGTAAATCATGGCTGCACCGAGAAGTTATCTTATGGCAAAGAATTAATCGATGAGAAGAAACGCAGTTTTGCTCTGTGCTATTGTTTTTCACCAAACTGCAACTATAATGGTGTGTACAAGGATCTCTACAGTCACTACGCTGATAACCACAAGAACACATATAATAGTTTCACCTATGGCCATTTCCACCTGATCCACCCGAAGATTTGTGTCCTTCAGGAATATAAAGATGGTACATCCGTTGTGATTCAATGTATTACGGAACCACAAGGAATGTATGTTTCAGTGAACTGCATAGCACCTTCTGCTCCAGGAGTTGGGGAGTTGTCGTATCATCTTTCATACACGTTTGGAGGAAAAGCTTTGACGTATTAATTGGAGAAGATGAATAGGATTCAGAAAGTGATCGCTTCCAAACTCCTGAGAAGGACTTCATGTTAGTTCCAGACTATTTCCTGTCTCGTGTGGCTTTGGCAAAGAGTATACGTATTTGCATCTGCCGAATAGAAAAAGAAGAAGAAGCTGAAGCTGAAGAATAAGAAGAAGCTGAAGAAGAAGCTGAAGCTGGAGAAGAAGAAGAAGTAGAAGAAGTAGAAGAAGGAAAAGGTGAAGACTAAGAGGATTATTATATCCGTTGGAAGTCGTCTTGCTCATGTAACCTTCTAATACATTTATGTTAGGTAATGTCTAAACAGAAGTTTTTATGGTCAAAAGACTCTGCATCATGAAGAAGGTCTTATCTCAGTCAAAAATAAAACATAGACATTCTCACATATAGTAAAAAATAGAGGATCCTGAAAACGTTTCGGCGGGAAAATTAGAAAAGGGAATTAGGGTTGGGGAACATCTTAAAAATTTCGATAAACATGGTTAACGACACGAACGCCGCTGCAGCAGCGTCGAGCAGCCGTTGATAGCAGCAACGAGTTCCCTTCATTGTTGAAGAAGAAGCCGAGAACAGTGGAGGAGATGATATGGCAACATCGGGGACACTGTTCGAGCTAGATCTTCTCGATTGTTCCATTTGCAGTAACCCACTCACAATTCCTATCTTTCTGGTCTTGTTTCTACTTCAACACATCTCCTTCTTCATGCTTGATTTAGAGTTATGGTTTATATATGGATGATTCAGAGATTTGGTAAACTTTGTGGTTTGATGATTTTGGGTAAAATGTTGCATTAGGAAGATGATGATTATAGGAAATGAAAATTTTAGTCTTTTAATAGAAGAAGATGATTATAAGAAATGAAAATTACAAATCTACACTGATATTTCATATGTTACAGTGATTTAACTTAAAATTCATGCCTTAAAGATGGTAATGTCATTAAAGTCATTGAAATGTGTGTAAATTAGTCACAGAAAACTTATGAATAACCAGTTTAGATTTTGATAGGCTTGTATTTGCTTCTAGATTTATTGAATCCAATTTCTCTAATTCAATCTCGACTGCCACACTGAGTTGATATGTTCCATTTGGGTAGCTAAAAAAACATTGCTATGTTTCTTTTCTCCAAACATTTCTATGTCAATCTCAGTGTGACAATGGACATATAGGCTTGTATAGAACATTTCTTTTCATTTGATCGAATAACAAACAAGTCATGTAAATATATTTGTTGAAGAAAAATTAAGAATTTTTACCAGTGTAGATTTGTATAAGCTTATATTTGGTTATAGTTTCTGTGACTTGATAAGTTCCACTAAAGTAGTTAAAAATGCTTTTGCTATCTTTCTTTTCTTCAGGCACTCGTTGTAACTTTGGTCATTATTAATATCTTGCTTTGTGTTGGGTTTTTCACCTCAGTGTGACAATGGACATATAGCGTGTTCTTCTCGCTGTACTAAAATGAGGCAAAAATGTCCTTCCTGCACTTTGCCCAGTGGTAACTACCGAAGTAGAATAATGGAGAAAATCATCAAAGCAATCATTATCACCGAGAAGTTTTCTTATGGCAAAGAATTAATCGGTGAGAAGAAACGTAGTTTTGCTCTGTGCTATTGTCCTGCACCAAACTGCAACTATAGTTGTGTGTACAAGGATCTCTACAGTCACTACGCTGATAACCACAAGAACACATATAATCGTTTCAGCTATGGCCATTCTCATCTGATCCACCCGAAGATTTGTGTCTTTCAGGAATATATAGATGGTACATTGGTTGTGATTCAGTGTTTTAAGGAACAACAAGGAATGTATGTTTCAGTGAACTGCATAGCACCTTCTGCTCCTGGAGTTGGGGAGTTGTCGTATCATCTCTCATACACGTTTGGAGGTAAAACTTTGACGTTTGAATTGGAGAAGATGAATGGGATACAGAAAGTGAGCTACCAAACTCCTGAGAAGGACTTCATGTTAGTTCCAGACTATTTCCTGTCTCGTGTGGCTTTGGCAAAGAGTATACGTATTTGCATCTGCCGAATATAAAATGAAGAAAAAGCTGAAGCTGAAGAAGAAGAAGAAGCTGAAGAAGAAGATGAAGCTGGAGAAGAAGAAGAAGTAGAAGAAGAAGAAGGTGAAGACTTGGAGGATTAATTATCATACTATATCTGTTGTAAGTCGTTTTGCTCATGTAACCTTCTAATACATTTATGTTAGGTAATGTCTAAACAGATGTTTTTATGGTCAAAAGACTCTGCATCATGAAGAAGGTCTTGTCTCAGTCCAAAATAAAACAGAGACATTCTCACATACAGTAAAAACAGAGGATCCTGAAAACGTTCCGGCGGGAAAATTAGAAAAATGAATTAGGGTTTGGGAACCTTTTGATTCGTTTACATAGCGAAGCGTCGAATCACCTTCAAAATACCGATAAACATGGTTAACGACCAAACGTCGCTGGAGAAGCGTTGAACAGCCGTTGAAAGCAGCAACGAGTTCCCTTCATTGTTGAAGAAGAAGCTGAGAACAGTGGAGGAGATGAGTTGGCAACATCGGGGACACGGTTCGAGCTAGATCTTCTCGATTGTTCCATTTGCTGTAACCCACTCACAATTCCTATCTTGCAGGTCTTTTTTCTACTTCAACACATCTCCTTCTTCATGCTTGATTTAGAGTTATGGTTTATATAAGGATGATTCAAAGATTTGGTAAACTTTGTGGTTTGATGATTTTGGGTAAAACGTTGCATGAGGAAGATGACGATTATAGGAAATGAAAATTTTAGTTTTTTAATAGTAGATGATGATTATAAGAAATGAAAATTACAACTCTACACTGATATTTCATATGTTACAGTGATTTAACTTAAAATCCATGCCTTAAAGACGGTAATGTCATTAAAGTCATTGAAATGTGTGTAAATTAGTCACAGAAAACTTATGAATAACCAGTTTAGATTTTGATAGGCTTGTATTTGCTTCTAGATTAATTGAATCCAATTTCTCTAATTCAATCTCGACTGCCACATTGAGTTGATATGTTCCATTTGAGTAGCTAAAAAACATTGCTATGTTTCTTTTCTCCAAACATTTCTATGTCAATCTCAGCATGACAATGGACATATAGGCTTGTATAGAACTTTTCTTTTCATTTGATCGAATAGCAAACAAGTCATGTGAATATATTTGTTGAAGAAAACTTAAGAATTTTTACCAGTGTAGATTTGTATAAGCTTATATTTGCTTATAGTTTCTGTGACTTGATAAGTTCCACTAGAGTAGTTAAAAATGCATTTGCTATCTTTCTTTTCTCCAGGCACTCGTTGTAACTTTGGTCATTATTAATATCTTACTTTGTGTTGGGTTTTTCACCTCAGTGTGACAATGGCATATAGCGTGTTCTTCTTGCTGTACTAAAATGAGGCAAAAAAGTCCTTCCTGCACTTTGCCCATTGGTAACTACCGAAGTAGAATAATGGAGAAAATCATCAAAGCAATCATTGTCCCGTGCCCGAACGCAAAACATGGCTGCACCGAGAAGTTTTCTTAAGGCAAAGATTTAATCCGTGAGAAGAAATGCAGTTTTGCTATGTGCTATTGTCCTGCACCAAACTTCAACGATAGTGGTGTGTACAAGGATCTCTACAGTCACTACGCTGATAACCACAAGAACACATATAATCGTTTCAGCTATGGCCATTCCCACCTCATCTACCCGAAGATTTGTGTCCTTCAGGAATATATAGATGGTACATTGGTTGTGATTCAGTGCTTTAAGGAACCACAAGGAATGTATGTTTCAGTGAACTGCATAGCACCTTCTGCTCCAGGAGTTGGGGAGTTGTCGTATCATATCTCATACACCTTTGGAGGTAAAACATTGACGTTTGAATTGGAGAATATGAATAGGATACAGAAAGTGAACTTCCAAACTCCTGAGAAGGACTTCATGTTAGTTCCAGACAATTTCCTGTCTCGTGGGGCTTTGGCAAAGAGTATACGTATTTGCATCTGCCGAGTAGAAAAAGAAGAAGAAGCTGAAGCTGAAGAAGAAGAAGAAGAAGCTAAAGAAGAAGCTGAAGCTGTAGAAGAAGAAGAAGTAGAAGAAGAAGAAGGTGAAAACTAAGAGGATTAATTATCATATTATATCCGTTGTAAGTCGTTTTGCTCATGTAACCTTCTAATTTATTTCTGTTAGGTAATGTCTAAACAGATGATTTTATGGTCAAAAGACTCTGCATCAAGAAGAAGGTCTTGTCTCTGTCAGAAATAAAACAGAAACATTCTCACCTACAATAAAAAACAGAGGTTCCTGAAAACGTTCCGGCGGGAAAATTAGAAAAGGGAATTAGGGTTTGGGAACCTTTTGATTCGTTTACATAGAGAAGTGTCGAATCACCTTCAAAATTCCAATAAACATGGTTAACGACACGAATGCCGCTGGAGAAGCGTCGAACAGCAGTCGAAAGCGGCAACAAGTTCCCTCCATTGTTGAAGAAGAAGCCGAGAACGGTGGAGGAGATGAGTTGGCAACATCGAGGACACTGTTCGAGCTAAATCTTTTCGATTGTTCCATTTGTTGTAACCCCCTCACAATTCCTATCTTTCAGGTATTGTTTCTACTTCAACACATCTCCTTCTTCATGCTTGATTTAGAGTTGTGGTTTTTATATGGATGATTCAGATATTTGGTAAACTTTGTGGTTTGTTGATTTTGGGTAAAACGTTGCATTAGGAAGATGATGATTATACGAAATGAAAATTTTAATCTTTTAATAGTAGATTAGGATTATAGGAAATGAAAATTACAAATCTACACTGATATTTCATATGTTACAGTGATTTAACTTAAAATTCATGCCTTAAAGATGGTAATGTCATTAAAGTCATTGAAATGTGTGTAAATTAGTCACAGAAAACTTATGAACAACTAATTTAGATTTTGAAAAGCTTGTATTTGCTTCTAGATTTATTGAATCCAATTTCTCTAATTCAATGTCGACTGCCACATTGAGTTGATATGTTCCATTTGAGTAGCTAAAAAACATTGCTATGTTTCTTTTCTCCAAACATTTCTATGTCAATCTCAGCATGACAATGGACATATAGGCTTGTATAGAAAATTTCTTTTCATTTGATCGAATAGCAAACAAGTCATGTGAATATATTTGTTGAAGAAAACTTAAGCATTTTTACCAGTGTAGATTTGTATAAGCTTATATTTGCTTATAGTTTCTGTGACTTGATAAGTTCCACTAGAGTAGTAAAAAATGCATTTGCTATCTTTCTTTTCTCCAGGTACTCGTTGTAACTTTGGTCATTATTAATATCTTACTTTGTGTTGGGTTTTTCACCTCAGTGTGACAATGGACATATAGCGTGTTCTTCTTGCTGTACTAAAAAGAGGCAAAAATGTCCTTCCTGCACTTTGCCCATTGGTAACTACCGAAGTAGAATAATGGAGAAAATCATCAAAGCAATCATTGTCCCGTGCCCGAACGCAAAACATGGCTGCACCGAGAAGTTTTCTTATGGCAAAGAATTAATCAGTGAGAAGAAATGCAGTTTTGCTATGTGCTATTGTCCTGCACCAAACTTCAACTATAGTGGTGTGTACAAGGATCTCTACAGTCACTACGCTGATAACCACAAGAACATATATAATCGTTTCAGCTATGGCCATTCCCACCTCATCTACTCGAAGATTTGTGTCCTTCAGGAATATATAGATGGTACATTGGTTGTGATTCAGTGATTTAAGGAACCACAAGGAATGTATGTTTCAGTGAACTGCATAGCACCTTCTGCTCCAGGAGTTGGGGAGTTGTCGTACCATATCTCATACACCTTTGGAGGTAAAATTGACGTTTGAATTGGAGAATATGAATAGGATACAGAAAGTGAACTTCCAAACTCCTGAGAAGGACTTCATGTTAGTTCCAGACAATTTCCTGTCTCGTGGGGCTTTGGCAAAGAGTATACGTATTTGCATCTGCCGAGTAGAAAAAGAAGAAGAAGTTGAAGCTGAAGAAGAAGAAGAAGAAGAAGCTGAAGCTGTAGAAGAAGAAGAAGTAGAAGAAGAAGAAGGTGAAGACTAAGAGGATTAATTATCATATTATATCCGTTGTAAGTCGTTTTGCTCATGTAACCTTCTAATTTATTTCTGTTAGGTAATGTCTAAACAGATGATTTTATGGTCAAAAGACTCTGCATCAAGAAGAAGGTCTTGTCTCTGTCAGAAATAAAAAAGAAACATTCTCACCTACAATAAAAAACAGAGGTTCCTGAAAACGTTCCGGCAGGAAAATTAGAAAAGGGAATTAGGGTTTGGGAACCTTTTGATTCGTTTACATAGCGAAGCGTCGAATCACCTTCAAAATTCCGATAAACAAGGTTAACGACACGAACGCCGCTGGAGAAGCGTGAAACAGCCGTCGAAAGCGGCAACGAGTTCCCTCCATTGTTGAAGAAGAAGCCAAGAACAGTGGAGGAGATGAGTTGGCAACATCGGGGACACTGTTCGAGCTAGATCTTCTCGATTGTTCCATTTGTTGTAACCCACTCACAATTCCTATCTTTCAGGTCTTGTTTCTACTTCAACACATCTCCTTCTTCATGCTTGATTTAGAGTTGTGGTTTTTATATGGATGATTCAGATATTTGGTAAACTTTGTGGTTTGGTGATTTTGGGTAAAATGTTGCATTAGGAACATGATGATTATGCGAAATGAAAATTTTGGTCTTTTAATAGTAGATTAGGATTATAGGAAATGAAAATTACAAATGTACACTGATATTTCATATGTTACGGTGATTTAACCTAAAGTTCATGCCTTAAAGATGGTAATGTCATTAAAGTCATTAAAATGTGTGTAAATTAGTCACAGAAAACTTATGAATAACCAGTTTAGATTTTGAAAAGCTTGTATTTGCTTCTAGATTTATTGAATCCAATTTCTCTAATTCAATGTCCATTGCCACATTGAGTTGATATGTTCCATTTGAGTAGCTAAAAAAACATTGCTATGTTTCTTTTCTCCAAACATTTCTATGTCAATCTCAGTGTGACAATGGACATATAGGCTTGTATAGAACATTTCATTTCGTTTGATCGAATAGCAAACAAGTCATGTGAATTTATTTGTTGCAGAAAACTTAAGAATTTTTACCAGTGTAGATTTGTATAAGCTTATATTTGCTTATAGTTTCTGTGACTTGATAAGTTCCACTAGAGTAATTAAAACATGGCTGCACCGAGAAGTTTTCTTATGGCAAAGAATTAATCCGTGAGAAGAAATGCAGTTTTGCTCTGTGCTATTGTCCTGCACCAAACTGCAACTATAGTGGTGTGTACAAGGATCTCTACAGTAACAACGCTGATAACCACAAGAACACATATAATCGTTTCAGCTATGGTCATTCCCACCTGATCCAGCCGAAGATTTGTGTCCTTCAGGAATATATAGATGGTACATTGGTTGTGATTCAGTGTTTTAAGGAACCACAAGGAATGTATATTTCAGTGAACTGCATAGCACCTTCTGCTCCAGGAGTTGGGGAGTTGTCGTATCATATCTCATACACGTTTGGAGGTAAAACATTGACGTTTTAATTGGAGAAGATGAATAGGATACAGAAAGTGAGCTTCCAAACTCTTGAGAAGGACTTCATGTTAGTTCGAGACTATTTCCTGTCTCGTGGGGCTTTGGCAAAGAGTATACGTATTTGCATCTGCCGAGTAGAAAAAGAAGAAGAAGCTGAAGCTGAAGAAGAAGAAGAAGAAGCTGAAGAAGAAGCTGAAGCTGTAGAAGAAGAAGAAGTAGAAGAAGAAGAAGGTGAAGACTAAGAGGATTAATTATCATATTATATCTGTTGTAAGTCGTTTTGCTCATGTAACCTTCTAATTTATTTCTGTTAGGTAATGTCTAAACAGATGATTTTATGGTCAAAAGACTCTGCATCAAGAAGAAGGTCTTGTCTCTGTCAGAAATAAAACAGAAACATTCTCACCTACAATAAAAAACAGAGGTTCCTGAAAACGTTCCGGCGGGAAAATTAGAAAAGGGAATTAGGGTTTGGGAACCTTTTGATTCGTTTTTATAGCGAAGCGTCGAATCACCTTCAAAAATCCGATAAACATGGTTAATGACACGAACGCCGCTGGAGAAGCGTGAAACAGCCGTCTAAAGCGGCAACGAGTTCCCTCCATTGTTTAAGAAGAAGCCAAAAACAGTGGAGGAGATGAGTTGGCAACATCGGGGACACTGTTCGAGCTAGATCTTCTCGATTGTTCCATTTGTTGTAACCCACTCACAATTCCTATCTTTCAGGTCTTGTTTCTACTTCAACACATCTCCTTCTTCATGCTTGATTTAGAGTTGTGGTTTTTATTTGGATGATTCAGATATTTGGTAAACTTTGTGGTTTGAAGATTTTGGGTAAAACGTTGCATTAGGAAGATGATGATTATACGAAATGAAAATTTTAGTCTTTTAATAGTAGATTAGGATTATAGGAAATGAAAATTACAAATCTACACTGATATTTCATATGTTACAGTGATTTAACTTAAAATTCATGCCTTAAAGATGGTAATGTCATTAAAGTCATTGAAATGTGTGTAAATTAGTCACAGAAAACTTATGAATAACCATTTTAGATTTTGAAAAGCTTGTATTTGCTTCTAGATTTATTGAATCCAATTTCTCTAATTCAATGTCGACTGCGCCATTGAGTTGATATGTTCCATTTGAGTAGCTAAAAAAACATTGCTATGTTTCTTTTCTCCAAACATTTCTATGTCAATCTCAGTGTGACAATGGGCATATAGGCTTGTATAGAACATTTCTTTTCATTTGATCGAATAGCAAACAAGTCATGTGAATATATTTGTTGAAGAAAACTTAAGAATTTTTACCAGTGTAGATTTCTATAAGCCTATATTTGCTTATAGTTTCTGTGACTTGATAAGTTCCACTAGAGTAGTTAAAAATGCTTTTGCTATCTTTCTTTTCTCCAGGCACTCGTTGTAACTTTGGTCATTATTAATATCTTACTTTGTGTTGGGTTTTTCACCTCAGTGTGAGAATGGACATATACCGTGTTCTTCTTGCTGTACTAAAATGAGGCAAAAATGTCCTTCCTGGACTTTGCCCATTGGTGACTACCGAAGCAGAATAATGGAGAAAATCATCAAAGCAATCATTGTCCTGTGCCCGAACGCAAAACATGGCTGCACCGAGAAGTTTTCTTATGGCAAAGAATTAATCCGTGAGAAGAAATGTAGTTTTGCTCTGTGCTATTGTCCTGCACCAAACTGCAACTATAGTGGTGTGTACAAGGATCTCTACAGTCACTACGCTGATAACCACAAGAACACATATAATCGTTTCAGCTATGGCCATTCCCACCTCATTCACCCGAAGATTTGTGTCCTTCAGGAATATATAGATGGTACATTATTTGTGATTCAGTGTTTTAAGGAACCACAAGGAATGTATGTTTCAGTGAACTGCATAGCACCTTCTGCTCCAGGAGTTGGGGAGTTGTCGTATCATATCTTATACACGTTTGGAGGTAAAACATTGACGTTTGAATTGGAGAAGATGAATAGGATACAGAAAGTGAACTTCCAAACTCCTGAGAAGGACTTCATGTTAGTTCCAGACAATTTCCTGTCTCGTGGGGCTTTGGCAAAGAGTATACGTATTTGCATCTGCCGTGTAGAAAAAGAAGAAGAAGCTGAAGCTGAAGAAGAAGAAGAAGAAGCTAAAGAAGAAGCTGGAGCTGTAGAAGAAGAAGAAGTAGAAGAAGAAGAAGGTGAAGACTAAGAGGATTAATTATCATATTATATCCGTTGTAAGTCGTTTTGCTCATGTAACCTTCTAATTTATTTCTGTTAGGTAATGTCTAAACAGATGATTTTATGGTCAAAAGACTCTGCATCAAGAAGAAGGTCTTGGCTCTGTAAAAAATAAAACAGAAACATTCTCACCTACAATAAAAAACAGAGGTTCCTGAAAAGGTTCCGGCGGGAAAATTAGAAAAGGGAATTAGGGTTTGGGAACCTTTTGATTCGTTTACATAGCGAAGCGTCGAATCACCTTCAAAATTCCGATAAACATGGTTAACGACACGTACGCCGCTGGAGAAGCGTGAAACAGCCGTCGAAAGCGGCAACAAGTTCCCTCCATTGTTGAAGAAGAAGCCGAGAACAGTGGAGGAGATGAGTTGGCAACATCGGGGACACTGTTCGAGCTAGATCTTGTCGATTGTTCCATTTGTTGTAACCCACTCACAATTCCTATATTTCAGATCTTGTTTCTACTTCAACACATCTCCTTCTTCATGCTTGATTTAGAGTTGTGGTTTTTATATGGATGATTCAGATATTTGGTAAACTTTGTGGTTTGATGATTTTGGGTAAAACGTTGCATTAGGAAGATGATGATTATACGAAATGAAAATTTTAGTCTTTTAATAGTAGATTAGGATTATAGGAAATGAAAATTACAAATCTACACTGATATTTCATATGTTACAGTGATTTAAATTTAAATTCATGCCTTAAAGATGGTAATGTCATTAAAGTCATTGAAATGTGTGTAAATTAGTCACAGAAAACTTATGAATAACCAGTTTAGATTTTGAAAAGCTTGTATTTGCTTCTAGATTTATTGAATCCAATATCTCTAATTCAATGTTGACTGCCACATTGAGTTGATATATTCCATTTGAGTAGCTAAAAAAACATTCCTATGTTTCTTTTCTCCAAACATTTCTATGTCAATCTCAATGTGACAATGGACATATAGGCTTGTATAGAACATTTCTTTTCATTTGATTGAATAGCAACCAAGTCATGTGAATATATTTGTTGAAGAAAACTTAAGAATTTTTACCAGTGTAGATTTCTATAAGCTTATATTTGCTTATAGTTTCTGTGACTTGATAAGTTCCACTAGAGTAGTTAAAAATGCTTTTGCTATCTTTCTTTTCTCCAGGCACTCGTTGTAACTTTGGTCATTATGAATATCTTACTTTGTGTTCGGTTTTTCACCTCAGTGTGACAATGGACATATAGCGTGTTTTTCTTGCTGTACTAAAATGAGGCAAAAATGTCCTTCCTGCACTTTGCCCATTGGTAACTACCGAAGCAGAATAATGGAGAAAATCATCAAAGCAATCATTGTCCCGTGCCCGAACGCATAACATGGCTGCACCGAGAAATTTTCTTATGGCAAAGAATTAATCCGTGAGAAGAAATGCAGTTTTGCTCTGTGCTATTGTCCTGCACCAAACTGCAACTATAGTGGTGTGTACAAGGATCTCTATAGTCACTACGCTGATAACCACAAGAACACATATAATCGTTTCAGCTATGGCCATTCCCACCTGATCCAGCCGAAGATTTGTTCCCAAGTATCTATGGTTGTCATGGTTAGTTTCTTTTTCTGACACATCTCATTGAGTTCTGTCATTGGATGTTTCTCCAATTTGTCTAAATGTATTTGTGGCGACCCGATTTTTTTTTTTTTTTTTTTTTGCAATTAACCAACATAAATACTTAGTATTAAAATGCCCATACATTTTAAATAGTCTCCAAGTACTTACACAAAAACCACAATACAATACCAAGCATAGAATACGCAATTCTACAATACAGCGGAAAATACAAAACCACACGGTAAAGCAAACAACCCCGGGTCCTAATCATCCTCTCCCTCCGAACCTTCGATTCCACGATCACACCTTATCTTTACCTGCATCGACAAAAGTGATGCATCAACATTTGGAAAACCAAACGCTGAGTGAGATTGATCCTCCCAACAACAGGTATGCGAAAACCCACAAGCAAGGCATACAACCACAATCACAATTCACGCATGAACAAGATTCACCACCAGCCCTATCAATTCCTAACATCAACACATGCAAGGCGATCAATAGCAAACATGTCTAGCACCATAGGAATTCGACACACACGAAAGCTAACCAGGAGACAGATAAGACAACCACACAAAGACGGCCATCGGTCCAACCTGACCGATGGACCTGACCGATAAACCCCATCGGTCTGTCCTAACCGCTACAACTGTCCTGGCGAATTGCCAGGAAAAGCTGCAACCGACCCATCGGTCTGTCCTGACCGATGGACCTGACCGATAGGTCCCAGCGGTCTGTCCTGACGGCTACAAGTGTCATTGCGAAATGCCAGGAACACTGCAACACAACCCATCGGTCCAACCTGACCGATGGACCTGACCGATAAACCCCATCGGTCTTCTCTAACCGCTGCAAGTGTCCTTGCGAATTGCCAGGAACACTGCCACACGACCCATCGGTCTGACCTGACCGGTGGACCCAACCGATAGGTTCCAGCGGCCACTTCCATCGGTCAGGCATGACCGATGGAACCGACGGAAACCACTAAACTTGACTTAGCCCAAGCTTAACAAGCACCAAACACAATAATCAAGGTTCATCAACAATACACAAGCTTAAACACACTAGATTAAGCTTAACAACCAGACCACAAGGCCTCTAAGCAACCTAGGCACACCCTCAAAGCTTGTCTAAACCCCACAAACCTCCAAACAAGGCCTAAGCCACCTTTGGTCACAACTAACCTTAGAAATGGGTTGAACTAGCCTCTATGGAACTCCCCAAGCTTTAGAAGACTCCTCCTCCTTCCCTAGCCTTTCCGTGAACCACCAGGTCCAAGATCTCCTCTTACAAGCTTCTCCCAAGCTCACACACAACAGATCCGAGCTCAAGAACTCCCTAGAACCCTTTCTCTTGCTCCCTTAGGTCACGGCAACCTCACACAAGCTCAGCCCAGCTCACGCCAAAACTCACAAGCTTCAGCCACTCTTTTCCTCCAAGCTCACAAGCTCACACACACAAGGAGAACAAGCTTCTCACAAGAACTAAGCTTCACCAAGCTTACAAACCCACTTCTCTACTCCTTTCCCTCTTCTCTCTCTCGTCAAACCAGCCCAAACTTCAGCCAACAAAAATGGCAACTCACGATGGAGAAGAAGAAGAAGAGAAGAAAAAGAAAGTCAACACAACTTTCCAACCTTATGAGAAAAACCCCAAAATTTCCGAAACAAATTATGACACCCCCGGAACAAAATTCAAATTGATCAATTTCACCCGTTAATCAATTTCTCGGGATTTGTCTAAGGTTCATAAACTCGAAAGAACATCCCAATTAATTAACGATAATTAATTTCCGGGACACGGGCGTTACAATTCTCCCCCACTAACATAGATTCGACCTCGAATCTACGTTACCGTTCATTTCCAATGAACCCAAATCGTCGCAACGATTACTTAAACCTTGGCCAGCCCGGCCAACACACACAGATACACGCATGTACACACGAGGCCTATAACTAACCTCCGAGGTTTCCCACTCAGTCTCTCTATGCTTATGACACCGCAGCATCATATGTACTTATTGCGCATCCCAGGGCTCAAGACACCGCAGCATCTCCGAACTCTAGGCTCTAACATACCCCGCAGGATATCCTCTATACCTCGCAAGGTATAACCCATACCACAGCACCCAAGACACCGCAGCATCTCCGAGTTCTGGGTATCTGCCGTACCACTCTCCTCGGGGCAATATAACCCTCATGAGTCTTCGATATCACATACCTTTCAATTCTAGGCCATATAACCTTCCTGAGTCTCCGATATACTTTTACCCCTCAATTCTGGGCAATATAACCTACGTCTAGGTTATACACCTTACGAATCCACTGTATCGTATATCACTCTTTGCTATATACCCTCTGAATCCACGATATCTCATATCATTCTAGGCTATACTCCACACGAGTCTGGATACATTGCCAGTTACACTCTTAGGCCCGCAGTCCTTCGAGTTAACGGCACTAGAGGAACTAGTCCTCTCACTGAGCAATAGGCCACATATCTATAAGCATCTCCAACTGACCTACCTCCCGTGCTCCATGTATCCTCGCAAGGTAACACTGGTATCACCCATATTCCACACCCGGAATATCTGCCGTGCATAACCAATCAAGGCTATAGCACCGGTACCCAACACTTCGGGCACCACATAATCTTTTCCCGATTATGTACCAAGCTTTTAAACTCTCTTAAAAACTTGTCCATGGCACTCGTGCCATTACCAATAAGAACCACCAAAACAAAAGCACTCCAAGACTCGCAAGTCAAATAATAATAAGGAAAACTCGCATCTTATTATTAAACATCATAATGTAACATCGTCATACATAACGGCAATACAAAATGAATATACACACAGCATACAGGTACAAACCGAAACTGGAACCACTCGATGGGACTCAAGCCGCAGCCTGCTTCTGGAACCACTTCCGGAACCGCACTTCCATCCAAGCCTCTGGCTCCCAAGTTTCCTCCTGCACCCCGTCACAGTCCCACAGAACTCGCATCATCGGAATCTTCTTCCGACGAAGCTCCTTGACCCTCTGCTTGAGAACTCTCAAAGGTCTCGCCTCAACGGTGATATTGGGCTGGAGATCTGACGGAATCTCACCCAATACCTCGTCACCTCTATGCAAACACTTCTTCAGCATCGACACATGGAAGACCTTATGAAATGCATGCATAATCTCGGGTAACTCCAACCGATACGCTACCGGTCCAACACGCTCTACAATCCGGAACGGCCCCATATACCTCAGACTCAACTTAGTCGCAGTAATGGACCTGTTCGGACCTCTCAGCAAAGCCATCTTGAGATACACTCTATCTCCCACCTCAAACACAAGCTCTTTCCGCCTCTTATCGGCATAACTCTTTTGCCGATCCTGGGCCTCTTTCATGTTCAGCTTCAAAACCCGGATCCTCTCCGTGGTTTCCTGAACAAAACTCGCACCCAATGTGCTCCTCTCCCCCAGTTGAGTCCAACACAAAGGTGTACGACATGGCCTCCCATACAGAGCCTCGTATGGAACCATCCCAATACTCGCCTGGTATCTATTGTTATACGGAAACTCTACCAAGCTCAAGTGATCCACCCAATGACCACCCCAATCCAGCACACACATCCTCAATAAATCCTCTAGAGTCTGGATGGTCCTCTCGGACTGCCCATCTGTCTGAGGATGATAAGCCGTACTCATGTGCACCCTCGTGCCCATCTCCGTCTGAAACGCATTCCAGAACTCAGATGTGAACTTAGGATCCCGGTCCGAGACAATGCTCACCGGTACTCCATACAGTCTCACAATCTCCTGCATATACTTCCTAGCCAAAACTGCAGACCCATCAGTCTTCTTAATGGCCAGTAAACGTGCACACTTAGTCAATCGATCAACGATGACCCAGATAGCATCCTTGGTCCGAGAGACTGGTAATCCCACCACGAAATCCATCGTGATCATATCCCACTTCCACTCTGGATTGGGTAAACTCCGCAACAAACCACTCGGAACCTGATGCTCTGCTGTCACTAACTGGCACACGTTGCATGCCGCAACCCAGTTAGCAACATCCTTCTTCATCCCGACCCAATGATAATACTGCTTAAGATCCCGGTACATCTTAGTCGCTCCTGGATGAATCGAAAACATACTCGCATGAGCCTCACTCAGGATCTCACGCCTCAAATCCTCATCCAAAGGTACGCATACCCTCCCACTCACAAGGATAGTGCTATTCGGAGATATCTGATACTCAGAACCCGATTCTCTCGAAGCCTTAACCAAGCCCTCATCTTTTTCCTGAGCCAGCCGAACTCTGCTCAAAAGATCTGCCTGATTAGCTGCCTCTAAGCCCAACGGTTCCTGAGATACGACACACAAACGCAAAGTGCTAATCTCGCTCACCAAAGACTCAACCTCATGCTTCCGAGCCAAAGCCACCCGCTTCCGACTCAACGCATTCACAACCAGATTAGCTTTACCAGGATGGTAAGCTATCTCCAGATCATAATCGGCCACTAGCTCTATCCAGCGCCTCTGCCTCAAATTCAACTCAGGCTGAGTGAAAATGTACTTCAGGCTCTTATGATCTGTGAACACCTGAACCTTTCCGCCAAAAAGATAAGATCTCCAAATCTTTAAAGCAAAAACCACCGCAGCCATCTCAAGATCATGGGTAGGGTAGTTGCACTCATGCTTCCGCAGCTGCCGTGAAGCATAGGCAATAACCTTCCCCCGCTGCATCAACACACAACCAAGACCAACTCCCGACGCATCGGTATACACCACGTACGGCTCACCCGGATCAGGCAACGCCAATACTGGAGTACTAGTCAGCAAGGCCTTCAGTTTCGCAAAACTCTCCTCACACTCCGAGGACCACACGAAAGGAACATCCTTTCCCGTTAGCTTTGTCATAAACTTAGCCAAAATCGCGAAACCCTTAACAAACCACCGGTAATAACCTGCCAACCTGAGAAAACTCCTGATCTCGGTGGCATTCCTCGGCCTCGGTCAAGCACTAATAGCCCGAACCTTCTCTAGATCCACCGAAACCCCGTCCGCCGAGATAACGTGACCTAGAAAACCGATCTCTCGCTGCCAGAAGTTGCACTTGCTCAACTTAGCAAACAACTTCTGCTCTCGCAGCTTCGCAAGAACAACACGAAGATGCACCTCGTGCTCCTCCAGGCTCTTCGAAAACACCAAGATGTCATCGATAAAGATGATAACAAACTCATCCAGATACTCCTGGAAAACGCTGTTCATCAATCTCATAAATGCAGCAGGTGCATTTGTCAACCCGAATGGCATCACCACAAACTCGTAGTGGCCATAACGAGATCTAAAAGCCGTCTTCCGGATATCTCCCTCAACGATAGGAATCTGATGATATCCCGACGCCAAGTCAATCTTGGAGAACCAAGTAGCCCCTCTCAACTGATCCAACAACTCATCAATCCGAGGAAGAGGATACCTGTTCTTCACTGTGACTCGGTTAAGTCCTCGGTAGTCAACGCACAACCGAAAACTCCCGTCCTTTTTCTTCACAAACAACACCGGTGCTCCCCACGGTGAAGTACTTGGGCGAATAAACCCTTTACTCAGCAACTCCTCCAGCTGCTTCTTCAGCTCTGCCATCTCTGCGGAAGCCATCCTATAAGGTGCCCTCGATATCGGTGCCGTCCCTGGTTCCAACGTAATCGTGAAAGGATCCGACCTAGACGGTCCCTTGCAACGACTGGAACACATCCGGGAACTCCAACGGCCTCCAGCAAAAAAATGGTAGCCAAATACGCCTCACAACCTCTCTCGATCATACGCTCGGCCTGCATAACCGAGATCACGAGACTCCTGAAAGTCGGTCTCACCCCCTAATACACCAACCTCCCCTAGCCTCTGTCGAACTTGACACGCCCTCAGTGACAATCCAGATGCGCTATGAACTTCCCGAGCCAATCCATGCCCAAAATGACATCGTACAGCTCCACAGAGCAGATAATCAAATCGGCAGGCATAGACTCACCCGCTACCTGAACATCCACGTCTCTAACCCGACCGTGAATCATCAGGAGCTTCCCTCCGGCAACCTCCACGAAACGCAAACTCACACCGGGCTCGCTTCGAACATTAGCCTTCTCGGCTAATTCCGGAGTAACGAAGCAATGAGATGCTCTCGTCTCAAACAACACATGACACTCAACACCCCCAACACACAAGGTCCCTGCACATATACATGTGCCTAGAACCTTAACACCCAACAAGCAACCAAAATTCCCCAACACACAGGATTGAACTTAGATAAATCTAAGAAAAATACCTGTGATCGGCCTGGAACTCGGCTCTCCGGACTTGACGATGGAATACGCTCGAGGTGCTGCCACCGGCCTAGCGGGCTGCACCACTGTGGCCTCACTCTGCCGCAGCTTGGGACACTGAGGTCTAATGTGCCCCGCCTCCTTGCAGTGAAAGCACACCCGAGAATCCACTCGTACTCTGCCCTTCCTAGGGCAGCTCGCCACTCTGTGATCCGTGCTCCCACACCCGAAGCAACCCGGACCACCTCGGCTACCACTCGAAGCGCCATCATGCCTCCTCTTCTGTCCTTGCATTGGCCTACCGCCTCTGCTCAGAACAGACTGTTGTGGCACAGATCTCGCCTGAAGACTCGGGGTAACCGATACCTCCTCATCCTTCAGACCCTCCTCCAGCAACGCCGCAGTCTCAACCAACTCATCAACCGTGCAAAAAGACCTAACCATGCAACGGTTCCGCTAGTCAACCCTGAGACCCATCAAGAATCTCTGCACATGGATCGACTCACTCTCAACCGCTCGTCTAACATACGACCCGAGCCGGTTGAACTCCACCTCATACTCACGTACCGACTGATCCCCCTGAGTCAATCTCGCAAGCCTCGACTCTAACCGGTTGAACGCCTCCTGAGGGAAAAAGTTGGAGTTAAACTCCTCCACAAAATCCGCCCAAGCCATCTCAGCCTGAACTCTCCAGGCTGCCACACCCCTCCACCAGAGATGCGCATCACCCTCTAGATAATGGACCGCAATGTCAACTTGGTATCCCGCGGGACACCTACTCGAGAGGAAATTCCTCTCTAACCTCCTCAACCACGCATCAGCGTCCTCAGGATTAGCACCTCCAGGGAAAAACCCCGTGCCTATCCTCTGCATCTGCTCCATCATCCTAAGGTAGGATGGGAGCTCCTCAGCAACCACAGCTGCTACCTGAGGTTGAACCTCAACACCCACCGGAGCCACAGGAGCCTGAGCAGGTACCCTCTCTGGTAATCGCTCCAACAACACCGTCAAGAGATTAGCCAAGCGATCAATAGGAGCCTGAACATCACCGCGCCACTCAGCAGCTGCTATACCCGCAGGTATACCCGCAGCACCAGCTGGAACACCAGCCACTCTAGCACGCAAGCTAGACACACCGTCAGACCCCACCTGACTCGCAAGCGAATCCTCGACCCGCTCCCCCATAACACGACCCCGGCCACGACCACGGCCTCTACCACGCCCTCTAGCCATCTGCACTCGCAAGAACAAAGACTAAGGACACTAAAACACAATCATCACAATAAAGATAACTTACCGTGGAATCGCACAAGGCTCGAAGAGGATGATTCTAAGACCCCATGCAATACCCAACTAACCCTGAGCCACCCAGGCTCCTAGAACCGTTTAGGCTCTGATACCAAACTGTGGCGACCCGATTTTTTTTTTTTTTTTTTTTGCAATTAACCAACATAAATACTTAGTATTAAAATGCCCATACATTTTAAATACTCTCCAAGTACTTACACAAAAACCACAATACAATACCAAGCATAGAATACGCAATTCTACAATACAGCGGAAAATACAAAACCACACGGTAAAGCAAACAACCCCGGGTCCTAATCATCCTCTCCCTCCAAACCTTCGATTCCACGATCACACCTTATCTTTACCTGCATCGACAAAAGTGATGCATCAACATTTGGAAAACCAAACGCTGAGTGAGATTGATCCTCCCAACAACAGGTATGCGAAAACCCACAAGCAAGGCATACAACCACAATCACAATTCACGCATGAACAAGATTCACCACAAGCCCTATCAATTCCTAACATCAACACATGCAAGGCGATCAACAGCAAACATGTCTAGCACCATAGCAATTCGACACACACGAAAGCTAACCAGGAGACACATAAGACAACCACACAAAGACGGCCATCGGTCCAACCTGACTGATGGACCTGACCGATAAACCCCATCGGTCTGTCCTAACCGCTACAACTATCCTGGCGAATTACCGGGAAAAGCTGCAACCGACCCATCGGTCTGTCCTGACCGATGGACCTGACCGCTAGGTCCCAGCGGTCTGTCCTGACCGCTATAAGTGTCCTTTCGAAATGCCAGGAGCACTGGAACATAACCCATCGGTCCAACCTGACCGATGGACCTGACCGAGAAACCCCATCGGTCTTCTCCAACCGCTGCAAGTGTCCTTGCGAATTGCCAGGAACACTGCCACACGACCCATCGGTCTGACCTGACCGATGGACCCAACCGATAGGTTCCAGCGGCTACTTCCATCGGTCAGGCATGACCGATGGAACCGACGGAAACCACTAAACTTGACTTAGACCAAGCTTAACAAGCACCAAACACAATAATCAAGGTTCATCAACAATACACAAGCTTAAACACACTAGATTAAGCTTAACAACCAGACCACAAGGCCTCTAAGCAACCTAGGCACACCCTCAAAGCTTGTCTAAACCCCACAAACCCCCAAACAAGGCCTAAGCCACCTTTGGTCACAAATCACCTTAGAAATGGGTTGAACTAGCCTCTATGGAACTCCCCAAGCTTTAGAAGACTCCTCCTCCTTCCCTAGCCTTTCCGTGAACCACCAGCTCCAAGATCTCCTCTTACAAGCTTCTCCCAAGCTCACACACAACTGATCCGAGCTCAAGAACTCCCTAGAACCCTTCCTCTTGCTCCCTTAGGTCACGGCAAGCTCACACAAGCTCAGCCCAGCTCACGCCAAAACTCACAAGCTTCAGCCACTCTTTTCCTCCAAGCTCACAAGCTCACACACACAAGGAGAACAAGCTTGTCACAAGAACTAAGCTTCACCAAGCTTACAAACCCACTTCTCTACTCCTTTCCCTCTTCTCTCTCTCGTCAAACCAGCCCAAACTTCAGCCAACAAAAATGGCAACTCACGATGGAGAAGAAGAAGAAGAGAAGAAAAAGAAAGTCAACACAACTTTCCAACCTTATGAGAAAAACATTGAAACTTCCGAAACAAATTATGATACCCCCGGAACAAAATCCAAATTGATCAATTTCACCCGTTAATCAATTTCTCGGGATTTGTCTAAGGTTCATCAACACAAAAAAAAAACAAAAAAAAAAAAAAAAAAAAAAATAAAAAAAAAAAAAAAAAAAAAAAAAAATAAAAAAAAAAAAATAATAAATAAATAAATTTAAATTTTTTTAAAAAAAAAAAAAAAAATTATAAAAAAAAAAAAAAAAAAAAAAAAAAAAAAAAAAAAAATAAAAAAAAAAAAAAAAAAAAAAAAAATTAATTAAAAAAAAAAAAAAAAAAAAATCCATAAAGAGATTTGATCTAATGGTAGTTACTTTCGATTTTAAATAAAATCGATTAAAAAAACAAATTATTGATGCAAAAGTCTGTATGTTTACGCGGTTATAAACCTAGCTACGATAAGAAAATATCAAAGCTAACAAAATAGAAAAATAATAAGAGGATAAACGATTAAATTACTAAAGTTTTTAAAATATGATGAGTAAAAACAATTCATGAGAAGTATGGTTTTAAGAAAGGAACTTACTTGTTCATCAAGCAAGGGCTTTTTATGACGGAGGTAAAGATGGAGATTGTGTTTTACAGAAACTCGGGCCAATTTTTCGGTGTCAACATTAGCGGCTTGGAGCTTGGTCAACGAACCAGGTGATTCTTTAGGGTAGAGATTATAAAACTCGTTCGTTATAACCATACTTAGGATTGTATCTCCTAAAAATTCTAGGCGCTCATACGAAACACACTTTTCATCGTAACTAGGGTCTGTGAACGCTTGGACCAACAAACTCTTGTTTTTAAACTTGTAATTTAAGATCTTCTCCAAACATTCGATGTCCAAAGGCTGGACCGACTCGGCTGAGCTTACTGGTCCTAATCCGTTGATTTTGGTGTTATCTTTACCTTCGAAGCTAACCAAATTCATCAACTTTCGCTGGAAGGAATTAAGTGTCGCTGCGTTTTGGAGTTGTGTCAGCCTTTCCGTAGGACAAGAGGGTAGTTTCAAGGAGGGAGGGAGATAGAGATTGGTCTCTTTCTATGTTTTTTTTTCTATTGGTGTTTAGTCTCTTTCGTTTTCTTATTCTTTGGTTATAGTTCCTTTTATACACGTCTTCTTATTATATTTGTTATGACTTTTTCATATTGGTATAGTTGTAATTGTTCAATTTGTAAGAAGTAAGCAAAATCATTATTCAATGTATATCTAGTTATGAAATATAGTAGATTCTCTTTAGCTTTTTTCAAATTTTTTATGAATGTTTAGATATAAAAAGAATAGGTCATACTAACCAAGATTTTGACAAATTAATTACTTATATCTTATATTATATAAACATTCACCAGAGTTTGACATGTTTTAGTTAAACCTCAGATATCTCCATATGTCAAATATATATCTTATATAGTAAAAATATGTTAGTATATTCACAAAAACAAAGAAAAATGGAGATTTTTATTAATTTATGGAAAAAAAGAAATTAAGAATTTGTTTAATTTCAACAGATATTTTTTTGTAAACATATTAAGAAAAGGAATTTACTGATATATTAAAAACAAAAAGTTGATTATCCTATCAAAAACAAGAAATCAGAAATTTGTTTATATATTCAAATTTTTGATAAATTTAACTAATTTTTAATGCAACCAATATATTTAATTAACTATTTACCTAATTATAGTGAAAAAAGAATTTAATGATATATTCAATAAAAAACATAAATTTTCTAATTAATGAGGTCATGACACATGTTTATTAGACGATTAGATTTTGACACGTGTAAAACTAAAAAAATCATATTTTTATTTAAACTGGGTTTAATTTAAAATTTTATTATATTTATATTTCTCCAAAACTCTGAACTTATTTGAGATTGAGCTTATTTCACGGTTGTCGAGGAGCGTCTTATGGCTGCTAGCGCATCCTTGGACATGGAGAAGTGCTGCCATAGCCTTGTGTTCGATGTTTGAAAACATTTTTGTGCGTTTAGGAACTTGGTTTGAGTTTGCAGGTGAAGTCTTGTGATACCAATTATATAGACAAATTTTTTGCCGACCTTGTATTTTGTTTAAGTTTATCATGTGGAAAGCACAATTTTATTGGGTCCTTGTTCAGAAATAACTTTTTTTTAACCCTGACTCTAACCTTTCCTTTCCGCACGTCTTCTTCATTTTCATTCATATATATATGACGGTACATATAATATTGAAAGAATTACTTAAATATACCATAAAAGTTGTAAAATGATTAATATAGTGATTTATTTTTCAAATTACTTAAATATCAGTTTTGGTTAAGGAAATGTCAGTTAACCCAAATTTAAAATTGTAATTACATATTTTGCCATTTTGATTTATTTTAAATCATGTTTACAGTTACAAAAAAAAATTATTTGTGTTAAGAAACCTTTTAGTTTCCCATTTTCACAAAAAAAAAAAAAATTTCTCTGCTAAAATCACTGCGAAAATACAAACCGTAACGCCGCCGGTGTCTCTTCCCATCTTTTTCGGTCGTGCCTCCTCTCCTCTGTCTCCCTACATCCGCATTCGTTGCACTATCTCCGGAGAAAAAAATCGCAAAGAGTTATTCATCTTCCGCAATTGAAATTCCAAAAATTAGAAACTCAAGTTTCTGTAAATGAAACTCGATTTGCGAATTCAAAAGCTATAAAGGTTTGTGTTTAAGTTACCTTTAAGTTATTATGTTAAGGTTCGACAGTGATTCTTAAGAAAAATCATTAACGCACATTTTTCTACGTTTACAGGATTTCAATCGAAGAAGATGAACAGTCATGGATGTTTGTACAATATATGTTTCAGTCATGGCTAACTTAAGTTTCAGTCATGGCTGATTTACGTTTCAGTCATGGCTGACTTACGTTTCAGTCATGGCTGACTTACGATTCAGTAGCTGACTTACGATTCAGTCGTGGCTGACTTACGTTTCAAACATGGCTGACTTACGATTTAGTCATGTCTTACTTACGTTTCAGTCATGGGGCTGACTTAAAAAATAATGGGGCTGACTTCAGGGCATCATTGCGAAGTTAAACAGTTTTCTGTCTGATTTTGTTTGAATTTTCATAAATTATTAGCTTACGAGCAAATTGTTAAATCAATTGATTCTGAACCTAGGATGAGTCTAGTATTTTTTAAAATTGCTTTCAGAATTTTTGGATGTGTGTTGATAATTTTTTGAGATCGATTTCATCGAACAGTCGTGATTAGTTTAGCAGTTTATATCAAATATTGTTTGAATTCTCATTAATTATTGACTTGTGCTAAAATCGTGAAACCAATTTCATCTGAACCTAGGTTGAGTATAGTATTTGATAAAAATAGTTCAGGAACTTTATGGATGATGATCAGTCTTGATCAGTTTGAAGATTTACACCTAAACCCGTTGGAGAGCTCCGAATTAAAGTACATGTTAATTAAAGTGTCGCTTTCAGCTCAATAAACCTCAGGAAACATTACACATATGGATCTAAAGATACTTGAGTCTAGTTTCCAGAACATCAGCGATCACCTCAATCCGCTCAGCCAATCACCCCCGAGAGGCCCAACAGTGGAGGCATATCTGATGGATCCTATCATAGCGGAAAATGTCAACTGGGATATTTCGAAGATCAAACATGAAGATCATCTGAGCACGATTTCTATGACGTTAAGAGACATCTAGGAAGTTTCTAAGACCAGCTGAAGTTATTATAATATGTTTAAAATAAGTGAAAACTAAAGAGAAGATAAGCTCCTTAAATTCCTCTTAAGTGGAGTTTATTGTTCATTTGAATTTTACTTGAGTTTGTGTGTGTTTTTTGACTTTGAGTTTGTTTGTGTTTTTTTACTTAGAGTTTGTGTGTTTTTTTACTTTTGTTTCCTTTTACTTAGAGTTTGTGTGTTTTACTTTTGTTTACTTAGAGAACTTGGGTGTATAATGTCATACTTGTAGTTCATTTTCTTCATCTCTTGATTAGTAAAGTTTATGTTTTTTTGGCTATTCCAAAAAATCTTTCTCTCTAGACTTGTGAGCTAGGTCCATGCTTGTATCAGATGAGTTTTGCTATTTGTTTGTGACCGACCATCAGCTAGTGTCGCAAATAGGGTTCTATGTTTCAGTCATGGCTGACTTACGCTTCAGACTGACTTACGCTTCAGTCACTGCTGACTTACGTTTCAGTCACCGCTGACATACGCTTCAATCACGGCTGACTTACGCTTCAGTCACAGCTGACTTACGCTTCAGTTACAGCTGACTTACGAGAAGTTAAGCAGTTTTCTGTCCGATTTTGTTTGAATTTTCATAAAATATTAGCTTGCGATAAAAATGTTAAATCAACTGATTCTGAACCTAGGATGAGTCTAGTATTTGTTAAAATTGGTTTTAGAATTTTTTGATGTGTGTTGATATTTTTTCAAGATCGATTTGATCGAACAGTCGCGATTAGTTAAGCTGTTTATGTCTAATATTTTTTGAATTCTCATTAATTATTGGATTGTGCTAAAATCGTGAAACCAATTACATCTAAACTTAGGTTGAGTATAGTATTTGATAAAACTAGTTCATGAACTTTTGGATGATCACGAAGAACTGATCAGTATTGATCAGTTTGAAGATTTGCACCTAAACCAGTTGGAGAGCTCCGATTTGAAGTACATATTAAATAAAGTGTCGCTTGCAGCTCACGGAACTTCAGGAAATAAGACACATATGGATCTAAAGATATTTGAGTCTAGTTTCGAAAACATCCAAGATCAGTTCAATCCACCCAGCCAATCAGTCTGAAGAGGCCCAACAGTGGAGGCATATCTGATGGATACTATCATAACCGAAAATCTCAAGTGAGATATTTTGAAGCCCAAACATGAAGTTTACCTGAGCACGATTTCTATGACCTTAAGAGACACCTAGGAAGATTCTAAAACCAGCTGGAGTTATTAAAATATGTTCAAAATAAGTGGAAACTAAAGAGAGGATAAACTCCTTAAATTCCTCCTAAGTGGAGCTTATTGCTCATTTGAATTTTACTTGAGTTTGTGTTTGTTTTTTTACTTTGAGTTTGTTTGTGTTTTTTTTACTTTAGGCCGTATATATATGTTTTTTTTTTTGATAAAAGATATTCTATTAAAAGTTGCGGATGAGTCACAACATGATGAAAATATACAATAAGAACAACAATATCTAGCAAAGGAAGAGGTTGAGCAATCTTAAGTAGAAGAGAGGATACGAAAAGGATACAAAGCCAGCCAGTCTTTAACTTGAAGAAGATCGAAGCCTGTTGTAGAGTGTGACGCCTCAGTAACCAAATATTGGCAATGGCGGCAATAGAACGATGTGGAAAGAAGAGACCCTTGCCGGAATAGAGAGAAGCATGCCGAGCTAAATCAATGAGGCCGCCAAAAGATCAAACCCCAGGAACCCACACCATTCTCCAAGACATTACTCACGCAACCTAAGCACCACACAAAACCAAGACTGCAGGATCCCTCCAGCAAATGAAAAGACAGACAGAGGACCCTTCAAGCAACTCAGCTAAACAGCCAAACACTACCAGCTCTACGCTAGTGACGAAGCATAGCACTACAAGAAAACATAGGAGTTGCGACGGAAATTTACATCGAAAATTTTCCGTCGTAATTTAGCAACGGATTAACGAGGAGGTTACAACGGATTTCAGATTCGTCGTAATTTAGTCGTAAAATTACGTGTATTCTATTCGTCGTAAAATTTATGTAAATAAACGACTAATTAGCGACGCAATTACGACGAATACAGTATTCGTCGTAAAAACGTTGTAAACTTTACAATGTTTTTAGGACGAATTTATTTTACGACGAATTTGCGAGATAAACTTTGTATTCGTCGTAAATACGTTGCAAAGCTTACAACGTATTTACGACGAATGAATTTAACGAGGAATTTGCAAGGTATATATTAGATAAATAAAAACGTGTCAAACTATATATGATTGGTACGATGGAAGTTTACCTCGTAAATCAGTCGTAAAGTCGATGGTACCTCCTCGTTAACATGAGTTGTTGTAAAATCGTTGTAATATTTCTACCTACCAAACACGATAAATTCCTATAAATAACACACCTTCATTATCTCAACATCACACATCACAAACAACAATAACATTGAAACTAAACACGAAAAAATGTCTTCTGCAGATGATATACGAAAGCAACGAAGATGGATGTATAAGCATAGAGATTCCGAGCGAAACGTAACCGAAGAGTTTATGAATGGGTTGGAGCTATTCATGTATAAGGCCGGACAGACTCCATTCACCATAGAAACTGGTAAAATGTTATGTCCTTGTCGAAAGTGTAAAAATACAAGATTTGCGCTTATTGAAAATGTTTGGAAGCATTTGTTGAATAGAGGATTTATGCCCCAATATTATATTTGGTTTCAACATGGGGAAGATTATGGTCAGAATGAAGCAGAAAGTAGTAATAATAGTAATTTTGAAGGTGTGGGTAGAGATGAACCTAGTAATTTGCATAACTATGCTCATCCTTATCATGTAGATCAGGGTGATGTACAACATGATAGGGTTCATGAGATGGTTACAGATGCATTTAATCAAACCACTTCATCATTTGCTGATAATACAATTGAGGAACCTAATTTAGATGCGAAACGGTTCTATGAAATGTTGGATGCTGCAAATAAGCCAATCTACGAAGGATGTAGAGAAGGTTTGTCATCTAGGATGATGAACATTAAAACTGATCATAATCTACGGGTGGTTTGTCTGGATGCATGGGCCGAATTATTCAAAGAGTATTTGCAAGAAGACAATTTGTCTGCTGAATCATACTATGAGATTCAAAAGCTGATTTATAGTCTTGGGTTGCCTTCTGAGATGATAGATGTTTGCATTGATAATTGCATGATCTATTGGAAAGATGATGCTCAGTTACAGGAATGTCGATTCTGTAAGAAGCCAAGATTTAAACCTCAAGGCGCCGGAAGGAATAAGGTACCGTACCAACGGATGTGGTACCTACCAATAACAGAAAGGTTGAAAAGATTGTATCAGTCTGAAAGGACAGCTGCATCGATGAGATGGCATGGAGAACATTCACAAACAGAAGGGGAGATCACACATCCATCAGATGCAAAGGCGTGGAAACATTTTAAAACGGTATATCCTAATTTTGCTAGAAACGTCAGAAATGTCTATCTTGGATTATGCACTGATGGTTTCAGTCCATTTGGGATATCTGGTAGAAATTATTCTTTGTGGCCGGTAATCGTCACGCCTTACAACCTTCCGCCAGGGATGTGCATGGAAAAGGAATTTTTATTCCTTAGTATCCTAGTTCCTGGTCCTAAACATCCGAAGCGGTCACTAGATGTATTTCTCCAACCTCTAATACACGAATTGAAGGAGTTATGGCATTGTGGAGTTCGAACCTATGATTGTTCGGTGAAAAGAAATTTTACTATGAAAGTTGTGCTTATGTGGACGATAAGTGACTTTCCTGCTTATGGGATGTTGTCAGGTTGGACAACACATGGAAGATTATCTTGTCCGTATTGTCTTGGGAGAACTGATGCATTTCAGCTGAAGTATGGAAGGAAAACAAGTTGGTTTGATTGTCATCGTCGGTTCCTCCCAATGCACCATCCTTATAGAAGGAACAAGAAGTTTTTTCAGAAAAATGTTATTGTACGTGCTCTTCCGCCAGTGTATTTAACAGGAGAACAAATTGAAGCAGAAATTGATCACTATGGTGCTCAAGAAACTGTAAGGCGTGGAGGTAATTGGCATACTCCACGTAATATGCCAGACGGATACGGAGAACATCACCACTGGCACAAGAAAAGCATATTTTGGGATCTTCCATATTGGAAGGATCATCTCCTACGACACAATCTTGATGTCATGCATATTGAGAAAAACTTTTTCGATAATATCATCTACACAATATTAAACGTGGCAAAGAAGACAAAAGATAGCAAAAACTCAAGGATGGACTTACCTGCTATTTGTTCTAGGAGTGAGTTGGAGATTACAGACGAGGGTGAAGTGCCATTTCCAATATTTAGGTTGAAGGGAAATGCAAAAACAGCGTTATTCAAATGGGTGAAAGAAGATGTGAAGTTTCCTGATGGTTATGTTTCTAATCTCTCTAGATGTGTTGAAGAGGGAACAAAATTTTCAAGGATGAAGAGTCATGTTTGTCATGTGTTTATGCAACGACTACTTCCATTTGCACTTAAAGAGATAATTGATGAAGATGTTAATGAAACACTTGCAGGTATATACATATACATATATATATATACGTGCTTATAATTATATATATTTCTAATAAACTTAAATAATATAACGTTTAACAGGTATTGGTGTATTTTTCCGGGATCTTAGTACACGTACCTTGATGGAACAAGACATTCAACAACTTGAAGCTAACATTCCCATATTATTGTGCAATTTGGAGAAGATTTTTCCCCCATCATTTTTTGATGTTATGGAGCATCTTCCGGTCCACCTTCCTCATGAAGCGGCACTAGGTGGACCTGTTCAGTATCGATGGATGTACCCGTTTGAGCGTTTCATGAAACATTTAAAAGAGAAAGCAAAAAACCTTGCCAGAGTATAAGGGTCAATTATTGCAGGGAGTTTAACTCAAGAAACATCTCACTTTTCGTCATACTATTTTTTCCCGAAAGTTCGGACACGGCAAAGAGCTCCTCGACGATATGACGATGGAGGTGTGGCACAAACTTATGCAGTAGAAGGTGTTCCAAACATATTTTCGCAAATTGGATGCCTATCAGGACAATTAAAAGAAGTTTGGTGGACATCTCCTGAAGATCGTCATTGCGCACACACATATATTCTCGTAAATTGTGAGGAAATGCGGTCATTTGAAAGGTATATATATAACATATACAATGTTTTAGATAGTAACGTACGAGTTTTGTGCACACACATTTATCTTGTAATTTAATAATTGCAGCTTATTCGTGGATCAAGTACGAGAATCCATTGCGGGAATATCAGATGATGAAATCAACAAGCGGAAAGATCAACACTTTATTCCGTGGTTGAAAACTCAAGTAGGATCTTAAATTTGATTATTTAATTAGTCCTTATAGACTAATTAATGATAAAGATAATAAATTTTTACTTTGACATAATCAGGTTGATTATGATGATCCATATTATCCACCATGGTTTCATGACTTGCTTCAAGGTCCAATCAGTAAGATAACCACTGCTCCAATGTATTTTACTCAAGGATATGCGTTTCATGCTTATGACTACGGTAGACATCGTACATCCGTTAACTATGGAGTATGTGTGAAAGGAGAGATCGATTTTTATGGGATCATACAAGAGATAATTGAAGTTGAATTTGCTGGGTTAGTGGGGATGAAATGTGTACTCTTCAAATGTGATTGGTTCGATCCAACAATTGGCATAGGTGTTCATTCCAATAAACTTCGAGTTGTGGATGTTAACGCGGCAAGACGGTACAACAAGTTTGAACCTTTCATCTTAGCATCTCAAGCAGACCAAGTAAGCTTCATTTCGTATCCTAGAGTTAGGACCACGGGAGTCACTTGGTTATCAGCTATTAAGGTGAAGCCTAGAGGTCGAATCATAGGAGAAGAAGCATTGCAACAAGATTTATGTAGTGATATTTCGACACCGAATCAAACTACAAATTAGATCTTACTTATAGATCGCAACAATCAAGTATTTGAAGACATCCCATATGATGATGCAGCAGAAGACAACGGTAATGAAGAGTTTGATAAAAGTGACAATCTAAGCACAGATTCGAGTGAGGCATCAAACAACTTAGTTGATGAGAATAATTAAATATTTATAATATGTGTTTTGTAATAGTTAACATTTCCAATAAAAATATTATTCAGTTCCAATTTATCAACTAACTGGTTTATGTTTATGGTTGGTTCTAAGTTTCAAAAAACATTTCTTCATTTTATAAATTATTAAAACATATGTTTGTGGTTTATTTTTGTGGTGTAGAGTATTTAACGACGGAGTTACAACGGATTCGTCGTAAAAACGTTGTAAAAGATTAAACCATTACGATGAATTAACGAGGCCGTCTCGTTAATTCGTCGTAACTATTACGACGAATTAACGAGGCCGCCTCGTTAATTCCTCGCAACATTTACGACGAATTAATGAGGCCGCCTCGTCATTTCCTCGTAATAAAACACTAACAAGTTCGAATATTTCTATAAATACCACATCCTCTCATTTTCAATATCAAGACAATAAACGTTTCTAAGTAAAAAATTTATTCTAAAAACACTAATTAATTATGGATGATGAAAGATCTTTTGTTCCTGGTCTAGCAGGTGTGAGACAAGCTGATGAACGAGCAAGGAGAAAACTTGAACGATCAATGCTTCAAGAATGTGCTCGTATAAGCGAGTCTATGTTTAATTCTTATGAGAGACATGTACGGTTGGTTAATTGTGTTGTTGAGCCAGAAGATCCTTCTTTCATGGGTGTCCCTTGGAAGACTACAATTGAATACCTAACACAACAAGGTAAATTGCAATGTCATGCATTAATTATTAGTATATAATGTTTTTTTTATATTGCTCAATAAACAATTATATATATATATATATATATTTTTGACTTATTTTATTTTGAATATAGGTGGACATACATGTAGGTGGACACTGGTAAAAGAGCTGCATAAGATTTGTGTACCACAATGGTATCACGTTCCTTTTGTGGTAGCTGTGATTCATAAAATGGTTTATAATGGATTGGGGGATGCGATGGTTATAATGAAGGTAAACTGTATTATAAGTTTTAGTCTTTAGATGTTCTTAATTAATCAATTTGATATTTAGTAAATGTTAATTGTACTTTTTTTGTTCTTGTAGGATCCGACTGGGACTGTACAAGCGAGCATTCATAGGTCCGCTTTATCTGATAACAAATATGGGCCGCACATAAAGGAGGGTTCAGTGTTGCTTCTAAAGAAGGTTGTAGTTGTTAAGTTTGAACGGACGACAACATATCTTAACATTACTCTGAATAACATAACCAATGTAAGTTACAATTTTATTGTTAAAAGTTATTTATTTATAAGTATTAACATTAACTTGTTAATTTGGAAGGTAATATCTATAGAAAACATTGTTACAGCATTCATACAACAAAGTGGTCCCAGTCGTGTTAATCGAACTCCAAACAATTGGTTAAACGATGAAGATGAGGTTAGGTCAGATGATACTGAAGAAATTGAGTAGTTTATTACGTCATGATAAATGGAAGGAAACAAATATTTATGTTTATGTTTAAAATGCTTCCAATTTATTTGTATGTTTAATTTATGTTAAACTATCGTTTAGTATTAATAACTATGTATGTATGTTTAATATCCTATCCAATATAAAATTTAAAGTTTCTATATATTTTCAATTTCAATTTATGAATTTTACAGTTTTTCTATATTTTTATAAAGGTTAGGGAATATGGGACTTAGTAACGGATTTTTAATTTACTCGTATTAAATAATATTACGACGAATTTACGAGGCCGCGTCATTAATACGTCGTAGTGCTTACGACGTATTAACGAGATTGCCTCGTTAATTCATCATAACATAACGAGGCTGTTACAACGAATTTTTTATTTACTCGTATTAAAGAATATAACATCGAATTTACGAGGCCGCCTCGTTAATACGTCGTAACAATTACGACGTATTAACGAGGCGGCCTCGTAAATTCGACGTAACATAACGAGGGCGTTACGACAAATTTTAAATTTACTCGTATTAAATCATATTACGACGAATTTACGAGGCCACCTCGTTAATACGTCGTAACATTTACTCGTATTAACGAGGCGGCCCATTAACGAGGCGGCCTCGTAAATTCGTCGTAACGTTACGATGGATTAACGAGGAACACAAAATCTATATATATGAGGACGCGGCCCCCTCTTTCCGACGTTTATTCAATCCAAACTCACTATCTCTCTAGATTTTCTCTTTCTACATCTGAAATTAAGGTAAATTTTTTTTTTTATTATTATTTAGTTTTAATTGTAGATTTGTTAAGTTGAATGGTTTAAGTTAGATAGAAGGACTTTAATTAGAATTGTTAAGTAGATGCTTTGATAAGTTAATTAGAATGATTATATTTTAATTTAAATTGTTAACTAAATTAATATTATTTATTTCAAATGTATGTGTAGATATGGTTTGGAGTTCCGCATTAGCTAGACGACGGACCGACCGTCCACATTACAGTGAGACGTTTTTAGGTTCCGACACGACCACTACTAGAGCAGAAGTATCATCTTATGCTACCGCATCTGTTGACGTACCATCTACTTCAGCCGCCCCTTCTACAGAGACGGTACCAGAGACTCAGTAGGGTCAGGACCCACCACCTCCTGTTGTACCAGAGACTCAGCAGGGTCAGGACCCATCACATACAGATTTATTAGTTCCTCCTACAGCTCCATATGCACGGTATACCGTCGAGGATCTTCTTGTCCAACCAGGACGAGAAGGATTGGACAAGTTGGATCCTAACCGGCCACCGAACACATTCTGGTATGTAAATTATAATTCTTTATTTATATAATTATTAAATTTTAGCCATTAATAATAAATATTTAATTACTCATACATATTTAATTTTACTTTTGTTTAGGTTTGGTGTGGATAATAAGGTCGGACGCAGCGTTTCTGATATCATGAAGGGATACTTCATTGAGCCTCATCCCAACTGGACTCTCGTACCTGATCACATCAGGAAAACATGGTTCAAATGTTTTGCGGTATGTTTATTAAAAATAAATTAAATTTTTAATCTATAATTTTATTTTATATGTTTTTACTTAACTTTTTTTACTTAATCTTTCTGTAGCAAAAATGGAATTGGGAAGTTTCCATAAACGAGAGAGTGAAGAAAGAGTTCAACATAAAGGCGATGAAGCGACTTGCTAACACGGTCTCCGACTGGAAGGAGAAATGGCAACTAGGAGATCCGAAACCCATCTACATCACCGATGCTGTATGGGAGGGACTTGTACGGTTTTGGAATGCCCCGGATTCTGTTATCAAATCCGAGAAGTGTTCAAAGTCCCGTCTTACCCTTGGTCCGGATGGACTTTTACCGACTCCCCGTACATCCGGCCAAACACCTTTTGCGGGTGTCCGCATCAAGCTGGTAAAAAGTTTTTGAAAAAAATTAATTCTTATATTTTTTAAAATTTAGTATTATTTAAATTAATATATTTTATTTTTATAATTTCATTTCTAGGCTAAGGGAGGACCGCTTCCTTCTCTTCCAAGATTGTTCGAGCACACCCACAAGAAAAAGAATGGAGCTTTTGTGGATGTCAGATCCAAGAGGATCCACACCGAGCTCACCACGAGGATCATTGAGCGCGAGACACTGATCTGAACTTTCTCAACAATCCGAGGATGGGACTCCCGTTGAGATAAGTACGGTAGAAGCTGATCAGATCTTCGAATCGGTAAGATTAATTTTCAAATTAAAATTTTAATTTTTTTTTTATATTTTGTTTATTGACGATTTTTTTTCCAGGTTGTTCTGAAGAAGAAAGGTCACTCTTTAGGTATGGGTTCGGTTCATGACGTCTGAATTGCTTCTTCTTCGCATGTTCGTTCAGTCGCAGATGATCCGGTCCAGCTTCGTTCTTAATTAGCAGCTGCAAACGCCGAGATTAGTTCTTTGAGGGCCGATCAAGATACCATGAGGAACCAAGTTCAGGGTCTTAACGCCTTGTTCGGAATTTTGGCGGCCACTAATCCCGACCTTTCTCGAGAATTGGAGCGGCAACAACAGCTTCGAGACCTACATGCACAGCAACCACCCTAGCCGAGTGCACCTACCGAGCAGCCGCCAGTGGGCAATTCTACAGATGCAGGCGATGATCATTATTTTTCTGATATAAATTTGGACATTTAGAATTTTATGTTTTGTATAAATTTTTAATTTAATATAAGTATTAGAACTTTTTATTATTTATAAAATAATTTTATTACTAAAATTATTTTTTTATTAATTAATAATTCAATATTTAAAAAAATAAAATCTATATTTAAAAAAAACAATCAAAAATTAAATATATATTAATTAAATTTTATTAATTTCTAATAAAAATTACGATGCATTAACGACGTTTATATTTAATAATCGTTGGGAAATCGTTGTAACGTTACGTCGAATTAACGATATTTATATTATAGAATCGTTGGTATGTCGTCGTAAAATTACCGTCGCAATTACGACGAACTTCCTATTTGCGTTGAATTAACGACGAACGTTTTTACGATGAATTACTAACGAATGTTGTTCCTCGTTATCTTTTACGACGAAGTTACATCGAATGTGCCATTACGACGACCTGTTAACGACAAATCGTTGTTCGTCGTAAAGCCGTTGTAATACCATCTTTACGTCGAATTAACAACTGATTCTTCCGTTGTTACACATGTGTTTTCTTGTAGTGTAGCCAAGATGAAACTAGCAAGTCGAAGAGGCAAAGAACCAACCAAACCGAGACGAGGGAAAACAGGGTGGAGAAGGACAGAAGACGCATCACGGATAGGAGAGCAAGAGATGGTAGGAGGTGCAATCCTAACAGTGAGCCACTGTGAACTAGCAGCCACAACTCACTGCAATCCCAACTGAGTGAAAGGAGGCAACCTCAGCGACTTTTAACTAGCCTGGATACAGAGAAGCGCATGCTCCATTGTCGAGCTCGAGAGAGAGATGAAGCAATCCGGGAAGGCAAAGGAAAAGGAGAGAAAACCCACGTCGAATTAAAGCAAAACTAGACGAGTCAACAGCCGCATCATTCACACCGGAAGATGCAAGAGGAAGAGAAAGAATCACCTTGACGGACCCTTGGCGTTACGACCCACAGAGCAACAATACCTTGCAACAGCCTTGAGACTAGAAGTAACTAGACTAATACTGAGTGACTTAAACTGAGGAATACAATAACTAGCCTAGAGAGGAGGCGACGAAGAAAAGGAGTTACAACCAGAGGTTAGTTTGGACCAAGCGCGCTACTCAAAGAAACGGAACAAAGTGTTAAGGAGGATTAGAGCAAGAGACGAACCTAAACCGTCCTCGAGCTTAGGAGAAACAAATCTTTTCCTCAAAGCCAACTGAAACCCTTGAGAAATATGTAACCCGAGTATGGACTCGCTTGAGGGGAAATGGAGAGATGAAATCACCGGCGCTTCTAAGGAGGAGCGAGACTCACAAAACCCAAACCAAAACTCAGTCCTCATGAATCCAGAAGAGGGAGAGTGAGAACCGAAACCACCACTGAGAACGCTGAACCAGGCGAAACTCGACGACACCAAAAACAACTGCGGGGAGAACCAAATCCCGAATCTATAGCCATTGTCGTACAACCTCAAGGAACTAGAAGCCGGAGTAAAAAGAAAAGAAAAAGGGTGTTCCTTTTCCGGCGGTGGTGAGAGCCACCGCACGTCGGAAAAAAGGAGATCGGAGAAGCTTTGTTTGTTTCGCCTTAAAGATCGTTTTTATCGCCGACGCCGCTCAAAGGTAAAAATTACAACTTTACAAGCTAGTTTAAATTGTCATCTAATTTTATACGTATATATATGGTTACCATATATATAATAATAATATAGTAGTTTTTTTTTTTTGGTTTTATAATCATATAGTAGTTGATAATGTAAATATGGTGTATGTTAAATATTCAGATAGGTAGTAGTAATATATATGCATTGATAAAATCATAAAAGAGTACATTCCCTTTCAAATATATAAATTCAAAAGGAATTTATTCATATATATATATGGCGGTACATATAATATTAGGCCATATATATGGTTGCCGTATGTATATAATAATCATATAGTAGTTGACAATGTAAATACGGTGTATGTTAAATAATCACATAGGTAGTAATATATAATTATATATGCATTGATAAAAGACATTCGGTTTCAGATTAATAGTTATTAATCTGGTTTGAAACATCTGATTTCTTTCTAATTGCTTCTTTTCACTGTGTTAGACAACACCCTCTAGCATTTTTAAGATGGAAGAGGCTTCAATAAACTGGTCACATTATCATAGCTAAAGGTCAAAAGACTCTGCATCAAGAAGAAGGTCTTGTCTCAGTCAAAAATAAAACAGAGACATTCTCACCTACAGTAAAAAACAGCGATTCCTAAAAACGTACCGACGGGAAAATTAGAAAAGGGAATTAGGGTTTGGGAACCTTTTGATTCGTTTACATAGCGAAGCGTCGAATCACCTTCAAAATTCCGATAAACATGGTTAACGACACGAACGCCGCTGGAGAAGCGTCGAACGACAGTTGAAAGCGGCAACGAGTTCCCTCCATTGTTGAAGAAGAAGCCGAGAACAGTGAAGGAGATGAGTTGGCAACATCGGGGACACTGTTCGAGCTAGATCTTCTTGATTGTTCCATTTGCTGTAACCCACTCACAATTCCTATCTTTCAGGTCTTGTTTCTACTTCAACACATCTCCTTCTTCATGCTTGACTTAGAGTTATGGTTTATATAAGGATGATTCAGAGATTTGGTAAACTTTGTGGTTTGATGATTTTGGGTAAAACATTGCATTAGGAAGATGATGATTATACGAAATGAAAATTTTAGTCTTTTAATAGTAGATGATGATTATAGGAAATGAAAATTACAAATCTACACTGATATTTCATATGTTACAGTGATTTAACTTAAAATTCATGCCTTAAAGATGGAAATGTCATTAAAGTCATTGAAATATGTGTAAATTAGTCACAGAAAACTTATGAATAACCAGTTTAGATTTTGATAAGCTTGTATTTGCTTCTAGATTTATTGAATCCAATTTCTCTAATTCAATCTCAACTGCCACATTGAGTTGATATGTTCCATTTGAGTAGCTAAAAAAACATTGCTATGTTTCTTTTCTCCAAACATATCTATGTCAATCTCAGTGTAACAATGGACATATAGGCTTGTATAGAACATTTCTTTTCATTTGATCGAATAGCAAACAAGTCATGTGAATATATTTGTTAAAGAAAACTTAAGAATTTTTACCAGTGTAGATTTGTATAAGCTTATATTTGGTTATAGTTTCTGTGACTTGATAAGTTCCACTAGAGTAGTTAAAAATGTTTTTGCTATCTTTCTTTTCTCCAGGCACTCGTTGTAACTTTGGTCATTATTAATATCTTACTTTGTGTTGGGTTTTTCACCTCAATGTGACAATGGACATATAGCGTGTTCTTCTTGCTGTACTAAAATGAGGCAAAAATGTCCATCCTGCACTTTGCCCATTGGTAACTACCGAAGCAGAATAATGGAGAAAATCATCAAAGCAATCATTGTCCCGTGCCCGAATGCAAAACATGGCTGCACCGAGAAGTTTTCTTATGGCAAAGAATTAATCCATGAGAAGAAATGCAGTTTTGCTCTGTGCTATTGTTTTGGACCAAACTGCAACTATAGTGGTGTGTACAAGGATCTCTACAGTAACTACGCTGATAACCACAAGAACACATATAATCGTTTCAGCTATGGCCATTCCCACCTGATCCAGCCGAAGATTTGTGTCCTTCAGGAATATATAGATGGTACATTGGTTGTGATTCAGTGTTTTAAGGAACCACAAGGAATGTATGTTTCAGTGAACTGCATAGCACCTTCTGCTCCAGGAGTTGGGGAGTTGTCGTATCATCTCTCATACACGTTTGGAGGAAAAACTTTGACGTTTGAATTGGAGAAGATGAATAGGACACAGAAAGTGAGCTTCCAAACTCCTGAGAAGGACTTCATGTTAGTTCCAGACTATTTCCTGTCTCGTGTGGCTTTGGCAAAGAGTATATATATTTGCATCTGCCGAATAGAAGAAGAAGAAGAAGAAGAAGCTGAAGCTGAAGAAGAAGAAGAAGCTGAAGAAGAAGCTGAAGCAGGAGAAGAAGAAGAAGTAGAAGAAGTAGAAGAAGAAGAAGGTGAAGACTAAGAGGATTAATTATCATATTATATCCGTTGCAAGTCGTTTTGCTCATGTAACCTTCTAATACATTTCTGTAAGGTAATGTCTAAACAGATATTTTTATGGTCAAAAGACTCTGCATCAAGAAGAAGGTCTTGTCTCAGTCAAAAATAAAACAGTGACATTCTCACCTACAGTAAAAAATAGAGGATCCTAAAAACGTTCCGGCGGGAAAATTAGAAAAGGGATTTAAGGTTTGGGAACCTTTTGATTCGTTTACATAGCGAAGCGTTGAATCACCTTCGAAATTCTGATAAACATGGTTAACGACACGAACGCCGCTGGAGAAGAGTCGAACAGCCGTCGAAAGAGGCAACGAGTTCCCTCCATTGTTGAAGAAGAAGCCGAGAACAGTGGAGAAGATGAGTTGGCAACATAGGGGACACTGTTCGAGCTAGATCTTCTCGATTGATCCATTTGTTATAACCCACTCACAATTCCTATCTTTCAGGACTTGTTTCTACTTCAACACATCTCTTTCATCATGCTTGATTTAGAGTTATTGTTTATATATGGATGATTCAGAGATTTGGTAAACTTTGTGGTTTGATGATTTTAGGTAAAACGTTACATTAGAAAGATGATGATTATACGAAATGAAACATTTAGTCTTTTAATAGTAGATGATGATTATAGGAAATGAAAATTACAAATATACACTGATATTTCATATGTTACAGTGATTTAACTTAAAATTCATGCCTTAAAGATGGTAATGTCATTAAAGTCATTGAAATGTGTGTAAATTAGTCACAGAAAACTTATGAATAACCAGTTTAGATTTTGATAAGCTTGTATTTGCTTCTAAATTTATTGAATCCAATTTCTCTAATTCAATCTCGACTGCCACATTGAGTTGATATGTTCCATTTGAGTAGCTAAAAAATCATTGCTATGACATTACACGTTTGGAGGTAAAACTTTGACGTTTGAATTGGAGAAGATGAATAGGATACAGAAAGTGAGCTTCCAAACTCCTGAGAAGGACTTCATGTTAGTTCCAGACTATTTCCTGTCTCGTGTGGCTTTGGCAAAGAGTATACGTATTTGCATCTGCCGAATAGAAAAAGAAGAAGAAGCTGAAGCTGAAGAAGAAGAAGAAGCTGAAGAAGAAGCTGAAGCTGGAGAAGAAGAAGAAGTAGAAGAAGTAGAAGAAGAAGAAGAAGGTGAAGACTAAGAGGATTAATTATCATATTATATCCGTTGCAAGTCGTTTTGCTCATGTAACCTTCTAATACATTTCTGTAACGTAATGTCTAAACAGATATTTTTATGGTCAAAAGACTCTGCATCAAGAAGAAGGTCTTGTCTCAGTCAAAAATAAAACAGTGACATTCTCACCTATAGTAAAAAATAGAGGATCCTAAAAACGTTCCGGCGGGAAAATTAGAAAAGGGAATTAAGGTTTGGGAACCTTTTGATTCGTTTACATAGCGAAGCGTTGAATCACCTTCGAAATTCTGATAAACATGGTTAACGACATGAACGCCGCTGGAGAAGCGTCGAACAGCCGTCGAATGCGGCAACGAGTTCCCTCCATTGTTGAAGAAGAAGCCGAGAACAGTGGAGAAGATGAGTTGGCAACATAGGGGACACTGTTCGAGCTAGATCTTCTCGATTGATCCATTTGTTATAACCCACTCACAATTCCTATCTTTCAGGACTTGTTTCTACTTCAACACATCTCTTTCATCATGCTTGATTTAGAGTTATTGTTTATATATGGATGATTCAGAGATTTGGTAAACTTTGTGGTTTGATGATTTTAGGTAAAACGTTGCATTAGAAAGATGATGATTATACGAAATGAAAATTTTAGTCTTTTAATATTAGATGATGATTATAGGAAATGAAAATTACAAATATACACTGATATTTCATATGTTACAGTGATTTAACTTAAAATTCATGCCTTAAAGATGGTAATGTCATTAAAGTCATTGAAATGTGTGTAAATTAGTCACAGAAAACTTATGAATAACCAGTTTAGATTTTGATAAGCTTGTATTTGCTTCTAGATTTATTGAATCCAATTTCTCTAATTCAATCTCGACTGCCACATTTAGTTGATATGTTCCATTTGAGTAGCTAAAAAAACATTGCTATGTCATTACACGTTTGGAGGTAAAACTTTGACGTTTGAATTGGAGAAGATGAATAGGATACAGAAAGTGAGTTTCCAAACTCCTGAGAAGGACTTCATGTTAGTTCCAGACTATTTCCTGTCTCGTGTGGCTTTGGCAAAGAGTATACGTATTTGCATCTGCCGAATGGAAAAAGAAGAAGAAGCTGAAGCTGAAGAAGAAGAAGAAGCTGAAGCTCGAGAAGAAGAAGAAGTAGAAGAAGTAGAAGAAGAAGAAGAAGGTGAACACTAAGAGGATTAATTATCATATTATATCCGTTGTAAGTCGTTTTGCTCATGTAACCTTCTAATACATTTGTAACGCCCGTGTCCCGGAAATTAATTATCGTTAATTAATTGGGATGTCCTTTCGAGTTTATGAACCTTAGACAAATCCCGAGAAATTGATTAACGGGTGAAATTGATCAATTTGGATTTTGTTCCGGGGGTGTCAAAATTTGTTTCGGAAGTTTTGGGGTTTTTCTCATAAGGTTGGAAAGTTGTGTCGACTTTCTTTTTCTTCTCTTCTTCTTCTTCTCCATCGTGAGTTGCCATTTTTGTTGGCTGAAGTTTGGGCTGGTTGGACGAGAGAGACAAGAGGGAAAGGAGTAGAGAAGTGGGTTTGTAAGCTTGGTGAAGCTTAGTTCTTGTGAGAAGCTTGTTCTCCTTGTGTGTGTGAGCTTGTGAGCTTGGAGGAAAAGAGTAGCTGTATCTTGTGAGTTTTGGCGTGAGCTGGGCTGAGCTTGTGTGAGCTTGCCGTGACCTAAGGGAGCAAGAGGAAGGGTTCTAGGGAGTTCTTGAGCTCGGATCTGTTGTGTGTGAGCTTGGGAGAAGCTTGTAAGAGGAGATCTTGGAGCTGGTGGTTCACGGAAAGGCTAGGGAAGGAGGAGGAGTTTTCTAAAGCTTGGGGAGTTCCATAGAGGCTAGTTCAACCCATTTCTAAGGTGAGTGTGACCAAAGGTGGCTTAGGCCTTGTTTGGGGGTTTGTGGGGTTTAGACAAGCTTTGAGGGTGTGCCTAGGTTGCTTAGAGGCCTTGTGGTCTGGTTGTTAAGCTTAATCTAGTGTGTTTAAGCTTGTGTATTGTTGATGAACATTGATTATTGTGTTTGGTGCTTGTTAAGCTTGGTTTAAGTCAAGTTTAGTGGTTTCCGTCGGTTCCATCGGTCATGCCTGACCGATGGAAGTGGCCGCTGGAACCTATCGGTTGGGTCCATCGGTCGAGTCGACCGATCGATGGGTAATGGCGATGTTCCTGGCAATTCACAAGGACACTTGCAGCGGTTGGAGAAGACTGATGGGGTTTATCGGTCAGGTCCATCGGTCAGGTTGGACCGATGGGTTGTGTTGCAGTGTTCCTGGCATTTTGCAAGGACACTTGTAGTGGTCAGGACAGACCGCTGGGACCTAGCGGTCAGGTCCATCGGTCAGGACAGACCGATGGGTCGGTTGCAGATTTTCCCGGCAATTCGCCAGGACAGTTGTAGCAGTTAGGACAGACCGATGGGGTTTATCGGTCAGGTCCATCAGTCAGGTTAGACCGATGGCCGTCTTTGTGTGGTTGTCTTATGGGTCTACTGGTTAGCTTTCGTGTGTGTCGAATTGCTATGGTGCTAGACATGTTTGCTATTGATTGCCTTGCATGTGTTGATGTTAGGAATTGATAGGGCTTGTGGTGAATCTTGTTCATGCGTGAATTGTGATTGTGGTTGTATGCCTTGCTTGTGGGTTTTCGCAAACCTGTTGTTGGGAGGATCAATCTCACTCAGCGTTTGGTTTTCCAAATGTTGATGCATCATTTTGTCGATGCAGGTAAAGATAAGGTGTGATCGTGAAATCGATGGTTCGGAGAGAGAGGATGATTAGGACCCGGGGTTGTTTGCTTTACCGTGTGGTTTTGTATTTTCCGCTGTATTGTAGAATTGCGTATTCTATGCTTGGTATTGTATTGTGGTTTTTGTGTAAGTACTTGGAGAGTATTTAAAATGTATGGGCATTTTAATACTAAGTATTTATGTTGGTTAATTGCAAAAAAAAAAAAAAAATCGCGGTTTGGTATCAGAGCCTAAATGGTTCTAGGAGCCTGGGTGGCTCAGGGTTAGTTGGGTATTGCATGGGGTCTTAGAATCATCCTCTTCGAGCCTTGTGCGATTCCACGGTAAGTTATCTTTATTGTGATGATTGTGTTTTAGTGTCCTTAGTCTTTGTTCTTGCGAGTGCAGATGGCTAGAGGGCATGGTAGTGGCCGTGGCCGTGGCTGGAGTCGTGTTGTGGAGGAGCAGGTTGAGGATTCTCTTGCGAGTCAGGTGGGGTCTGACGGTGTGTCTGGCTTGCGTGCTGGAGTGGCTGGTGTTCCAGCTGGTGCTGCGGGTATACCTGCGAGTATAGCAGCGGGTGCTGCGAGAGTGGCAGCGGGTGATGTTCAGGCTCCTATTGATCGCTTGGCTAATCTCTTGACGGTGCTGTTGGAGCGGTTACCAGAGAGGGTACCTGCTCAGGCTCCTGTGGCTCCGGTGGGTATTGAGGTTCAGCCTCAGGTAACAACTGTGGTTGCTGAGGAGCTCCCATTCTACCTTAGGATGATGGAGCAGATGCAGAGGATAGGCACGAGGATTTTCCCTGGAGGTGCTAATCCTGAGGACGCTGATGCGTGGTTGAGGAGGTTAGAGAGGAATTTCCTCTCGAGTAGGTGTCCCGCGGGATACCAAGTGGACATTGCGGTCCATTATCTAGAGGGTGATGCGCATCTCTGGTGGAGGGGTGTGGCAGCTCAGAGAGTTCAGGCTGAGATGGCTTGGGCGGATTTTGTGGAGGAGTTTAACTCCAAGTTTTTCCCTCAGGAGGCGTTAAACCGGTTAGAGTCGAGGCTTGCGAGATTCACTCAGGGGGATCGGTCGGTACGCGAGTATGAGGTGGAGTTCAACCGGCTCGGGTCTTATGTTAGACGAGCGGTTGAGAGTGAGTCGATCCGTGTGCAGAGATTCTTGATGGGTCTTAGGGTTGACTTGCGGAACCATTGCATGGTTAGGTCTTTTTGCACGGTTGATGAGTTGGTTGAGATTGCGGCGTTGCTAGAGGAGGGTCTAAAGGATTAGTGGTATCGGTTACCCCGAGTCTTCAGGCGAGATCCGTGCCGCAGCAGTCTGTTTCGAGCAGAGGTGGTAGGCCAATGCAAGGACAGAAGAAGAGGCGTGATGGCGCTTCGAGTGGTAGCCGAGGTGGTCTGGGTTGCTTCGGGTGTGGGAGCACGGATCACAGAGTGGCGAGCTGCCCTAGGAAGGGCGGAGTACGAGTGGATTCTCGGGTGTGCTTTCACTGCAAGGAGGCGGGGCACATCAGACCTCAGTGTCCCAAGCTGCGGTAGAGTGAGGCCACAGTGGTGCAGCCCGCTAGGCCGGGGGCAGCGGCACCTCGAGCATATTCCATCGTCGAGTCCAGAGAGCCGAGTTCCAGGCCGATCACAGGTATTTTTCTTAGACTTATCTAAGTTCAATTCTGTGTGTTGGGGAATTTTGGTTGCTTGTTGGGTGTTAAGGTTCTAGGCACATGTATATGTGCAGGGACCTTGTGTGTTGGGGGTGTTGAGTGTCATGTGTTGTTTGACACGGGAGCATCTTATTAGCCGTTACTCGGAATTAGCCAAGAAGGCTAATGTTGAAGCGAGCCGGTGTGAGTTTGGGTTTCGTGGAGGTTGCGGGGAGGAGCTCCCTGATGATTCACGGTCGGGTTAGAGACGTGGATGTTCAGGTAGCGGGTGAGTCTATGCCTGCCGATTTGATTATCTGCTCTGTGGAGCTGTACGATGTCATTTTGGGCATGGATTGGCTTGGGAAGTTCAGAGCGCATCTGGATTGTCACCGAGGGCGTGTCGAGTTCGATAGACGCAAGGGGAGGTTGGTGTATCAGGGGGTGAGACCGACTTCCGGGAGTCTCGTGATCTCGGTTATGCAGGCCGAGCGTATGATCGAGAGAAGTTGTGAGGCGTATTTGGCTACCATTTCATTGCCGGAGGCCGTTGGAGAGGTTAAGGTAGAGGATATTCATGTGGTTCGGGAGTTCCCGGATGTGTTCCAGTCATTACAAGGGTTGCCACCGTCTAGGTCGGATCCTTTCACGATTGAGTTGGAACCAGGGATGGCACCGATATCCAGGGCACCTTATAGGATGGCTCCTTGAGAGATGGCAGGTGAAGAAGCGGTGGAGGAGTTGCTTGAGTAAAAGGGTTTATTCAGCGCAAGTACTTTTACCGTGGGGAGCACCGGTGTTGTTTGTGAAGAAAAAGGGACGGGAGTTTTCGGTTGTCGTTGACTCTCGAGGACTTAACCGAGTCACAGTGAAGAACAGGTATCCTCTTCCTCGGATTGATGAGTTGTTGGATCAGTTGAGAGGGGCTACTTGGTTCTCCAAGATTGACTTGGCGTCGGGATATCATCAGATTCCTATCGTTGAGGAAGATATCTGGAAGACGGCTTTCAGATCTCGTTATGGCAACTACGAGTTTGTGGTGATGCCATTTGGGTTGACAAATGCACCTGCTGCATTTATGAGATTGATGAACAGCATTTCGAGGAGTATCTGGATGAGTTTGTTATCATCTTTATCGATGACATCTTGGTGTTTTTGAAGAGCCTGGAGGAGCACGAGGTGCATCTTCGTGTTGTTCTTGCGAAGCTGCGAGAGTAGAAGTTGTTTGCTAAGTTGAGCAAGTGCAACTTCTGGCAGCGAGAGATCGGTTTTCTAGGTCACGTTATCTTGGCGGACGGGGTTTCGGTGGATCTAGAGAAGATTCGGGCTATTAATGCTTGGCCGAGGCCGAGGAATGCCACCGAGATCAGGAGTTTTCTCGGGTTGGCACGTTATTACCGGCGGTTTGTTAAGGGTTTCGCGAGTTTGGCTAAGTCTATGACGAAGCTAACGGGAATGGATGTTCCTTTCGTGTGGTCCTCGGAGTGTGAGGAGAGTTTTGCGAAACTGAAGGCCTTGGTGACTAGTACTCCAGTATTGGCATTGCCTGATCCGGGTGACCCGTACGTGGTGTATACCGATGCGTCGGGAGTTGGTCTTGGTTGTGTGTTGATGCAGCGGGGGAAGGTTATTGCCTATGCTTCACGGCAGCTGCGGAAGCATGAGTGCAACTACCCTACCCATGATCTTGAGATGGCTGCGGTGGTTTTTGCTTTAAAGATTTGGAGATCTTATCTTTATGGCGGAAAGGTCAGGTGTTTACAGATCATAAGAGCCTGAGGTACATTTTCACTCAGCCTTAGTTGAATTTGAGGCAGAGGCGCTGGATGGAGCTAGTGGCCGATAGCTTACCATCCTGGTAAGGCTAATCTGGTTGCGGATGCGTTGAGTCGGAAGCGGGTGGCTTTGGCTCGGAAGCATGAGGTTGAGTCTTTGGTGAGTGAGATTAGCACTTTGCGTTTGTGTGTCGTATCTCAGGAACCGTTGGGCTTAGAGGCAGCTAATCAAGCAGTTCTTTTGAGCAGAGTTCGGCTGGCTCAGGAAAAAGATGAGGGATTGGTTAAGGCTTCGAGAGAATCGGGTTCTGAGTATCAAGTATCTCCGAATGGCACTATCCTTGTGAGTGGGAGGGTATGCGTACCTTTGGATGAGGATTTGAGGCGTGAGATTCTGAGTGAGGCTCATGCGAGTATGTTTTCGATTCATCCAGGAGCGACTAAGATGTACCGGGATCTTAAGCGGTATTATCATTGGGTCGGGATAAAGAAGGATGTTGCTAACTGGGTTGCGGCGTGCAACGTGTGCCAGTTAGTGAAGGCAGAGCATCAGGTTCCGAGTGGTTTGTTGCGGAGTTTTCCCATTCCAGAGTGGAAGTGGGATATGATCACGATGGATTTCGTGGTGGGATTACCAGTCTCTCGGACCAAGGATGCTATCTGGGTCATCTTTGATCGATTAACTAAGTGTGCACATTTTCTGGCCATTAAGAAGACCGATGGGTCTGCAGTTTTGGCTAGGAAGTATGTGCAGGAGATTGTGAGACTGTATGGAGTACCGGTGAGCATTGTCTCGGACAGGGATCCTAAGTTCACATCTGAGTTCTGGAATGCGTTTCAGACGGAGATGGGCACGAGGGTGCACATGAGTACGGCTTATCATCCTCAGACAGATGGGCAGTCCGAGAGGACCATCCAGACTCTGGAGGATTTGTTGAGGATTGGGGTGGTCATTGGGTGGATCACTTGAGCTTGGTAGAGTTTGCGTATAACAATAGCTACCAGGCGAGTATTGGGATGGCTCCATGCGAGGCTCTGTATGGGAGGCCATGTCATACACCTTTGTGTTGGACTCAAGTGGGGGAAAGGAGCACATTGGGTGCGAGTTTTGTTCAGGAAACCACGGAGAGGATCCGGGTTTTGAAGCTGAACATGAAAGAGGCCCAGGATCGGCAAAAGAGTTATGCCGATAAGAGGCGAAAGAGCTTGTGTTTGAGGTGGGAGATAGAGTGTATCTCAAGATGGCTTTGCTGAGTGGTCCAAACAGGTCCATTACTGCGACTAAGTTGAGTCCGAGGTATATGGGGCCGTTCCGGATTGTAAAGCGTGTTGGACCGGTAGCGTATCGGTTGGAGTTACCCGAGATTATGCATGCATTTCATAAGGTCTTCCATGTGTCGATGCTAAAAAAGTGTTTGCATAGGGGTGACGAGGTATTGGGTGAGATTCCGTCAGATCTCCAGCCCAATATGACCGTTGAGGCAAGACCTTTGAGAGTTCTCGAGCGTAGGGTCAAGGAGCTTCGTCGGAAGAAGATTCCGATGATGCGAGTTCTGTGGGACTGTGACGGGGTGCAGGAGGAAACTTGGGAGCCATAGGCTCGGATGGAAGTACGGTTCCGGAAGTGGTTCCAAAAGCAGGCTGTGGCTTGAGTCCCATCGAGTGGTTCCAGTTTCGGTTTGTACCTGTATGCTGTGTGTATATTCATTATGTATTGCCGTTATGTATGACGATGTTACATTATGATGTTTAATAATAAGATGTGAGTTTTCCTTATTATTATTTGACTTGCGAGTCTTGGAGTGCTTTCGTTTTGGTGTTAAAAAGCGTTTAAGCATGTGAGTAATAAGACGGTGGTTCTTATTGGTAATGGCACGAGTGCCATGCAATAGTTTTTAAGAGAGTTTAAAAGCTTGGTACATAATCGGGAAAAGATTATGTGGTGCCCGAAGTGTTGGGTACCGGTGCTATAGCCTTGATTGGTTATGCACGGCAGATATTCCGGGTGTGGAATATGGGTGATACAAGTGTTACCTTGCGAGGATATTCCGGGTGTGGAATATAGGTCAGTCGGAGTTGCTTATAGATATGTGGCCTATTGCTCAGTGAGAGGACTAGTTCCTCTAGTGCCGTTAACTCGAAGGACTGCGGGCCTAAGAGTGTAACTGGTAATGTATCCAGACTCGTGTGGTCTATAACCTAGAGTGATATGAGATATCGTGGATTCGGAGGGTATATAGCCAAGAGGGATATACGATACCGTGGATTCGTAAAGTGTATAACCTAGACGTAGGTTATATTGCCCAGAATTGAGGGGTAAAAGTATATCGGAGACTCAGGAAGGTTATATGGCCTAGAATTGAGAGGTATGTGATATCGGAGACTGATGAGGGTTATATTGCCCCGAGGAGAGTGGTTTGGTAGATACCTAGAACTCGGAGATGCTGCGGTGTCTTGGGTGCTGTGGTATGGGTTATACCTTGCGAGGTATAGAGGATATCCTGCGGGGTATGTTAGAGCCTAGAGTTCGGAGATGCTGCGGTGTCTTGAGCCCTGGGATGAGCAATAAGTACATATGATGCTGCGGTGTCATAAGCATAGAGAGACTGAGTGGGAAACCTCGGAGGTTAGTTATAGGCCTCGTGTGTACGTGCGTGTATCTGTGTGTGTTGGCCGGGCTGGCCAAGGTTTAAGTAATCGTTGCGACGATTTGGGTTCATTGGAAATAAACGGTAACGTAGATTCGAGGTCGAATCTATGTTAGTGGGGGAGAATTGTAACGCCCGTGTCCCGGAAATTATTTATCATTAATTAATTGGGATGTCCTTTCGATTTTATGAACGTTAGACAAATCCCGAGAAATTGATTAACGGCTGAAATTGATCAATTTGGATTTTGTTCCGGGGGTGTCATAATTTGTTTCGGAAGTTTTGGGGTTTTTCTTATAAGGTTGGAATGTTGTGTTGACTTTCTTTTTCTTCTCTTCTTCTTCTTCTCCATCGTGAGTTGCCATTTTTGTTGGCTGAAGTTTGGGCTGGTTTGATGAGAGAGACAAGAGGGAAAGGAGTAGAGAAGTGGGTTTGTAAGCTTGGTGAAGCTTAGTTCTTGTGAGAAGCTTGTTCTCCTTGTGTGTGTGAGCTTGTGAGCTTGGAGGAAAAGAGTGGCTGAAGCTTGTGAGTTTTGGCGTGAGCTGGGCTGAGCTTGTGTGAGCTTGCCGTGACCTAAGGGAGCAAGAGGAAGGGTTCTAGGGAGTTCTTGAGTTCGGTTCTGTTGTGTGTGAGCTTGGGAGAAGCTTGTAAGAGAAGATCTTGGAGCTGGTGGTTCACGGAAAGGCTAGGGAAGGAGGAGGAGTCTTCTAAAGCTTGGGGAGTTCCATAGAGGCTAGTTCAACCCATTTCTAAGGTGAGTTGTGACCAAAGGTGGCTTAGGCCTTGTTTGGGGGTTTGTGGGGTTTAGACAAGCTTTGAGGGTGTGCGTAGGTTGCTTAGAGGCCTTGTGGTCTGGTTGTTAAGCTTAATCTAGTGTGTTTAAGCTTGTGTATTGTTGATGAACCTTGATTATTGTGTTTGGTGCTTGTTAAGCTTGGTCTAAGTCAAGTTTAGTGGTTTCCGTCGGTTCCATCGGTCATGCCTGACTGATGGAAGTGGCCGCTGGAACCTATCGGTTGGGTCCATCGGTCAGGTCAGACCGATGGGTCGTGTGGTAGTGTTCCTGGCAATTCGCAAGGACACTTGCAGCGGTTGGAGAAGACTGATGGGGTTTATCGGTCAGGTCCATCGGTCAGGTTGGACCGATGGGTTTTGTTGCAGTGTTCCTGGCATTTTGCAAGGACACTTGTAGCGGTCGGGACAGACCGCTGGGACCTAGCGGTCAGGTCCATCGGTCAGGACAGACCAATGGGTCGGTTGCAGATTTTCCCGGCAATTCGCCAGGACAATTGTAGCAGTTAGGACAGACCGATGGGGTTTATCGGTCAGGTCCATCAGTCAGGTTGGATTGATGGCCGTCTTTGTGTGGTTGTCTAATGTGTCTCCTGGTTAGCTTTCGTGTGTGTCGAATAGCTATGGTGCTAGACATGTTTGCTATTGATTGCCTTGCATGTGTTGATGTTAGGAATTGATAGGGCTTGTGGTGAATCTTGTTCATGCGTGAATTGTGATTGTGGTTGTATGCCTTGCTTGTGGGTTTTCGCATACCTGTTCTTGGGAGGATCAATCTCACTCAGCGTTTGGTTTTCCAAATGTTGATGCATCACTTTTGTCGATGTAGGTAAAGATAAGGTGTGATCGTGGAATCGATGGTTCGGAGGGAGAGGATGATTAGGACCCGGGGTTGTTTGCTTTACCGTGTGGTTTTGAATTTTACGTTGTATTGTAGAATTGCGTATTCTATGCTTGGTATTGTATTGTGGTTTTTGTGTAAGTACTTGGAGAGTATTTAAAATGTATGGGCATTTTAATACTAAGTATTTATGTTGGTTAATTGCAAAAAAAAAAAAAAATTAAAATCGGGTCACCACAGTTTGGTATCAGAGCCTAAACGGTTCTAGGAGCCTGGGTGGCTCAGGGTTAGTTGGGTATTACATGGGGTCTTAGAATCATCCTCTTCGAGCCTTGTGCGATTCCACGGTAAGTTATCTTTATTGTGATGATTGTGTTTTAGTGTCTTTAGTCTTTGTTCTTGCAAGTGTAGATGGCTAGAGGGCGTGGTAGAGGCCGTGGCCGTGGCCGGGGTCGTGTTGTGGAGGAGCTGGTCGAGGATTCTCTTGCGAGTCAGGTGGGGTCTGACGGTGTGTCTGGCTTGCGTGCTGGAGTGGCTGGTGTTCCAGCTGGTGCTGCGGGTATAGCAGCGGGTGCTGCGAGAGTGGCAGCGGGTGATGTTCAGGCTCCTATTGATCACTTGGCTAATCTCTTGACGGTGCTGTTGGAGCGGTTACCAGAGAGGGTACCTGCTCAGGCTCCTGTGGCTCTGGTGGGTATTGAGGTTCAGCCTCAGGTAGCAGCTGTGGTTGCTGAGGAGCTCCCATCCTACCTTAGGATGATGGAGCAGATGCAGAGGATAGGCACGGGGTTTTTCCCTGGAGGTGCTAATCCTGAGGACGCTGATGCGTGGTTGAGGAGGTTAGAGAGGAATTTCCTCTCGAGTAGGTGTCCCGCGGGATACCAAGTGGACATTGCGGTCCATTATCTAGAGGGTGATGCGCATCTCTGGTGGAGGGGTGTGGCAGCCCGGAGAGTTCAGGCTGAGATGGCGTAGGCGGATTTTGTGGAGGAGTTTAACTCCATGTTATTCCCTCAGGAGGCGTTCAACCGGTTAGAGTCGAGGCTTGTGAGATTGACTCAGGGGGAACGGTCGGTACGCGAGTATGAGGTGGAGTTCAACCGGCTCGGGTCTTATGTTAGACGAGCGGTTGAGAGTGAGTCAATCCGTGTGCAGAGATTCTTGATGGGTCTTAGGGTTGACTTGTGGAACCGTGGCATGGTTAGGTCTTTTTGCACGGTTGATGAGTTGGTAAAGCTTGCGGCGTTGCTGGAGGAGGGTCTGAAGGATGAGGTGGTATCGGTTACCCCGAGTCTTCAGGCGAGATCCGTGCCGCAGCAGTCTGTTCCGAGCAGAGGTGGTAGGCCAATGCAAGGACAGAAGAGGAGGTGTGATGGCACTTCGAGTGGTAGCCGAGGTGGTCCGGGTTGCTTCGGGTGTGGGAGCACGGATCACAGAGTGGCGAGCTGCCCTAGGAAGGGCGGAGTACGAGTGGATTCTCGGGTGTGCTTTCACTGCAAGGAGGCGGGGCACATCAGACCTCAATGTCCCAAGCTGCGGCAGAGTGAGGTCACAGTGGTGCAGCCTGCTAGGCCGGGGGCAGCGGCGCCTCAAGCGTATTCCATCGTCGAGTCCGGAGAGCCGAGTTCCAGGCCGATCACAGGTATTTTTCTTAGACTTATCTAAGTTCAATTCTGTGTGTTGGGGAATTTTGGTTGCTTGTTGGGTGTTAAGGTTGTAGGCACATGTATATGTGCAGGGACCTTGTGTATTGGGGGTTTTGAGTGTCATGTGTTGTTTGACACGGGAGCATCTCATTGCTTCGTTACTCCGGAATTAGCCGAGAAGGCTAATGTTCGAAGCGAGCCCGGTGTGAGTTTGGGTTTCGTGGAGGTTGCTGGAGGGAAGCTCCTGATGATTCACGGTCGGGTTAGAGACGTGGATGTTCAGGTAGCGGGTGAGTCTATGCCTGCCGATTTGATTATCTGCTCTGTGGAGCTGTACGATGTCATTTTGGGCATGGATTGGCTCGGGAAGTTCAGAGCGCATCTGGATTGTCACCGAGGGCGTGTCGAGTTCGACAGAGGCAAGGGGAGGTTGGTGTATCAGGGGGTGAGACCGACTTCCGGGAGTCTCGTGATCTCGGTTATGCAGGCCGAGCGTATGATCGAGAGAGGTTGTGAGGCGTATTTGGCTACCATTTCTTTGTCGGAGGCCGTTGGAGAGGTTAAGGTAGAGGATATTCATGTGGTTCGGGAGTTCCCGGATGTGTTCCAGTCGTTACAAGGGTTGCCACCGTCTAGGTCAGATCCTTTCACGATTGAGTTGGAACCAGGGACGGCACCGATATCCAGGGCACCTTATAGGATGGCTCCCGCAGAGATGGCAGAGCTGAAGAAGCAGCTGGAGGAGTTGCTGAGTAAAGGGTTTATTGGAGTTGCCGGCGGAAAAGTTTTTCAGAGAGTTTAAAAGCTTGGTACATAATCGGGAAAAAGATTATGTGGTGCCCGAAGTGTTGGGTACCAGTGCTATAGCCTTGATTGGTTATGCACGGCAGATATTCCGGGTGTGGAATATGGGTGATACCAGTGTTACCTTGGAGATTCCGGGTGTGGAATATAGGTCAGTCGGAGATGCTTATAGATATGTGGCCTATTGCTCAGTGAGAGGACTAGTTCCTCTAGTGCCGTTAACTCGAAGGACTGCGGGCCTAAGAGTGTAACTGGCAATGTATCCAGACTCGTGTGGTCTATAGCCTAGAGTGATATGAGATATCGTGGATTCGGAGGGTATATAGCCAAGAAGGATATACGATACCGTGGATTCGTAAGGTGTATAACCTAGACGTAGGTTATATTGCCCAGAATTGAGGGGTAAAAGTATATCGGAGACTCAGGAAGGTTATATGGCCTAGAATTGAGAGGTATGTGATATCGCAGACTGATGAGGGTTATATTGCCCCAAGGAGAGTGGTTTGGCAGATACCCAGAACTCGGAGATGCTGTGGTGTCTTGGGTGCTGTGGTATAGGTTATACCTTGCGAGGTATAGAGGATATCCTGCGGGGTATGTTAGAGCCTAGAGTTCGGAGATGCTGCGGTGTCTTGAGCCCTGGGATGAGCAATAAGTACATATGATGCTGCGGTGTCATAAGCATAGAGAGACTGAGTGGGAAACCTCGGAGGTTAGTTATAGGCCTCATGTGTGCATGCGTGTATCTGTGTGTGTTGGCCGGGCTGGCCAAGGTTTAAGTAATCATTGTGACGATTTGGGTTCATTGGAAATGAACGGTAACGTAGATTCGAGGTCGAATCTATGTTAGTGGGGGAGAATTGTAACGCCCGTGTCCCGGAAATTAATTATCGTTAATTAATTGGGATGTCCTTTCGAGTTTATGAACCTTAGACATATCCCGAGAAATTGATTAACGGCTGAAATTGATCAATTTGGATTTTGTTCCAGGGGTGTCATAATTTGTTTCGGAAGTTTTGGGGTTTTTCTCATAAGGTTGGAAAGTTGTGTTGACTTTCTTTTTTTTCTCTTCTTCTTCTTCTCCATCGTGAGTTGCCATTTTTGTTGGCTGAAGTTTGGGCTGGTTTGACGAGAGAGACATGAGGGAAAGGAGTAGAGAAGTGGGTTTGTAAGCTTGGTGAAGCTTAGTTCTTGGGAGAAGCTTGTTCTCCTTGTGTGTGTGAGCTTGTGAGCTTGGAGGAAAATAGTGGCTGAAGCTTGTGAGTTTTGGCGTGAGCTGGGCTGAGCTTGTGTGAGCTTGCCGTGACCTAAGGGAGCAAGAGGAAGGGTTCTAGGGAGTTCTTGAGCTCGGATCTGTTGTGTGTGAGCTTGGGAGAAGCTTGTAAGAGGAGATCTTGGAGCTGGTGGTTCACGGAAAGGCTAGGGAAGGAGGAGGAGTCTTCTAAAGCATGGGGAGTTCCATAGAGGCTAGTTCAACCCATTTCTAAAGTGAGTTGTGACCAAAGGTGGCTTAGGCCTTGTTTGGGGGTTTGTGGGGTTTAGACAAGCTTTGAGGGTGTGCCTAGGTTGCTTAGAGGCCTTGTGGTCTGGTTGTTAAGCTTAATCTAGTGTGTTTAAGCTTGTGTATTGTTGATGAACCTTGATTATTGTGTTTGGTGCTTCTTAAGCTTGGTCTAAGTCAAGTTTAGTGGTTTCCGTCGGTTCCATCAGTCATGCCTGACCGATGGAAGTGGCCGCTGGAACCTATCGGTTGGGTCCATCGGTCAGGTCCGTCGGTCAAGACAGACCGATGGGTCGGTTGCAGCTTTTCCCGGCAATTCGCCAGGACAGTTGTAGCGGTTATGACAGACCGATGGAGATATCGGTCAGGTCCATCGGTCAGGTTGGACCGATGGCCGTCTTTGTGTGGTTGTCTTATGTGTCTCCTCGTTAGCTTTCGTGTGTGTCGAATACTATGGTGCTAGACATGTTTGCTATTTATTGCCTTGCATGTGTTGATGTTAGGAATTGATAGGGCTTGTGGTGAATCTTGTTCATGCGTGAATTGTGATTGTGGTTGTATGCCTTGCTTGTGGGTTTTCGCATACCTGTTCTTGGGAGGATCAATCTCACTCAGCGTTTGGTTTTCCAAATGTTGATGCATCACTTTTGTCGATGTAGGTAAAGATAAGGTGTGATTGTGGAATCGAAGGTTCGGAGGGAGAGGATGATTAGGACCCGGGATTGTTTGCTTTACCGTGTGGTTTTGTATTTTCTGCTGTATTGTAGAATTGCGTATTCTATGCTTGGTATTGTATTGTGGTTTTGTGTAAGTACTTGGAGCGTATTTAAAATGTATGGGCATTTTAATACTAAGTATTTATGTTGGTTAATTGCCAAAAAAAAAAAAAAAAAAAATCGGGTCGCCACAACATTTCTGTTAGGTAATGTCTAAACAGATGTTTTTATGGTTCATCGTTTACTTGATGCTTATGTTCCTCTAACCATCGTTATACTTAGCTGTATGTTTGTTCTTTGAGCCTTGGGAATGGTTCAATCATATTCTAAAGTTTAAGGCTGTTCTTCAGCCTTGTAGACAAGATAATCTTATATTCGTCTCTTTATTTCGAATAGGACAACGAACAAATTGGATAGTCCATCAAATTTATGGTTACCTAAACTCTAATTTCACTAGGGTAAATTATGATCTTTGATTTAGACCAAAAGACGTATTTGCCTTAGTTATGTTCTATGTGGTTTGGTTCTTATATTTGTGAATCTTCAGTTCAGGGCAGTCAAAATCTTGGTTCATGATATGATCTCTGTCTTTGTCCTCCATGGTAACTGCTTGGTGATCAATTGATGCGAGTTGAGCCATAACATTATCAAACTGGATCATTTCGGAACCGTATGCATTGTCATTAGTACTTGTGTCACATTTTAAACCAAACTAAATCAATCTAAGAACTTTCAGGGTAAACCAAACTGAAGTTAGGACTTGTGTTACATCGTGGTTAAGCTTTAACCAAAATGATTTTTGGCTTTGAACTTAAACCAAAAGTTTAGGAAAATTACAAAGGATGGCACCAGAGAAATGAAAAATGTATGTTTTTGGGAAAAAGGTCTTCTAAATCTAAATTGAAATGAATTTACTTTAAAAGAATTGAAATCTGACCCAACTCTGTAAACGTTCCGGTGGGGAAATAGAAAAGGCAATTAGGGTTTACACACTTTTCATTTGATTTACATAGCGGACAGAATCTCAGCGAGTCACAATCTTTAACACCTTCAAAATTCCGATAGACATGGTGAACGACACTAACGCCGCTGGAGAAGCATCGAGCAGCCGCAGAAAGAGGCAACACCATCTCTCCATTGTTGAAGAAGAAGGCGAGACTGGTGGTACGATAATGGACACTGTTCGAGCTAGATCTTCTCACTGTCGTAAAAGTAAAAATAATAGTAATTGGAGGAAAGAAAACATTAAATCCTTATCATCATCCCCCAACAAAAAATAAGGAATTAAGGTCAATCAGGTCATAGAGACAACAACGATGACAACGAGATTCTCAGTCTCCGGCAAAGAATTTGGAGGAAAGATATAGTGATCAATGACCAAGGTGCAAGTAACTACGTAGATGTCATTTCCAGAGTCTAAAGTTTTGTATTCCGGAGTCTGGAATTGACGTCCACGTTGTTACTTGCACCTTGGTCATTGATCACTATATCTTTTCCCAAACATCTTTGTCGGAGGTTGAGAATCTCGCCGCCATCATTGTTATCTCCGAAGCCACGGTCAAACATCGGTTCCCTATTTTTGTTAGTGATTAATGCATATTTATATAGTAAATGTAGGCATTAACCGTAAAAAAAAGGGATGATAATAAGGATTTAATGTTTTCTTCCTCCAGTTATTGTTATTTGTACCTTTACTAGAAGAGCGTACATTAGGTTAGGTGTGTGTGACACGAGAACTGTGTTTTACACGAGAAATGTGGCTCAAAAGTTGCAAGAGATAGCAATAAAATATTGAAAAAGAATAAGAAAGTCACATGTTTGAGGTGATGATGTGACAATATTGGAATCTTATTGAGAAAATTCCAAGAATAGAAAAAGGGACCATGCAGACTTAAAGCTCATAAGAGCAGTTACATGTGCATTGCAACAAAGAGGACATGAAGATAGTACGGACTTCAGGAGGTTAGGGCTTTTTTTCTCTACAATAGCATATTTATATAGTAAATGTAGGAATTAACCGTACAAAAGGGGATGATGATAAGGATTTATTGTCTTTTTTCCTCCAATTATAATTATTTTTATCTTTCCTGGAAGAACGTGTGTTAGTTAAGTGTGTGTGACACGAAAAATATGGCTCAAAAGTTGCGAGAGATAGCAGCACAAGAAATGTGGCTCAAAAGTTGTGAGATATAGCAACTGAGTTAAATTGAAGAGGAATAAAAAAAGTCACAAGTTTGAGGTGATGATGTGGCAGTAGAGTCTTATTGAAAAGACCCAATAAGAGATAAAAAGACCATGTAGATTCCGAGCTCATAAGAGAAGTTACATGGACATTATTTCAAAAAAGGCCTGATTTCTTGTGAAGACATGAAGATATTTTGGGCTTCAGGAGCTTAGGGCTTTGGCTCCTAGACAAAATGGTTCTAGTGAGGTGAACACATGCGTGTGTTGAGAAAATCGGCAAAGTAATCATCCTCCCATGCCCGAATGCAAAACATGGCTGCACCCAAAGTTTTCTTATGGCAAAAATTAGCCCATGAGAAGAAATGCAGTTTTTGTTTGTGCTATTTTCCTGAACCAAACTGTAACTACTGCGGCGTGTACAAAGATCTATACAGTCACTACATTGCTAACCATAAGAACACATATAATCGTTCAGGTGTGGCCTAAGATTTGCGTTGGGGAATATACAGATGGTCAATTGGTTGTGATTCAGTGTTTCAAAGAACCACAAGAAATGTGTATGACTGTAAACTGTATAGCTCCTTCTGCTCCAGGAGTTGGAGAGTTCTCCAATCATATCTTCTACTCGTTTGGAGGTAAAAATATGGAGGAGATGAAAAGGAACCTGGTTTAAGTTATGCACTACTTTTTTGTACACTTTGTTTAGGCTACATGTCAAAGGAAACTTTTTTTTTGGTTTTCTTCTGTTACAAAAGAAAACTTCTCTTTTAACAAAAAAAAAAAAGTTCATGTTCCTTAGGGAATTTCATGTTCCTTTTTCGATTTATAGACAATGAGTCATTTGAATTACATCATCTTGCCAAAGAGACAACATCTTCTTTTCTTTGTTCATTAAGGAAGAACTGTTTTTAAAAATTAGGACATATTAAAATGGACGTGAGCAGAAACACATATGAAAATCATAAATCCATCAAATAAACCAAAAGTGTAAGGCCCTATGAAAATGCAAGTTATAAAATGATATGTGACATGCCAGACGCAAATGTTGTGGATAAATAGTTGATAAGAAGAGTTTCATCGTAACAATAAACTAAAGATGAACGAAGTACATCATATGATATTTTATACTATATCATATGATGCTTCTTTTCTAAGCTTTTCTTCGAAGTGATCCAAACATCCATTCCTCTATTAGTTTTAAAAAATGATAATAATTCTATTCAAACAAAATTTCAAACTTTTTTTGTTTTTGAAGTTTCAAACATCCATTACAATTCAAGATAACACATTTACAATTTTGTTAAGGGAAAATTGCCAAGCAAAAATGTCAAATTAATTATTCAAACAAACAAAACTATAATAAGAAAATTATACTTTAGGTTCATGATATAATGATGATTAATTTAAGCAAGGATATTTGCTTGTTTAGAATCTGACTGCAATATGTTGGTAGTTGTAGCATTTGGTATTGATTCTTTACGTAAATCGCATAGTATAGATGCAAGTTCTGCTAATAAGAATGAGGAGGCTTGAATAAAACCAGCCACATTGGCATAGCTAAAGTTCTTCCAACTATTTCTTGAGCAATCAAATTGTTCTACATAAAATGGTATGACAACCTCTCTTAAATAATTTGGTCATATATATTACTTCCTTTCTTTCTATTTCTTTATTTGAAATACATTAATTACTGCCAAAACTTTCTCTTACACAAAAAGACAAATGTAATTTTTGACGCAAAAATGCGATGCATATGAATCTAAATTACAAAACTTTAACCTGAAATTACTGAAGAATCAATCAATCTCCGCCATGAGAACATTTAAAGCTTGATAGATTTATTCTTCAAAAATAGATATCGTTGTTGGAATTGGAATCTCACAGATATGCGGACGAAACATAATTTCTAAAAATCTCAATTTGAAAACACGAAACATCTGATTCTATTTTGAAAACGTAATAGATTTTTTCTTTATTTGCAAAATTAGTAAGTTAATAATTTGGAAACGTAGGAAGTATATGGTATTTTGGTAACTTAATAAAAAATCTAATTAATTTTAGAAATATAAACCACTCATGTTAATGGTTTCTTCTTCGATAGCAAAGGACATAGTGAATCGGTGACTAGAGAAAGGGGGCTCAGATTGTACTAAGCAATAGGAGGTCCGGCTTGCCTTATATATATTCACATCTCCAAAACGTACATATTACTTTAAAAAAATTAAAAAATGTTTTCAGTGTTTTCACACATTTTGATTTTGCATTTTTTGTTTTCATGCAACATAGGTTACTATGCACATTAAAATTTTTATAACCCATACTGTTGACCAAAAAAAAAACATCATTGATTTGGAAAGTTATCTCAAAAAGCTTATTTACTGAACACATACTATGGAGTCTTATTTCATTTCGACATTCGTAGGTTCATTCATAAGATAAATGAAAAGATTAAACTGATAAGAACAAATAAGAATATTATTTTTATTAAAGTAATTCAAATAAAACTACAATTAATTTGACAAATATATATATATATATATATCTTATTATATAAACATTGGTTGCACTCACCAAATGTTGACACATGTCAAAATTATAATTAACGACATTATGACACGTGTCAAATAAAATTTCAGATCTTGCCACATGTCAAATTCATAATTATAATTATTAAAAAAATCAAATACAAAAAACCATATCTTAAGAAAAAAAAAAATCCAGAATTTATGGATTTATCTAATCAATAATTAAAATTAAAAAACAATTAAAACAAACCCCAAAAATAAAAAAACATATCTTAAGGAAAAAAAGAAATCAATGATTTGTTAATTTATCTAATTAATAATTAAATTAAGAGAAAATAAAATCCAGCCCCAAACAAAAAAAAAATCTACAGGAATTAAAAAAATAATTTATTTTAGAAAACAATGTTAAAGTTCCTTTTATTATCAGTAAAAGAAATAACCGACTGTTTTTAGTATAAAACAAACATCACCCCTTTCTCTTCCACCACAACTCTTACAAACAAAAAAACACTAACGTACAAAGTTTTCTCTTTATTATGGCTATCTCGAAAAGTAATTTGACATTAGATCAATTAGATCGCAAGCGTGTTTATCGTAATATTCATGCTATAGTACGACTTCTTCGAAAGTAAGAATTCATAAACTTCAAAAAAGATAATGAACTCATAGGAATGAATTTACTATTACTTGATGAGAATGTTAGTCTCTTTTCTTGCTTACCATGCATTGTTCTTTAAAAAGTTTATTACAATTAATAATTATTCATTATACAAGGAACTATGCATCATTCTCTTCTCAAAAAATTTGAAGATCAATTATTTGACGGAAATATTATTGAATTAGCAACTTTATTGTGCAAGATTACAATAAAAACTATAAAGTTTCATATCATAAGTTCCTGATGAGATTTACAGAGACAACAAAAATTACCAGTGTCAGACAACAAATTTGTCAAATACCCAAAGAAAAGTTTCATTTTCACAATTACGATGATTTAGTTAAATCTATAGATATGACAATTGATTTATATGGTAAGTTGATAATTATCTATTTTCTGATACAATTAACTATATGTGTGCTTTAAAATATGTTTAACATTATTTCATCATGCAGATGCAATCGGATATATTAAACATATAGAAAAAACATATGTCCGTGCTAAGGCTACACATGCACTAAGAAGAGTTACTATCACTTTATTGCTAGAAGAGTAACATAGATGCATCTACTAATATTATTTTATACAGTGATATTTTTAACGATTCTTTAAAGTTTGATCAATTATTAATATTGGTTTTTACCTCGGTTTTTTTGCATTGTTAATAGTAGAATTGAAATACCTGCAACACTGTGGGCAAAACAAGCAGAACTGTTTGAAGACAAATATCGTGTGGTGGAAAATAACAACATTGTAAAACTCTGCACTCTTTGCCACATTTAAATTAACTAACATCAATTAACAAAAAAATATTATGAGATATAAAAACTTTAAAAGAAAGGTGGATTAAAAAATGAGATCTATAATATTTGTATGTTATGGGCTTGCAAAGTATCAATAACTAAATTTAAAATTAAATTATTAACAACATGTTTTCATGAGATACAAAAAATGTTGCTATATATTTTCAATTTTTTAAAAATCATTGTAAAATTATAAATATAAAAAATCACAAATATGTATAATCCAAAAATATAATATCAGTTATGTAGAAAAATTCATTACAAACAGTGTACTTTAAAAAACCTATATATCATTAAATAATATATAATTATATGGAAATAAAAAATCGTTAAAAAAACCCGTGCATCGCACGGGTCCTTATCTAGTATATATATAACTAAAGGTCTCCAAAAAATGTGTCGATAGCATTTTTTGCTGCGAGATATTTTGCAGTTTCTTTCTTGAGAGGGTGGTATCCACGTCCAACCATTTTATCTTCAATAAAAAAAAAAAAGTTTTAGTTTCTTCCCAAGTGTCTTTGGTTGTCAATGTTAGTTTCTTCTTCTGACACATCTCATTGAGTTCTGTCATTGGATGTTTCTCCAATTTGTCTAAATGTATTATTGGCTCCAACAATGGTTTTACTACCTGTATATTTAGTTTCAACCACATAGATTCTTCGATTAGTCAATTACCTAAACCTACTAGATATTTATAACTTATTATGAAAGATATTATATATATAGTTACCTTCCATACGGTATCAGTGGAATTGCAGTCCATAAAGAGAGCTCCAATGGTAGACTCTACGATGTCTGCCAGAAATTTTGGAACTGTCAAAAGACCATGTGAATGTGGTAATGTTGGATCTTTTTCGATCGCTTTCATAAATTCCAGTACCTGCATATATTAGTTTTTCACATTTCATTAATTCACATTTACATTTATACATATATTAATCAAATACTAATTTTCTTCTTGGTAAACAAGACTTGTTGAAAGATAGCAGAATTCCTAAGAAAATTAAGAAGTTGTTTGTAGTTCTTAATTTTTCAGTTTTAATTCTATATCATATATTTTCTAAAACATCAAACTATATTTTAAGCATTCAGTGATCAAAAGAATTACTAAAACTCTTATCAATATTTTATAATTGTAAAAAATAAGAAAAAATAAATAAGTTAACAAAACAAACAAGAAAAGCACATTTAAGAAATTAATAATATATAGAACTTATAGATCCAAATTTGAGACTTCATCAAATGGTTTTGGTTTATCTACTGAACGAAAAAAATATAACAGCATGAAATGTTTCAAAAACAAAAACACAGTTATAATTGTAGGTTAAAAAGATAGCTTAGATGATTTATTCGTTGGACTATGAGTACCTATTTTTAATTAATAAATTAAAATTGAAAACAAATAAGAAAAAAGTAAAATATAAGCAAAACCGAAGTTAAAAAACGATTAAATTGGTTTTTATGTATGTATTTTATAGTTTAATAATTAATTAGTTATTCTTTTTAATAAAATCGATTAAAAAAACAAATTATGGATGAAAAACTCTGTATGTTTACGCGGTTATAAACCTAGCTACGATAAGAAAATATCGAAGCTAATAAAATAGAAAAATAATAAGAGGATAAACGATTAAATTACTAGGGTTTTTAAAATATGATGAGTAAAAACAATTCATGATAAGTATGGTTTTAAGAAAGGAACTTACTTGTTCATCAAGGAAGGGCTTTTTATGACGGAGGTAAAGATGGAGATTGTGTTTTACAGCAACTCGGGCCAATTTTTCGGTGTCAACATTAGCGGCTTGGAGCTTGGTCAACGAACCAGGTGATTCTTTAGGGTAGAGATTATAAAACTCGTTCGTTATAACCATACTTAGGATTGTATCACCTAAAAATTCTAGGCGCTCATACGAAACACACTTTTCATCGTAACTAGGGTCTGTGAACGCTTGGACCAACAAACTCTTGTTTTTAAACTTGTAATTTAAGATCTTCTCCAAACATTCGATGTCCAAAGGCTGGACCGGCTCGGCTGAGCTTACTGGTCCTAATCCGTTGATTTTGGTGTTATCTTTACCTTCGAAGCTAACCAAATTCATCAACTTTCGCTGGAAGGAATTAAGTGTCGCTGCGTTTTGGAGTTGTCTCAGCCTTTCCGTAGAGACAAGAGGGTAGTTTCAAGGAGGGAGGGAGATAGAGATTGGTCTCTTTCTAAGTTTTTTTTATTTATTGGTGTTTAGTCTCTTTCGTTTTCTTATTCTTCGGTTATAGTTCCTTTTATACACGTCTTCTTATTATATTTGTTATGACTTTTTCATATTGGTATAGTTGTAATTGTTCAATTTGTAAGAAGTAAGCAAAATCATTATTCAATGTATATCTAGTTATGAAATATAGTAGATTCTCTTTAGCTTTTTTAAAATTTTTTATGATTGTTTAGATATAAAAAGAATAGGTCATACTAACCAAGATTTTGACAAATTAATTACTTATACCTTATATTATATAAACATTCACCAGAGTTTGACATGTTTTAGTTAAACCTCAGATATCTCCATATGTCAAATATATATCTTATATAGTAAAAATATGTTAGTATATTCACAAAAACAAAGAAAAAAGGAGATTTTTATTAATTTATGGAAAAAAATTAATTAAGAATTTGTTAAATTTCAACAGATATTTTTTTATAAACATATTAAGAAAAGGAATTTATTGATATATTAAAAACAAAAAGTTGATTATCCTATCAAAAACAAGAAATCAGAAATTTGTTTATATATTCAAATTTTTGATAAATTTAACTAATTTTTAATGCAACCAATATATTTAATTAACTATTTACCTAATTATAGTGAAAAAAGAATTTAATGATATATTCAATAAAAAACATAAATTTTCTAATTAATGAGGTCATGACAAATGTTTATTAGACGATTAGATTTTGACACGTGTAAAACTAAAAAAATCATATTTTTATTTAAACTGGGTTTAATTTAAAATTTTATTATATTTATATTTCTCCAAAACTTTGAACTTATTTGAGATTGAGCTTATTTCACGGTTGTCGAGGAGCGTCTTATGGCTGCTAGCGCATCCTTGGGCATGGAGAAGTGCTGCTATAGCCTTGTGTTCGATGTTTGAAAACATTTTTGTGCGTTTAGTGTAACGCCCGTGTCCCAGAAATTAATTATTGGTTAAATAATTGGGATGTCCTTTCGAGTTTATGAACCTTAGACAAGTCTCGAGAAATTAATTATGGGGTTGAAATAATTAATTTGGATTTGTTCCGGGGGTGTCATAAGTCGTTTCGGAAGTTTGGGGTTATTCCGTAGAGAAGCGGGAAACCGAAGGGCTAGAGTGCAATTCCGAAACTTGAGATATTTTTTCTTTCCTTCATCTTCTCCACCTTGGCCACGCCATTATTGGTGTGGGCAGAGGTTTGTGAGCTTGTGAGAGTTCTAGTGAGAAGAGAAGAAGAGAGTTGAGCTTGGTGGAGCTTGGTTGAGTTGGTTCCAGTATAATCAACTGTGGGTGAGCTTGTGAGCTTGGGCAAAAGATTTGGAGTTGGGGCTGAGCTTGGACGTGGCTTGTGAGGTGGAGGAGGGTTCCTTCTAAAGCTTGGGAAGTTCCATAGAGGCTGATCAATCCATTTCTAAGGTGAGTTGTGACCAAAGGTGGCTTAGACCTTGTTTCGGGGTTTGTTGGGGTTTAGGAAGCTTTGAGGGTGTGCCTAGGTTGCTTAGAGGCCTTGTGGTCTGGTTGTTAAGCTTAATCTAGTGTGTTTAAGCTTGTGTATTGTTGATGAACCTTGATTATTTGTGTTTGGTGCTTGTTAAGCTTGGTCTAAGTCAAGTTTAGTGGTTTCCGTCGGTTCTATCGGTCATGCCTGACCGATGGAAGTGGCCGCTGGAACCTATCGGTTGGATCCATCGGTCAGGACAGACCGATGGGTTGTGTTGCGGTGATCCTGGCATTTCGCAAGGACACTTGCAGCGGTTAGAGCAGACCGATGGGGTTTATCGGTTGGGTCCATCGGTCAGGGCAGACCAATGGGTCGTGTGGCAGTGTTCCTCGCATTTCACAAGGACACCTGTAGCGGTCAGGACAGACCGCTGGGACCTAGCGGACAGGTCCATCAGTTAGAGCAGACCGATGGGTCGGTTGCAGCTTTTCCCGGCAATTCGCCAGGACAGTTGTAGCGGTTAGGACGGGCCGATGGGTTGTATCGGTCAGGTCCATCGGTCAGGACAGACCGGTGAGGTTGGTTGCACCGTTTCCCGGCAATTCGCCAGGACAGTTGCAGCGGTCGGGACAGACCGATGGGGTTCATCGGTCAGTTCCATCGGTCAGGTTGGACCGATGGCCGTCCTTGTGTGGTTGGTCTTGTGGGTCTCCTGGTTAGTTTCGTGTGTGTCGAATTGCTAGGATGCTAGACCTGTATCGCTATTGATTTCCTTTGTGGTGAATCTTTTTCATGCGTGAATTGTGATTGTGGTTGTATGCCTTGCTTGTGGGTTTTCGCATACCTGTTGTTTGGGAGGATCAATCTCACTCAGCGTTTGGTTTTCCAAATGTTGATGCTTCACTTTTGTCGATGCAGGTAAAGATAAGGTGTGATCGTGGAATCGAAGGTTCGGAGGGAGAGGATGTTTAGGACTCGGGGTTGTTTGCGTTACCGTGTTGTATTGTATTTTCCGCTGTCTTGTAGAATTGCGTATTCTATGCTTGGTTTTGTATTGTGGTTTTTGTGTAAGTACTTGGAGCGTATTTAAAATGTATGGGCATTTTAATATTAAGTATTTATGTGGTTGTTTATATAAAAAAAAAAAAATCGGGTCGTCACAGTTTGGTATTAGAGCCTAAACGGTTCTAGGAGCCTGGGTGGCTCAGGGTTAGTTGGGTATTGCATGGGGTCTTAGAATCATCCTCTCCGAGCCTTGTACGATTCCACGGTAAGTTATCTTTATTGTGATGATTGTGTTTTAGTGTCCTTAATCTCTGTTTTTGCGAATACAGATGGCTAGAGGGCGTGGTAGAGGCTGTGGCCGTGGCCGGGGTCGTGTTGTGGAGGAGCGGGTCGAGGATTCGCTTGCGAGTCAGGTGTGGTCTGACGGTGTGTCTGGCATGCGTGCTGGAGTGGCTGGTGTTCCAGCTGGTGCTGCGGGTATACCTGCGGGTATAGCAGCGGGTGCTGCGAGAGTGGCAGCGGGTGATGTTCAGGCTCCTATTGGTGGCTTGGTTAATCTCTTGACGGTGTTATTGGAGCGGTTACCAGAGAGGGTACCGGCTCAGGCTCCTGTGGCTCCGGTGGGTGTTGAGGTTCAGCCTCAGGTAGTAGCTGTGGTTGCTGAGGAGCTCCCATCCTACCTTAGGATGATGGAGCAGATGCAGAGGATAGGCACGGGGTTTTTCCCTGGAGGTGCTAATCTTGAGGACGCTGATGCGTGGTTGAGGAGGTTAGAGAGGAATTTCCTCTCGAGTAGGTGTCCCGCGGGATACCAAGTGGACATTGCGGTCCATTATCTAGAGGGTGATGCGCATCTCTGGTGGAGGGGTGTGGCAGCCCGGAGAGTTCAGGCTGAGATGGCTTGGGCGGATTTTGTGGAGGAGTTTAACTCCAAGTTTTTCCCTCAGGAGGCGTTCAACCGGTTAGAGTCGAGGCTTGCGAGATTGACTCAGGGGGATCGGTCGGTACGCGAGTATGAGGTGGAGTTCAACCGGCTCGGGTCGTATGTTAGACGAGCGGTTGAGAGTGAGTCGATCCGTGTGCAGAGATTCTTGATGGGTCTTAGGGTTGACTTGCGGAACCGTTGCATGGTTAGGTCTTTTTGCACGGTTGATGAGTTGGTTGAGACTGCGGCGTTGCTGGAGGAGGGTCTGAAGGATGAGGTGGTATCGGTTACCCCGAGTCTTCAGGCGAGATCCGTGCCGCAGCAGTCTGTTCCGAGCAGAGGCGGTAGGCCGATGCAAGGACAGAAGAGGAGGCGTGATGGCGCTTCGAGTGGTAGCCGAGGTGGTCCGGGTTGCTTCGGGGGTGGGAGCACGGATCACAGAGTGGCGAGCTGCCCTAGGAAGGGCGGAGTACGAGTGGATTCTCGGGTGTGCTTTCACTGCAAGGAGGCGGGGCACATTAGACCTCAGTGTCCCAAGCTGCGGCAGAGTGAGGCCACAGTGGTGCAGCCCGCTAGGCCGGTGGCAGCAGCGCCTCGAGCGTATTCCATTGTCCAGTCCGGAGAGCCGAGTTCCAGGCCGATCACAGGTATTTTTTTTCTTGGACTTATCTAAGTTTAATTCTGTGTGTTGGAGAATTTGGTTGCTTTTTGGGTGTTAATGTTCTAGGCACATGTATATGTGCAGGGACCTTGTGTGTTGGGGGTGTTGAGTGTCATGTGTTGTTTGACACGGGAGCATCTCATTGCTTCGTTACTCCGGAATTAGCCGAGAAGGCTAATGTTCGAAGCGAGCCCGGTGTGAGTTTGGGTTTCGTGGAGGTTGCTGGAGGGAAGCTCCTGATGATTCACGGTCGGGTTAGAGACGTGGATGTTCAGGTAGCGGGAGAGTCTATGCCTGCCGATTTGATTATCTGCTCTGTGGAGCTGTACGATGTCATTTTGGGCATGGATTGGCTCGGGAAGTTCAGAGCGCATCTGGATTGTCACCGAGGGCGTGTCGAGTTCGACAGAGGCAAGGGGAGGTTGGTGTATCAGGGGGTGAGACCGACTTCCGGGAGTCTCGTGATCTCGGTTATGCAGGCCGAGCGTATGATCGAGAGAGGTTGTGAGGCGTATTTGGCTACCATTTCTTTGCCGGAGGCCGTTGGAGAGGTTAAGGTAGGGGATATTCGAGTGGTTCGGGAGTTCCCGGATGTGTTCCAGTCGTTGCAAGGGTTGCCACCGTCTAGGTCGGATCCTTTCACGATTGAGTTGGAACCAGGGACGGCACCGATATCCAGGGCACCTTATAGGATGGCTCCCGCAGAGATGGCAGAGCTGAAGAAGCAGCTGGAGGAGTTGCGACTTGTATTAATTATAGTGCTTAACTACCGATCAAAAATTTTGTTTTTCTAACAACCACTAACTATGCTGCATGTTCATTCTGTTTTATAATTTTCTTTGTTTATTTTGAAATTAGATTAATCATACTTATTAAAATTTACACGATGATGAAACATAATTAATTATATACGGTAAAGATAGTTAGAATAGAAATGAGCTTGGTTAGAGTTTTTTTAGGGTCTTTTGTAATTGAAGATAGGTAATAGATTTGACTCTGTATTCAATAAATAGAAATTACCTTATCCGAATTAAACTTTCAAGCTACTAGGTAAGGTAAAATGATTTGTTATTAGTGTTTATTTTCTATGGTTGAGCCAGTACATAGCGCGGGTGTGTTGTTAATTTTTTTTATAAATATTTTTCCTTTTAAAATTTTAAAATGTGTTCTTCGTTATCTTTCTTATTTATAATTGTACTTACTTATGTAAAAAAAATTGAATACTAAGTCATATATTAAAAAAGATGATTCCATGTTTTTAATGGTTTACACTCATGCCATGTTAAATAGCATATATAAGATTGTTTATTTTCGTTTTTTAAAGTTAAATTATGAAATGTAAATATATGTGAATTTTATGTCTCTTTTGGTTGTACATATAGTTCAATTATTTAAAGATTTGTTTATCAATTTTTTTCTTTTCGCATATTATTTTACATTTTATTTTATTTTTTTATTATTGTTATAGTTAGTAGTATGTAATATAGATTGGTTTCGGTTGTTGCTGAAGTTGAATGTGAAGCCAAGAAGTCTAAAAACCGCGGATCGATTTGGCGCAGGTACTTTTCCACCAAGGAGAAGTGCTCGAGCTTGTCTTCGTGCTCAGCTGCAGCTTGGGAGTGCTCTGCTTCACGGGCAGCAACCTCAGCATCACGCCGTTCATTGTAAGCAGCCTGCTCTTTGATTTTCTTCTGAGCTTCCTTCAGTTGCTCTTGCATTGCAGCAAAGGAGAGAAGACTCTCCTTCAGGCTTCCAACTCCATAAGGAGTTTCTCTTGAATCCATCTCTATGGACTGTGGAAAGTATGAGAAAAAAACAGAATTCAAGATTGTCAATATCAAAACCAGAATATAAGACTAACTGTGGAATGTGAAATGTGTATATTCATTGTTGTATTACCTGAAGAAAGCTGCTTGTATACTCATCTGTTGTTAGCTCTCGAGGTCGTGAAGCATCGTCCGAAACTTCTGAAACCTCTGTCTGGAGCTCAGTCAGCTTCTCTTGCACCTTCTTCTCATATGTTTGAACGATTTTCTCCGCCTTCCTATCGACATAGGTACCATCTGCCTTTGTATGAGTCTTAATGAAAACCTCACCAAGACTAACCGGTCTTCCCAATTGCTCTTCCTGCAATGTTACAAAATAAACAAAGGAGTATGACATAATTTAAAGTTGTTAAAGTATAAGAAAATGAAAGAAGAGACTAACCATTTCTTGTTGGATTTTCTGATATGACTTTGGCCCTGATAAATGGATATGAGGACCAAGATCTTCACGGTCAGACATATGAACATTGGAATAGGTGAGACTCCTTACCTTTGTATCATCAGTGTCCCATATAAAGTATGTCTTTATCTGACGGACGGACATGTCTTTATCTAGTAAATATATAAAGTATTTTTTGTGTTTGCTATTTTAAAATTATAATGGGTCTCTGGAGGCCCATTGCCACGAGCCACAAGCCACAAGCCACAAGCCACGAGTTATATAGTTTGAACACATGTTATATAGCAATATTGATTTTCTAAATTTGTTTAGCCTCCTTCCTGGTTATGATAGCTTTTGGATAACTTTTGTTTACTTATTAGATTAATCTACATAACTTTTGTTCGGTGTGTTTAAAGAGATAACGTTTGTTCTTTTGGATATGACAGAAGACTGAATATCATTATATCTTGTGTTTTTATTGAGTCTTAATTCTCGCTGACCATAATTATATTTCAGTCCTCTTTTAATAGGGCATTTCACATTTATTTATGTTAAGGCTATGACTATGAGAAACAGTGGAAGGAATATCAGTTGAATGGCTTTGTATGACTTCGTTTCTGATTTTGCCGCTTAAATGCAACCCCAGATAACGAGCCAGGTCATCTTGAGCAGTTGCAACAATAAGAACTCCACCATATACAGTCTTAAGAAAAGTCCCATCCACAATGATAACTTTCCGCATTACTTGAAATCCTTTTATACTAGCACCCAATGTGAATAAAACATACTTAAACTTGTTTCCTTCACAACATTCCAGCCGTGTTAACGTATCGTGATTCATCTTCTCCAACATGTGCAAATAAGAAGGCAACATTTTATAGCAATCTTCTGGGCTGCCGCGCAAGTCAGCTACCGCTAGTTTTTTCCCTCTCAAAACGGCACTATATGAGACCTCACAACTTAGCCTTCTTTGCACTAAACCAATCAACATTTTTGGGGTTGGAGTTTCATATTCATCCGGATAATCCTTATGTACAACTGATGCAACTAATCGTGGTGTTCCCTTTTTTTTAATGTTGCTTGTACTCGTAGTTAGCCGAGAGCATGTATGCATCTTGTTGTATGTTCTAACAGACCAACGATCTGAACCCTTTTCTGTCGCAACTCGTACTGACCATTTGCAACCAATACCTCGACATTTATACACTAACAACTTACGTGTTGACTTGATCGTAGCGACCTCGAAGCAATGCTTGTGTACAGCTCTATCAACTAAATCTTGGACTTCGCGCTTACTATCAAATTCTTGTTTTACCCTCATATCAATGCCATCATCCCATTCAACCTCTACAACATCCACAACCTCATATGGTTCTACAACAGGTGAACCTTGATAGTTATCAACACCCGGATAAGCAATTGTGCCTCGATATTCATCGACATCCATATCACCTTGTGTACCTTCACAATCATCTACACCCAATTCATTGTTTCCAATATCTGGATTACAAGGAACAATATCCCATCCAACAAAAGATTCTGATGATTCGGGTGTTGATAACTATCAAGGTTATTGATAAACAACCAACTCTATCTACATTATCTCCAGCATCATTCCTAACCTCGTCACAAATTCCCATAACTCTACTTGATTTACCAGACGTTATCTCTTGTCTTGAAGCTTGTGAACTTTTCCGGGTTTGTTCAACACCTTCCACTACCTTCACGTGCAAAACAACTTGCCCTTTATTTTCACATAACCATATGTATCCCAAGACATCATTTTCATCATATATATATAAGATACTCTCTGCAATACTCCATGAATGTAACTTAATTTCAACCTCGTCGCTTCATCTACATTCATTTTTCTACGTATTTTCTCAACCAACGATGAGTAATTGAATTCCTCCGCACTACCATACGTAAATAAAGAATATATTTCAAATTATTTTGGATTCCATTTAACAACATCTCCCCTATGTGAATAATGTCCACCATAATCGAAATAAATGAGTGTCATTGTCCCCTGCAAACAAATAATAAAAAACATCAGTGTATAATGTGTATAGTTTAACTAAGTTTAACCTCAAATTAACTTAGTTTAACTTCAGTTTTACTTAGTTTAACTACAACATAACTTAGTTTAACTTCAGTTTAACTTAGTTTAACTCCTGCAACATAGTTTAACTTAGTTTAACACTGTCATTTAACTTTAGTTTAACTAGGTTTAACTCCTGCAACATGTTTTAACTTAGTTTAACCCTGTAAAATAGTTTAACTTCAGTTTATCTGAGTTTAACTTTCGAACTTACTTTACCAACAGTAACTGCGATTCTACCCAGATCCACTCGTCGAATTCCAAACCATGATTTGACAATGCCTCTAATCCAAACTCAAATTTAAACTATTACTCATATATAACACTTACATTGAAGAGATTAAAACTCATAATCAACATATTGAAGAGATCAAAATCTCACCTCTTTGACAATGGCGGAAGGAGTTTGAGGATTTCTGAGAAGAGGAAGGAGTTTCGGAGCTGGATGACCAGAGAATAGAAAAAGAGATCGCCGGTGACGGAGGAGGATCGTTGGAGAAGATGCAGAAATTGGAGATGATTTTTCTTTGTTTCGTTCTTCAATGTCGGTAAGATGATGAAGACGATGACATGGACATCTGATTTTTTAAAATTTCAATTTAATTTTCAATTGAATCAAGGTTAAAATGGGAATATCACATTTCTGGGTTAAATAAAGGTTATACAGATTACATAGAGGTTATGCAGCTTCCTTTTCTTTCAAAAAGGTTAGTTCAGCATTTGGTCCAACTTTTGAGGAATGGAGATCAAAACGCTGTGTTTTTGGTTAAGGAGCTTCTTGAGCTTAACGAAGCTCACGTTCACGCGTTAACAAAGATCAATGGCATCGAAGAAGCGTTCTTGAAATTGATTCTTCAAGAATCTACATGCGTTAACTCTCTTATTTCAATCCATAACATAATCTCTATAAAACCAGAGACCATATCAAGATTTCTTGAATTGGATCTTGTGACTTTAACAGTGGAGATGTTAGTGGATTCAGAAAACAGCGTTTGCGAGAACGCGTTAATGGTTTTAAACGCGATCTGTGAAAGTAATAAAGGAAGAGAGGAAGTGAGAAGAAACGAGTTAGTGATTCCGATTTTGGTGAAGAAGATTTTGAAGATTTCTGAGAAGAAGAATTTGGTGTCAGTGATGTGTAAGATTTGTAAAAGTGGAGATGGATCTGAGGTTGAAGAAACGTTGAGATTATGTGCGTTTAAGAAGCTTGTAGTGATGTTACAAGTTGGCAGTGGTGAAGGAACAAAGGAGAAGGTGACTGCGTTGTTGAAGATAATAAAATAAAGTTATGAAGATGAATGGTTTTGTTGATCGTTCTGATTCTTCAAATGAGTTTAAACATGTTAAAAAGCCATTTTAGTGCAAAAGAAATACATATTTGTATAGAGGAATCAGTACTAATTCTTTTCGAATTGAGTTTTAGAGCTTGATTTTAATTATACCGGTAAAATTCGGTTCATATAATTTATGTCACAATTTTGATAAATTAGAGATTTTGAGTTTGTCATTTATCATGTTTTCTATTTTTCAATTTTAGAAAGAAAAATATTTTTCTTTTTTCTTTTTTTCCATGATTGATTTCTTTTTTTTCATGATTCATAATTATACTACCAAAAAGTAAGTGAAATGACTATTTTTTAGATTTTAAATATAATGTATAATGACTTCAAAATATACCGAAACAAAAATATGGCCAAATATTGGCCATGACTGGAAAGTATGGTTAGCAATAAAAAAAATATTCTGATTTACTGTAGCAAATATCCAATTAGAAAAAAGTATTTTGAGCTCAATAAATTATGGTTATGACTGATCTAGTATGATTAGCATAAAATTTACTCTCATTATTATTTTTGTTTTTCATTTATATTAATCTCGTTTATTTTAGGAATATTATATCAAAAACAACCGATCATACCCAAAGTAAAAACTGGAAAAAAAAACCTCGAACTTCTTCCACAACGTCAACGAGAATATATGAAAGAGACCAAATACACGTAGTCGAGCCGTGTTAGCCTTACCATGAATCTCCTTGTCCTTGTCATCTAAATAACCAGGTAAGAAAATGAAAACAGATCATAAACTTTAGAGAATAGGATTAAAAATAATTTGTTGAAAAACAAAGTTTAAATCGAAGAGTCCTTAACTTACTAGACTCTAGGGTTATACCAGATGCAGCATTCTGAATTATGTTGCTTTTTGCAGAACTCTAATGTCAAATTAAATGAATAAGAATTACCGTGTTGTTTTTGGTCTTGCACAGGTCCCATGCTTTCTGACCATAGATATTCCTTTAATAATTGTGTATCTAGTAAATATATAAAGTATTTTTGGGTTTGCTATTTTAAAATTATAATGGGTCTCTGGAGGCCCATTGCCACGAGCTACTAGCCACAAGCCACAAGCCACAAGCCACGAGTTATATAGTTTGAACATATGTTATATAGCAATATTGATTTTCTAAATTTGTTTAGCCTCCTTCCTGGTTATGATAGCTTTTGGATAACTTTTGTTTACTTATTAGATTAATCTACATAACTTTTGTTTGTTGTGTTTAAAGAGATAACGTTTGTTCTTTTGGATATGACAGAAGATTGAATATCATTATATCTTGTGTTTTTATTGAGTCTTAATTCTCGCTGACCATAATTATATTTTAGTCCTCTTTTAATAGGGCATTTCACATTTATTTATGTTAATGCTATGACTATGAGAAACAGTGGAAGGAATATCAATTTCCAACAAATTCTAAAACCATTGTGAGAGGTAAAATGTTCTTCTGTCACCTTTCTCGAACCTTCATGGTTGAATTGAATTATATGATGCTCAGTTAGAGTACATTGCAAATCTATCACCATCTTTTCGCATATCTATGATAGTAGTTTGAGTTTCTTTGTCTTAATGTTTTTTTATATGTACATTTTCTATTTGCTCAGAATTTCCAGTGTGTTGCAATTTGCTTAGACTGGATGATTGGTTGTCTAATGTCATATCCGATCATAAAATATTGTACTTTGGTTAGCTTTTATTTTACTTTTTGACCAGTGAATATTGTTGTAATATTGCTCTGTGGCGGCTTCTTAATTGAATGCAACTGTTGATGTCATCAAGGCTTTGAGCAAAACAAAAACAGAGTTTTGGCTTAGATATTGAGACATTTCTGTAGAGAGGAAGGCTTGCTACACGTAGATGGGGTATGCTATTTGACTATTGAACTCATAGACCCAAATTTTGGGGTTTATAAATTTTATAGGTTAATTTTCCGTTCTTTGATATAATATTGTGATTTCAACCTCCAACAATTATGATAGGAAACCTCTTCGAGAAGGACGTGATTATCTATAGTAAAGCCAAAAGCTCTGCATTAGGAATCAACGAGAAGTATCATTAGGACCCCAAAAGAATATGGTTAAGAGGTGCACATTTATTCAAGGATATATGGGACACTGCAACGATTTAGTTACATGTACAAGCTTAGAAGTCGGATGTTACATATTTTTGTGTTTGGATTTGAAAAATGACTTTGAGGTTGATAAAATTCATCAAAGAACTGTGCAAAATAGTTCCTTATTGTAAGGAATTCATGTCTTCTCATATAGAAAACTAAAGTAGGTAGTACTTCACTCAATTTATTTTTTTCTTTACATTATAAAATATACTTAATATCTAATATGGATTTAGACAACACAAAAACATGAAAACACAGCAAATGAATTTGGCATCAATTTCATAACAAATTTCAATTTGTAAATTAGAGTTAAGAGTCTAGTCAATATTTTCTTCGAGGAGCAGCATTTAAAGCTCAATCTTACTTACAATTCGTAAGCCATATATATATATATATATATATATATATATATATATATTATCATCTAATTTTTACTAATATAAAAATGTCCTTCGTATATTCCACATTCTCATGTATATATTAAATTCATGAAATCAACCAAATCGTTTTATTACTGTGGATTTGGCTAGAGTTTACTATGATCGTTAGTCATATTTGTGTGTTGCGTTGTGAATAATCGAAGTATTGGCTTTATTCTTTATCAACTTACAACACAAATCTCAACACTCTTCTCTCAACTCTTATCAACCAATCATCCCTCACCAACTATTACAATCTCTCCACTGGTCTAGCTTCAGACACAGTCCATGGCATGTTCTTATGCACAAGGTGACATCAACAGAACAAATCAAACAAAGAGGAAGAAGGATCTTCTCGAAGAACAATTATGGATAACGATGATAATAGAGAGAGTAAGAGAAGAAGATAAAATTTGTTTTAGATTGATTTGGTTTTTACCAAATTGGCCGAAGGCCTTACATTACAAATTTAAACTGTAATTGAGATAATTGAGTCAACGGTAAACAGTCAACTTGGTCAAAATTCAATCGAGGGAAATCACCGAGTCAACCGAGTCAACTTTGACAATTCACCTACCTTTGACCGGTGCGTGATGGCGCGTCCCAAGGCGGATGGAGGAGAAGTTTGATGATCTGGACTCGTATCGTAGATGCGGTTCCATCAGTGGTCTCAGATGTTTGAGATGAAGTTATTGATGTTTGAAGTGTTGGATTAGAGAGAAGATGGTGGGTTGAGTTGTGAGAAATAAGGAGGTAGAGGTGTGTATTTATGGGATGAAATGTGAGGCGTTGGTGGATTTGGTTGGTGAAATAATTTTAAATGTGTTTTAGGTTTGGTTGAGTAGAAAATTGGTGGTGGTAAGGTGGTGGATGTTATAGTTTTGTTTCCATGTAATGAGTAAGACAAAGAGAAATTCATCTTTTAAGTGATTCACACAGAGATTGGTCTTCTCTATCAATGATCTAATATATGCAAGAGATAAAACAGAACAAGAAGAATATTGATACCATACCAAAAAATAAACTCCATAAAAAGTGGGAAATATGTAATAAATTTTGCAGTATCTCGATTTCCCTGTAATGAATTTAGACAAAGAGCATATAAATTTGATGTATGGTTTACTTAAGAGCATATAAATTAAGACACACAGACATTGATCTACTCTATCAATAGCCTAACATGTGTAACGCCCGTGTCCCGGAAATTAATTATCGGTTAATTAATTGGGATGTCCTTTCGAGTTTATGAACCTTAGACAAATCCCGAGAAATTGATTAAAGGGTTAAGTTGATCAATTTGGATTCGTTCTGGGGGTGTCATAAGTTGTTTCGGAAGTTTTGGGGTTTTTCTCAAGAATTGGAAAGTTGTGTTGACTTTCTTTTCCTTCTCTTCTTCTTCTTCTCCATCGTGAGTTACCTTTTTTTGGGCTGAAGTTGCAGCTGGTTTGGCGAGAGAGAGAAGAGGGAAAGGAGAAGAGAAGAAGAGAGTTGAGCTTGGTTGAGCTTGTTAGAGTTGGTTCTTGTGGAATCAAGTGTGGGTGAGCTTGTGAGCTTGGGCAAAAGATTTGGAGTTGGGGCTGAGCTTGGACGTGGCTTGTGAAGTGGAGGAGGGTTACTTCTAAAGCTTGGGGGAGGTCCATAGAGGCTAGATCAATCCATCTCTAAGGTGAGTTGTGACCAAAGGTTGCTTAAGCTTTGTTTGGGTGCTTATGGGGTTTAGACAAGCTTTGGGGTTGTGCCTAGGTTGCTTAGAGGCTTTGGGGCCTGGCTGTTAAGCTTAATCTAGTGTGGTTAGGCTTGTGTATTGCTTGTGAAGCTTGTTATTGGTGTTTGGTGCTTGTTAAGCTTGGTCTAAGTCAAGTTTAGTGGTTTCCGCGGGTTCCTTCGGTCAGGCTAGACCGATGGGAGTGCCCGCTGGAACCTAGCGGTTCGATCCATCGGTCAGGTCAGACCGATGGGATGTGTTGCGGTGTTCCTGGCATTTCGCAAGGACACTTGCAGCGGTTGGAGCAGACCGATGGGGTGTATCGGTCAGGTCCATCGGTCTGGTCAGACCGATGGGTTGTGTTGCGGTGTTCCTGGCATTTCGCAAGGACACTTGCAGCGGTTGGAGCAGACCGATGGGGGTGTATCGGTCAGGTCCATCGGTCAGGTCAGACCGATGGGCTGTGTTGCAGTGTTCCTGGCATTTTGCAAGGGCACTTGTAGCAGTCAGGACAGACCGCTGGGACCTAGCGGTCAAGTCCATCGGTCATGACAGACCGATGGATTGGTTGCAGCTTTTCCCGGCAATTCGCCAGGACGGTTGTAGCGGTTAGGATGGACCGATGGGTTGTATCGGTCAGGTCCATCGGTCAGGCTAGACCGATGGCCGTCCTTGTGTGGTTGTCTTGTGTGTCTCCTGGTTAGCTTTCGTGTGTGTCGAATTGCTATGGTGCTAGACATGTTTGCTATTGATTGCCTTGCATTGTGTTGATGTTAGGAATTGATAGGGCCTTTGTAGCGAATCTTTTCATGCGTGAATTGTGATTGGTTGTATGCCTTGTTTGTGGGTTTTCGCATACCTGTTGTTGGGAGGATCAATCTCACTCAGCGTTTGGTTTTCCAAATGTTGATGCATCACTTTTGTCGATGCAGGTAAAGATAAGGTGTGATCGTGGAATCGAAGGTTCAGAGGGAGAGGATGATTAGGACCCGGGGTAGTATGCTTTACCGTTTTGTGTTGTATTTTCCGCTGTATTGTAGAATTGCGTATTCTATGCTTGGTATTGTATTATTGTTTTGTATAAGTACTTGGAGAGTATTTAAAATGTATGGGCATTTTAAATACTAAGTATTTATGGTTATTAGTAAAAAAAAAAAAAAAAAAGTTTGGGTCGTCTCAACATGTGTATGAGATAAATAGAACAAAAATATTGATGTCAGACCAAGAAAGAAACTATATAATCTTTTTGGCCCAGCGTGCCCTTATATCCATTTTGGGAGCAAATGCTGTACTGACCTTATGCAAAGAAAAGTGAGCTGCATGACCTCTATGTAATCTAAGTAACCTTCATTTAACTCATATAATTGATATACCCATTTTAACCTTGGAACAATTGAAAATAAAATTAAAATTAAAATAATTAAAAAAATATATCTCTCTTACCTTTGATTTATAATTTTAAATCAGCCAAGTGACACGACTGGGTACTTAAGCTAGCTGATATATGAGATTCCGGCTGACATAAATTTTTAATTCAGTCAAACGACACAGCTGATTTAATAAAAACTGGCTTAGGTGGAACGACAAGCAAGTCGCCCACAATATCAATCCACACCGTAAAAGTATAGGGACATGCGAAGAACAAATGGTCCCGAGTTCCGTCCGAGTTGTTATGAGTGAAGTGAGACTACTTATTGCAGAGTTTATATCTAATGAAACTTTGGCTAAACATCTTTTCCACTGTAAGTTCCTAACTTCATAAATATGTATTGATACTTGAGTCTGTATTCTCTCCTATTTGGTTATGATTCTAATGACTAGTACATGAAAGTTTGAATGTATGCTTTACAACAGTTGATTTATTAATGTGTTTCAGGGGAATCGCAGCCAATGAGGTGGCCCATGTGACTTAGAGTAGCTTTACATATTGCTCAGCGCGCTAGAGTATTGTAGCGGAAAAGGACGTGTACTTTACCATGATCTAAATGCTTATAGAGTACTCTTTGATGATGTAAGTTTGATTCATACTTTTTCTTACCTTTAGGACGTGATCGGATTAGCCTGTTTTTGTAATGGCTTTGGTAGGTGAAGCAAACATTATCAGTTTCACCCATTTTGTGTTTTGGTATTTCGGATATTTAGAATGAATTGTGTTTTGGTATTTCGGTTATAATGATTTGTGTTTTGGTATCAGTTGAATGGCTTTGTATGGCTTCGTTTCTGATTTTGCCGCTTAAATGCAACCCGAGAAAACGAGCCAGGTCATCATACGAGTTATTATTAAGGCAGAGTTAGTACTATGGCCAAGTTAACTCAACTATAAGACGGAGTTATTATTTTAATGGCTGAGTTAACTTACTTAAACGGGTGAGTTATAATTTAAAAGGCTGACTGTCGATATAAACGTGGTAATAAATCAGCATTTTAAGTACAAAATAAACCTCCAAAAGTCATATACCGAGACCCACAAGAAAGTCCGGTGCCTCGTCTAAAATCTCCGCTGCCATCTTGTTACGTAGAGGCTGCATGATTGTGTCGCATAGGCCATCAAACCTCACACCAAGCGCTAGACACTCGACATACTTCAGAGCATACACACCACAATCTCCCGGATTCTCGTTTTGAGGGATGCCTCTCCTTCTTCTGAACTTAAACGCTTGATAGCTGGGTTCTCGGATATCGTGAGGAACGAACTCATTAAGAATAGCTGGTATCATCGTCGTGAACGGTGAACAGAAATCACGAATACGCTTGTCTTGTTCCTCTGAAGCTTCTCCCATGATACTATCATAACAGTCTATCTTCTTTTGTTTCAAATCAACGTGCAAAGTTACCCAGTGATTACCTCCGGTTTGGTGAAGAATGAACAGGAAGTCCACATCGATATACCACTTTATATTTGTTTGCTGGTCTGCGGGAAGCTGACCGTTGAATATTTTCTCATACCCATCTGATCCCCTGAAGTTGAATTTCTTGGGGTTTATCTTGAACTGAGGATAATCTCTCGCCCACCAAGAACAAAACCAAATGTCTATAAACGCAATTCAGGTGTCATGGAATGGACATGGCTTTTGCGAGTGCCGTTTCCTGAGAATCAATGGCTGAAATGCCACTTTTTGGGAAAAAAATATTGTTCGTGCCACTAGTTAATCTGGCATGCCACCCAAAACAGTAAAAAGACCAAAATGTCCCTAGCCCCATGATGTCCTCCGAATCCACCCAGTTCTCCGCAGTTGCCCAGTTCTCTGCAGTTATTACATGATCCAACTATACTCAATACTTTAGTTCTAAATATTCATTTACCAGAAATGAAATTTGAAAATGATAGACACGGATATTTACTATTGTACCGAGTATACTTTAAACAATCAACATCTGAGTTTAATCCTAGATGTTTACTACAAGATGAAAATGGTGAAACCACTATTTTAGCGGTTCATAGTAAAGATACTCCAACTGCGACTTACACACCTAAACAATTAAAATGGTCTGAAATTACTATTCCAGATCAATGGCAACTTAATATTACTCAACCACCTAGAAACTTTGAGCAAAAAAGTATTTCAAAAATTATAGAAAGAATCGATGGTAAAATATTATTACAATTCGGATCTTTTAGAGAACCATTACCACCTAAAATTAGTCCATATATGTCAAGAGCTTCTTTCTCTGAATTTAGGTCTGGTTAAGCCAGTACTGAATCAGAAGAAGAAATTATTCAACAATCAATTAATCAAGAGAAAATTAATATTACTACACCTATAGCTGAACCTAAACCTGATCTTTATCCAACATCACCTACTCACAAGCTTAAGCAACTACTCAAGGAACTTATGGATTCTGACTCATCTGGCGATGACGAAGAAATCACTCAACTATCCAAAACTATGGATCCTCTTGAAGGCCCATTGGGCCAAGATCCATTTGAAGATTAATCAAAACAGTTTTCTTAACACCTGGTATTAATTTACCAAAGTTAAAAAAAAAAAAAAAAAAAGAAAGGGGCAATTTTGTCATTTTTATCACAAGTGGCATTTGAGACTACGTTTTCTCAATTAGTGGCATTTGGGACATGCGCTCGTTTCCTAACGAGTCTAAAGAACGCCGACAGGTGCTACAAAATTAAAAATCAAGTCAGTCAGAAAATATTAATAAATCAGTCGTAACATAGATTAACCCGGCCGTAATATACACTAAACCCCTAAACCGTTGAAGATAACTCAGCCGAAAAGTACCATAAATCAGTTGTAGGGTACTAAACATCAGCCGTAAAGTACCATATATCAGTTGTAATGTATAATAAACATGAAAGTAAGGCTCTTTACAATCTAATAGGGAGAAATAGGTGAATCAAAAAATTGGTCGATATACTTCTTGTTGTATGGCTTGAGGTGAGCCGTAAGTCTATCCATTTTATCTTTCTTAACCGGTTTCAGAGGATCATATATTGCTCTTGACGCTGTACAATTCTTCATCATACACGTAAATCCATCTGCGTAAATGAATTGATACGGAAGTGGACAATCAGGTCTTTTTTTCATACTAAAGTACTCTGATATCCGAGTCCTTCTAAGCTGTTCTTTTTCACTAACCCATTACCTCGTCGTCGAGAGAGCTTAGTACCTCATCTCAATGATACCTCCGTCTGAGTTTTTTTCTCTTTAAACTTTGGTTTACTTGTAGGATTTATGAAGTGTGTTATTAGACTTGTATATCACGGATTTATTTCTCTTCTATATAGGTTATCGCGGATTTATTTCTCTTCTATATAGGTTATCGCGTATTTGTATATGAGTAATCAATCGAAAGTACAACATAAGAGTTTACAATCCAAAGAACAACATAGGAGTTTAAAATCCATAGTTTATGCAATTTTACATGTTTTACGATTATGTCCAACTTCATTACAATTACCACATGCGTGTTGCTTCCTAGGCCTTTTCTTCTGCATGGCAATTTCGAGGATTGATTTGATTCTTGATTTTTTTGGTCGACCTGGTTGTTGTCGAGGTACAGGTGGTGCACAAACCTTTGTCACCACATCTTCTGGTATTGGCAAAGAAAAATCCCTAGGCATGATGGCGGTAGAATATGAATTGTACAAGTAGGACCTATGATAGTAATGATGACAAAGTGAAATACGGGAAATCTTCCTGCTCTCTGCCGCTGTTATTGCATGTATACATGGCAACTTCTCCAAGTCAAACCTACGGCATGAACACTTTCTATCTCTCAAATTAACAACATGTACAGATCCTCCGCCTAGCACTTGAACTTGATTAGCATCAATATCTTGAACATTTAAAAGCTTAGAATATTCGACACGACTCTGAAAAAAAATAAAGAAATTAATCTGCGGTCATATAGTCTGAGACAAAAATAATCAGCGGCCATATACCATTAAACAACATAAAAAACCTGCGACCAAAGGAGATAAGAAATTTACCTCTAACAATTTTTCTACTCCACGGGTTAGAGTTGTTTGCAATTTCAATGCATCTTTCCTTCGAGAATCAAACCATCTTGTCATCATCGATCTCACAACCTCTAGTAGTTGTACAATAGGCAATTTCCTAGATTGTGATAGAACGTTATTCATTGACTCAGCAATGTTGCTAGTAAGAAGATTGTACCTATTGCCAGGGAAATGAACACATGTCCAGAGTCGAACATCAGCTCTTTGGAGATAACTATGAAGTGCAGGATTCAACACTTGAATCTGGTTAAACGTGGTCTGAAAATCAACAAGTCTGAAAGCATTGGCCACTTTTTTCACCAAACCAAACGCTTCACGACCTCTATAACGGGCCAATATATTCTTGTACAAATGGTATGTACATATTCCACGACTACACTTTGGGTATACCGTTCTAATACCTTTCTCAATAGACTTGTGCCTATCAGAAATAATGGCAAGATCTTCGTCATCGGGAATAACAGCGCTAGTTGCTCGAAGAACCATACCCATGACTCATCATTTTCAGTATCAACTACGGCATAAGCAATACGAAATATATGAAAATTACCGTCTTGAGTTGTTGCGGTAAGGAGTGTCCCTTTGTATTTTCCTTGCAAAAAAGTACCATCAACAACCACCACTTTCCGCATATAAGGAAATCCGTTGATGCTTGCACTAAATGCTAGAAACAAGTACTTAAATCTTTGATTTTCATCAACTTCAAGCCGTGTGTGTGATCCAGGATTTTCTCTTTTAATCATGTACAAGTAAGCAGGTAGTAATTCATATCCACTCTCTTGAGTTCCCCTAACCAAATCCCGACCATGTCTTAGTGTATGATATGCCTTCCAATAATTAAGCTACACAAAACAAATCCGCGACCATATAATTAGTTATAGTAAATAAATCCGCGACCATATAATTAGTTATAGTACATAAATCCGCGACCATATAATTAGTTATAGTAAATAAATCTGTGACCATATAATTAATGATAGTAAATAAATCCGCTACCATATAATCTACGAGTCAAAAATAGATGTGCAACATACCTTGATTTGGAATCGTTTATTAAGAGCATCGACAACATGCATTGGCAATACCATTGGTCCAACTCCACCAACAAAATCCTTGTACAATAATCCAAGTATCTCAGGAGTTGCTTGTCGGGATCTTGCAGAACGCTCTGTAACTGAACATGTATGATTGGGGATATATTGTCGAACATGAAACCTTGGATAATCTCCTATTGGTGTAGCTCGTACTCTCCAAGAACATCCATTCACCCAACACTTAACAGTCAATAATTCAGGTGTCGATTTATTGACATTGAAATCAAATTTCTGGACAACAGTAAGAATTTTCATTCTTCTCTCCAGCTCCTCTTTCGACTCATAACATTGTCCAACAGCTAAATCCAAAGAACTCAATTGAAACTTCGCATATTCAGCATTCACATTGCATTCACTTACATAAAACGTTGAATCTCTCTTCTTTATTGGTAATATTGGTTTCTCTTCCTCTTCTTTTTCTTCTTCTTCTTCTTCTTTTTCAGGCAATATCCCATAAGCTGAAAAATTCTCATCGCCTGAATCTGTTCCATCAGAGTCGTCACAATAATCGAATCTCGATTCATCATCATCTTCATCATCATCGTTACCATCTTCATCATTCTCTTCAGCTTTTGGAACCTCAACATCTAATGTCTTCTTGATATCAGTCTTATCCTTCACTTCCACACAAAGCCGAAGCATATTTACTTTGGATTGGCCCAAAAAAGTTTTGAATTGCCTACAATTCTCAACATATACGGGAGGTGTATCTTGGGGCAATTTCTGCATAATCTTCTTATGAAACATGTAGCTCAGTTTCACATCATAAACTCTATTATCCAACCCAAAATCTTCAAACACCATTCCAATGAAATCCTCATAAATCATCCTATCATCAGCTCCTAGGATTCTAGATCCTCACTTAGCATCAACAACAAACAACCATCTACACTTTTCAAAGCTCCATTTTCCACATACAAGTACAATTTGTTCCATTCCTTTCAAAGAAAAACTAGAAAGGGGAAAAAAAGTGTAGATGAAGATGAAAAAGGACAAAAATTATGCCAAAGGGAAGAAAATTAAGAAGAAAAGGTCAAAATTCGAGAGAAATGATGAAGAAAGAGGAAGATGTAGATGGCTGGGCTGCCCAAAAAAATAACACTAAGGGAAACGAGGTGAAGGAGAAGATGACGACAAGGGAAAACCCTAAATCTTGTGGCCCAGATTACATTATACAAATCTACAGTAACTGATAAGAACAAGTCTGCAGCCAAATTAAAACAAATCCGCAACCAAACAAAACTATATCCGGTACCAAAGTAAAACAAATCCGCAGCTTAAGAAAAAACAAATCCGCAACCAAAGAATAAACAAATTCGCATCTAAAGTACAACAAATCTGCATCCAAAGAATAAACAAATCCGCAGCAAAAAAAAACTAAATTCGCAGCAAAAGTATAAACAATTCCGCAGCCAAAGTAAAACAATGTGTGCGGTAAGGATAAAAAAAAGTGTGCCGTAACATAACAAATAAGGCTGCCACAACAAGAGAAAATAAATGTGCAGTAACATTATAAATACATGTGCAGCAACGTTACGAATAAGTGTGCCGTAACTATTAAAAAAGTGTGCGGTAATGTTAAAAAAAGTGTGCGGTAACTATAAGAAAAACTGTGCAGTAACATTATAAATAAGTCCGCCACAGCAAGAGGAAATAAATGTGCAGTAACATTAAAAATATATGTGCAGCAATTCTAAGAAAAAGTATGCAGTAACATTACAAATAAGTCTGCCACAGCAAGAGGAAATAAATATGCAGTATCATTACAAATATATGTGCAGCAACGTTACAAATAAGTGTACAGTAACAAACCAAAAAACTGTGCGGAAACTGTTAAAAAAAAGTCTGCGGCAACAATTAAAAAAGTGTGCATTCACATATACATTAAATCCACCACAACAAAAGGGAATAACTGTGCGATAACATGATTTTAATAAGTGTGCATTAACGGCAAAAATAAGTGTGCAGTAACATATACAAATAAGTCCGCCACAACATGATAACATAAATGCGCGACAACTGTAAAAATAAATCAGCAGTGACTATTTTTAATATCTGTGCGGCTAAACAAAAAAAAAATAAGTCCGCTATAATGTGATGAAATAAATGTGCAAAACAAACCCGCTGTTCTAAGTAACTCCGCCATTAGACAAAATAAATGTGCGGAATAATAAATATGCGGCAACATTGAAAATAAATGTGCGAGAACATGAAAAACAAATGTGCGAAATAAATCCGCGATAACTAAAAACAAATGTGCAAAAATTAAGTGTGCAGCAACATGGTCTGCGGATTTTTGTAAAAAACGCGGTGGTATTTTCATAAATACCAACAACTTTAGCGCACTGGAAAAAAAAAATTTAATGGCATTTTCGAAAACTATTTTTTTCCTAACAAAAGGTTCAGGGGTACTTTTGGATTAAAACACCTTAAAATCCCAAAACAAAATGAGGGTTATTCTAGTTATTTATGCTAAATTATGGATCATTCTAGCTTTCGGCCCTAATATTTAGTATGGATTTAGACAACACAAAAACATGAAAACGCAGCAAACGAATTTGGCATCAATTTCATAACAAATTTCAATTTGTAAATTAGAGTTAAGAGTCTAGTCAATGTTTTCTTCGAGGAGCTGCATTTAAAGCTCAATCTTACTTACAATTCGTAAGCCAAATATATATATATATATATATTATCATCTAATATTTACTAATATAAAAATATCCTTCGTATATTCCACATTCTCATGTATAGATTAAATTCATGAAATCAACCAAATCGTTTTATGAAATCAAATCATTACTTAAATGGTATATACTATATAAAAGAAAATTATGTTCTAAGAATACAGGAAACAAAATAAAAATTTAGATTGTGAAGATTTAATTGCCAAAATCATTGGCAATTGATTTTGAATTGAAAGTTTATAGAAGTTAACCTCATTTGTTGACCCAATAAAAATGCTCCAAGAAAGACTTATTACTAGTTTTAAAGTGGAAATCGGTTCGAGATTGACTGATAAGAGCAATCACCTCGAAAGAGTGTATTAGAATCTCATATTGAATATATAAATGTACTAACACTAGTATATAAAAATATGAGTTAATCTATACTCATTTTTAATTGATTTTGAATTGAACTTAATATTATTATATATATAAAAACTATAGTTTTATATTTACCATTTATATACAATTCTAGATTTGTATTGGTTTTGATGACGACCACCCTTTACAAAAAAAAATTTTAAATTGCTAATTTTTATTTAGCCAAAAAAAGGGTAAATATAATTTTATAATAAATTAAAAATATTATTTTGTTAAACAAACTAAACAAAATAGACATGGGGAAAGATACACTTGCCTTGTCACTATGGCGCATGTGTTTTTGTCGTTTATCCATTGCGTCTTCTTTTTCTCACCATTTGTTTTTAATATATGTTTTTGGTTTATATTATTGATAATAAAATAATTTATGTCGCGTTATGATCCAGATTTCGGGTTGTCTTACTAATCGTATCACATATTCACAAAGACATTAAAATATAATGGGAAAATTGAAAATAAAAGAGCTTTTTTAAAAAAAAATTTCCATTTATACTTTTTTTGTTTTTTTTTTTGTGATCTAATCTTTTTAAAATGTGAAATTTCAATTTAACCTTAAATCCAAAAAAAAAATCAAACACAATTAAAAATTCCAAACACTCTAACTCATATAGAATCTTGATCCTTACAAAATTAGGTCCTTCTAACACTTTCTTCTCTCCTCAACTCCCTCAAGGTTAAACTAATCCTCAAGAAAATCTAACAACGATGACGATGCCAAAAGCACAATCTCAATCCTGTCTGAGAGGAACCGTAGACACAACATTGCTAGATCATCAACAAAAGACGACGAGAGCCTTGATGGCTCACCGGCTCTCCCGAACTACATGGTTTCAACTAAATCAACTCGAGCTAGGCTCAAGCCGCAGAGCCCATAAAGTGTTACCACACAGGAAAATGATGGGTTCACGGATAAGGCATAAGTTAAGAAACAGCTCTCATATCCAACTTCACCTGCATTGCCTAAACCACGATGATTCTCAGCTCCGCCTAAGGCGGAGAATAGCGGCGTCGCTGTGACCAATGGAGGAGGCAGCTGAGGTATTTACTTTTGTCTTTTTAAAATCATTAATTTCTTAGTTGCGTATATGTAATATGTCCGAGATAATTGTCTGTTATGTGTTTTCTTTCAGTACGTGATTCATTTATGCAGTATAAACCTCATTCATTTATTTTTATGAAAAAAATTTATTATTCGACGATTAGTACCTTTTAAATTCATGTTTTTTTTGAGTAATTAAGTGATTTATTTATTTTGGAAAATATCCCTTTTGTATTTTTTTAATTAAGGCTCTATGTAAGAATTGGAATCAATAATGTTACACTCTTATCTGAATTTCCTTTTTATGATTCTTTTTATTGAGGTTGTTCGTAAGAATTGTAAATCTACAACTAACAGAGAAGAAGAAGGTGTAGAAGATAAATAGGGGAAAAAGTGTTAATAAGAACACGATTTTTAACTTAATCAAAACCGTAAATATTTAGGTTTAACATAACTTAATCAACAATTAATATATATATATATATATATATAAGATTTCCAAAATTTAAAAAATTTATTTTTCTTATTTTTAGACTCAGTTACAATATTTTTCAAAATTCTAAAATTTTCATAATATGTAATCTAATATTTTTATAATATGTATTCTAAAACTCGTAGAACGTATAATGCATATTCTAATTCTCGCATATTTTTATAATATATATTCTAAATTTTCAAGAATTCGTATTCTAAAAATTTTAAAATACATATTCTAAACTTTCGATCTTAAAATTTTTAGAACATGTATAAATTTTAGAATACGAATTCTAATATTTTCATAACATATACAAATTTTAGATTATGAATTTTAATAATTTCATAACGTTAGAAAACATATTCTAAACCTTTTAGAACAACTTTAAAACTTCAAAAAACCTACTTAAAATTATCTAATATTAAAAAATGTGTTCTTCAAATCTTCTTCAAACTTGTATTTCTACATATTTATCTGTTTTTTTTAAATGTTATTAATCTAATAGCATGAAATATAGAAAAAATGAAAATTTTCAAAAAATATTAAATGGCCAAAAAAGTTTGTAGAACTCTTTTATTTCTAATTTTCCCAAATATAAACCTACCCTTGTTTGTCTTTTCTTTTATCTTATTTTTTATTTCTTTAATCAAAGATTACGTTCCAAGCAAGTGATATAATACATAGCAATTCGTGTTCTTCCACATTCCAATCAAATATACGTTAACTAATAATTGTAGCCACTAGCCCTGACTAGTTGGTGACTGAAATTTATTGTGTTGAAGACTAGTTAGAAAAAAGAATATCCATGAGAGTTCTGAAACTGAATACACTATAGTGTTTAAAAATAAAAATAAAACTTAATAAAGCAAAAATTACTCGATCTAGTCATGATAAGTAACATGTAATATAATACTTTTAGGCGAGTACATGGTTTTTCTTTTTTACATTTTGGTCTCTATAATTAATTTGTTTATGCTATCCTTTAAATACATTAATTTTGCTCATTTATGTATTGAGAAACAAAAGGCTAATACTGGTTAACTGCTACACTGATTATACTTCTCTGGGTAATTAAACTTTTAGATTAAAGTTCAAATTAAGACTTACAAGTTACAACAAATTTTACCTACTTTAATAACAACTTTTCTATAACTAAACAGTATATATATATATATATAATATTGTAAAATGTTGTAAAATTTAAAATAACATATAACAAAACTATGACCCATCGTAAGTGATTTTACAAGTAGAAAAATAAAAGTAAAATGACAATAAGAAAAAATAAAATTCAGATATTAACTGAAACCGATCCGAAAATAAAATATTAAACCAAACCGGAATCTATAAAATACTTGAATAGATTTTATATTTCTATATTCGAAAAAACTAAATCCAAAACGAATCAAAAACCAAATAGGTATCCGAATACCCAAAAATAAAATATTTGGTGTCAACAATTACATATTAAATAAAACGGTTTAGAAATCCAAACCAGTGATACATTGTTTACATGCATAATAAATTACAGATAAAGTCTGGCACTGCGTGCGAATTTATCTGCTTTTGAATTTAAATTTCAAAAAATTAAAGAAAGACAGTAAAAGAGAAAAAGAGAAACAATTCTTAATCCTCCAGAGATCGTCCAGGTGTGTCGAAAAAGCAGGGCAATTAGTCGTCATAGACAACATCTTCAGCATCTCAGAGGAATCTGTTGCAAAAACTACTTTTGTTTTCTGTTGTGCAATCAGACTGTTCATGGTCAATATAAGAGCTTCTAATTCGGCATGCAAAGGAGAGATGCACCTACGAGTGTTACATGCGCATATAATTGTTTCCATCATGTCATATTGAAAGCAGAAGCAACGTAATCTAGATAAATCGTCCATCTCTTTCTATAAACCATCTATATAGCAACGAAACCTTTTAAATAGTGAATTCTGAGAATCTTGTATAACCCCAGTATCCTGAGAGATTTGATTAAGTTTATTATGTTTTTTAATTTGTGCCAACTTCCAAGGTAAAGCTTCGGTTCCGCTAATTTTAAGAATTTTTGTGCGTTTCTATCTATATTTTTAAATACCTTATCATTTATAGCTTTCCAAAAATGTTAGATATTTCAATTTAATATAACCTAATTACCAAAAATATCAATTATTTTAGATCAAAATATCTAAAATAACCAAAATATCTTAAAATTCATGATTATATTTATAAAAATTTAACCAAATTATATTCAAATATAACCAACTTTTTTTTATAAATATTTTGGGTATCCAAAACTCGATCCAAACTGAATCTAAACCAAAAATCTAAAATATCTTACAGATTCTAAACTTTTAAATCCAAAAATTCAAAATTCAAACAATCTGAACCGAATACGAACCAAATACTCGAATGCCCAAGACCAAGACCTACTATGTAGACAGCCATAAGAAAACCAAATTTGGCAAAATCATTCTATAGTATTTTGTCTCGCATACCTATAAATAATATGTTCTTGTATAAAATAGTTTTTTTATATAATAATTTGTTAAAAATCCTCGATAAAATATGAAAATCCTACTCATTTGAACTTCTTTTACGAATAACATTCCACTATTTGGCGATTTATAATATATACTTTATAATCAATTTGCTTACTTTTGTCTTCCCTATGATTAATTTGTTTATGCTATCCTTTATTACTTTGATTTCCCTCATTTACTAAATAATGTTTTTACGTAATTAGAATTCTAGAAAAATTGGTAGGATAGTAAAATCTTACCCATTTGACTTATTTTGCAAATAATATTCCACAGTTTTGTGATTTATAATATATACTTTATAATCAATTTGTTTACTTTTTTCTTCCCTATAATTAATTTATTTATGCTATCCTTTAATATTGATTTTCCTCATTTACGTAATTAGAATTTAGAAACATCAGATTCACACTGGGTAACTGCCACACTAATGAAGTAATATACTTCTTTGGGTAATTAAACTTCTTGATTAAAGTCCAAATTAGGACTTACAAATAACAACAACTTTTACCTACTAATTATTATACAATTCAAAATAGAAAGTGTACAAATTATGACCCATAGTTCAAGGGATTTTACAAGTAGAAATATATATATATATATATATATCTAATTAACTTAAGGGCCGAAAGCTAGAATGACCCATAATTTAGCATAAATAACTAGAATAACCCTCGTTTTTTTAAGGATTTTTAAGGTGTTTTAACCCAAAAGTACCTCTGAACCTTTTGTTAGGAAAAACTAGTTTTCGAAAATGCCATTAAATTTTTTTTTCTAGTGCGCTAAAGTTGTTGGTATTTACAAAAATGCCACCACGTTTTTTACAACAATCCGCAGACCATGTTGCTGCACACTTATTTTTTGGCACAATTGTTTTAGTTATCGCGGATTTATTTCGCACATTTATTTTTCATGTTGTCGCACATTTATTTTCAATGTTGCCACACATTTATTATTCTGCACATTTATTTTGTCTTATGGCGGAGTTACTTAGAACCGCGGGTTTGTTTTGCACATTTATTTCAACACATTATAGCTGTGGTGACCCGATTTTTTTTTTTTTTTTTTTTTGCAATTAACCAACATAAATACTTAGTATTAAAATGCCCATACATTTTAAATACTCTCCAAGTACTTACACAAAAACCACAATACAATACCAAGCATAGAATACGCAATTCTACAATACAGCGGAAAATACAAAACTAGACGGTAAAGCAAACAACCCCGGGTCCTAATCATCCTCTCCCTCCGAACCTTCGATTCCACGATCACACTTTATCTTTACCTGCATCGACAAAAGTGATGCATCAACATTTGGAAAACCAAACGCTGAGTGAGATTGATCCTCCCAACAACAGGTATGCGAAAACCCACAAGCAAGGCATACAACCACAATCACAATTCACGAATGAACAAGATTCACCACAAGCCCTATCAATTCCTAACATCAACACATGCAAGGCAATCAATAGCAAACATGTCTAGCACCATAGCAATTCGACACACACGAAAGCTAACCAGGAGACACATAAGACAACCACACAAAGACGGCCATCGGTCCAACCTGACCGATGGACCTGACCGATAAACCCCATCGGTCTGTCCTAACCGCTACAACTGTCCTGGCGAATTGCCGAGAAAAGCTGCAACCGACCCATCGGTCTGTCCTGACCGCTAGGTCCCAGCGGTCTGTCCTGACCGCTACAAGTGTCCTTGCGAAATGCCAGGAACACTGCAACACAACCCATCGGTCCAACCTGACCGATGGACCTGACAGATAAACCCCATCGGTCTTCTCAAACCGTTGCAAGTGTCCTTGCGAATTGCCAGGAACACTGCCACACGACCCATCGGTCTGACCTGACCGATGGACCCAACCGATAGGTTCCAGAGGCCACTTCCATCGGTCAGGCATGACCGATGGAACCGACGGAAACCACTAAACTTGACTTAGACCAAGCTTAACAAGCACCAAACACAATAATCAAGGTTCATCAACAATACACAAGCTTAAACACTCTAGATTAAGCTTAACAACCAGACCACAAGGCCTCTAAGCAACCTAGGCACACCCTCAAAGCTTGTCTAAACCCCACAAACCCCCAAACAAAGCCTAAGCCACCTTTGGTGACAACTCACCTTAGAAATGGGTTGAACTAGCCTCTATGGAACTCTCCAAGCTTTAGAAGACTCCTCCTCCTTCCCTAGCCTTTCCGTGAACCACCAGCTCCAAGATCTCCTCTTACAAGCTTCTCCCAAGCTCACACACAACAGATCCAAGCTCAAGAAGTCCCTAGAACCCTTCCTCTTGCTCCCTTAGGTCACGGCAAGCTCACACAAGCTCAGCCCAGCTCACGCCAAAACTCACAAGCTTCAGCCACTCTTTTCCTCCAAGCTCACAAGCTCACACACATAAAGAGAACAAGCTTCTCACAAGAACTAAGCTTCACCAAGCTTACAAACCCACTTCTCTACTCCTTTCCCTCTTCTCTCTCTCTCTCGTTAAACCAGCCCAAACTTCAGCCAACAAAAATGGCAACACACGATGGAGAAGAAGAAGAAGAGAAGAAAAAGAAAGTCAACACAACTTTCCAACCTTATGAGAAAAACCCCAAAACTTCCGAAACAAATAATGACACCCCCGGAACAAAATCCAAATTGATCAATTTCTCGGAATTTGTCTAAGGTTCATAAACTCGAAAGAACATCCCAATTAATTAACGATAATTAATTTCTGGGATACGGGCGTTACAATTCTCCCCCACTAACATAGATTCGACCTTGAATCTACGTTACCATTCATTTCCAATGAACCCAAATCGTTGCAACGATTACTTAAACCTTGGCCAGCCCGGCCAACACACACAGATACACGCATGTACACACGAGGCCTATAACTAACCTCCGAGGTTTCCCACTCAGTCTCTCTATGCTTATGACACCACAGCATCATATGTACTTATTGCTCATCCTAGGGCTAAAGACACCGCAGCATCTCCGAACTCTAGGCTCTAACATACCCCGCAGGATATCCTCTATACCTCGCAAGGTATAACCCATACCACAGCACCCATGACACCGCAGCATCTCCGAGTCTAGGGTATCTGCCGTACTACTTCAGGCACCACATAATCTTTTCCCGATTATGTACCAAGCTTTTAAACTCTCTTAAAAACTTTTCCATGGCACTCGCGCCATTACCAATAAGAACCACCGTCTTATTACTCACATGCTTAAACGCTTTTTAACACCAAAACGAAAGCACTCCAAGACTCGCAAGTCAAATAATAATAACGAAAACTCACATCTTATTATTAAACATTATAATGTAACATCGTCATACATAACGGCAATACAAAATGAATATCCACACAGCATATAGGTACAAACCGAAACTGGAACCACTCGATGGGACTCAAACCGCAGCCTGCTTCTGGAACCACTTCCGGAACCGCACTTCCATCCGAGCTTCTGGCTCCCAAGTTTCCTCCTGCACCCCGTCACAGTCCCACAGAACTCGCATCATCGGAATCTTCTTCCGACGAAGCTCCTTGACCCTCCGCTCGAGAACTCTCAAAGGTCTCGCCTCAATGGTCATATTGGGCTGGAGATCTGACGGAATTTCACCCAATACCTCGTCACCCCTATGCAAACACTTCTTCAGCATCGACACATGGAAGACCTTATGAAATGCATGCATAATCTCGGGTAACTCCAACCGACACCCGGGTCGAACCACGCTCTACAATCCGGAACGGCCCCATATACCCTAGACTCAACTTAGTCGCAGTAATGGACCTGTTCGGACCTCTCAAAGAAAGCCATCTTGAGATACACTCTATCTCCCACCTCAAACACAAGCTCTTTCTGCCTCTTATCGGCATAACTCTTTTGCCGATCCTGGGCCTCTTTCATGTTCAGCTTCAAATCCCGGATCCTCTCCGTGGTTTCCTGAACAAAACTCGCACCCAATGTGCTCCTCTCCCCCACTTGAGTCCAACACAAAGGTGTACGACATGGCCTCCCATACAGAGCCTCGTATGGAGCCATCCCAATACTTGCATGGTAGCTATTGTTATACGTAAACTCTACCAAGCTCAAGTGATCCACCCAATAACCACCCCAATCCAGCACGCACATCCTTAACAAATCCTCCAGAGTCTGGATGGTCCTCTCGGACTGCCCATCCGTCTCGAGGATGATAAGTCAGACTACACGCACCTGCGTGCCCATCTCCGTCTGAAACGCATTCCAGAACTCAGATGTGAACTTAGGATCCCGGTCCGAGACAATGCTCACCGGTACTCCATACAGTCTCACAATCTCCTGCACATACTTCCTAGCAAAAACTGCAGACCCATCGGTCTTTTTAATGGCCAGAAAACGTGCACACTTAGTCAATCGATCAACGATGACCCAGATAGCATCCTTGGTCCGAGAGACTGGTAATCCCACCACGAAATCCATCGTGATCATATCCCACTTCCACTCTGGAATGGGTAAACTCCGTAACAAACCACTCGGAACCAGATGCTCTGCCTTCACTAACTGGCACACGTTGCACGCCGCAACCCAGTTAGCAACATCCTTCTTCATCCCGACCCAATGATAATACCGCTTAAGATCCCGGTACATCTTAGTCGCTCCTGGATGAATCGAAAACATACTCGCATGAGCCTCACTCAGGATCTCATGCCTCAAATCCTCATCCAAAGGTACGTATACCCTCCCACTTACAAGGATAGTGCCATTCGGAGATACCTGATACTCAGAACATGATTCTCTCGAAGCCTTAACCAAGCCCTCATCTTTTTCCTGAGCCAGCCGAACTCTGCTCAAAAGATCTGCCTGATTAGCTGCCTCTAAGCCCAACGGTTCCTAAGATACGACAAACAAATGCAAAGTGCTAATCTCGCTCACCAAAGACTCTACCTCATGCTTCCGAGCCAAAGCCACCCGCTTCCGACTCAACGCATCCGCAACCAGATTAGCCTTACCAGGATGGTAAGCTATCTCCAGATCATAATCGGTCACTAGCTCCATCCAACTACCTGCCTCAAATTCAACTCGAGCTGAATGTTAATTTGTGCTCTTATGATCTGTGAAAACTTGCACCTTTTCGCCATAAAGATAAGATCTCCAAATCTTTAACGCAAAAAACCACCGCAGCCATCTCAAGATCATGGGTAGGGTAGTAGTCATGCTTCCAAGAGCTGCCGCAAAAGCATAGGCAATAACCTTCCCCCGCTGCATCAACACACAACCAAGACCAACTCCCGACGCAGCGGTATACACCACGTCCGGCTCACCCGGGTCAGGTAACGCCAATACTTGGAGTACTAGTCAGAAGGCCTTCAGCCAAAACTCTCCTCACACTCGAGGACCACACGAAGGAACATCCTTTCTGTTAAGCTTCATAGACTTAGCCAAACTCGCGAAACCCTTAACAAACCGCCGGTAATAACCTGCCAACCTGAGAAAACTCCTGATCTCGGTGGCATTCCTCGGCCTCGGCCAAGCACTAATAGCCCGAACCTTCTCTAGATCCACCGAAACCCCGTCCGCCGAGATAACGTGACCTAGAAAACCGATCTCTCGCTGCCAAAAGTTGCACTTGCTTAACTTAGCAAACAACTTCTGCTCTCGCAGCTTTGCAAGAACAACACGAAGATGCACCTCGTGCTCCTCCAGGCTCTTCGAAAACACCAAGATGTCATCGATAAAGATGATAACAAAAATCATCCAGATACTCCTGGAAAACGCTGTTCATCAATCTCATAAATGCAGCAGGTGCATTTGTCAACCCAAATGGCATCACCACAAACTCGTAGTGGCCATAACGAGATCTGAAAGCCGTCTTCCGGATATCTCCCTCAACGATAGGAATCTGAAGATATCCCGACGCCAAGTCAATCTTGGAGAACCAAGTAGCCCGTCTCAACTGATCCAACAACTCATCAATCCGAGGAAGAGGATACCTGTTCTTCACTGTGACTCGGTTAAGTCCTCGGTAGTCAATGCACAACCAAAAACTCCCGTCCGTTTTCTTCACAAACAACACCGGTGCTCCCCACGGTGAAGTACTTGGGCGAATAAACCGTTTACTCAGTAACTCCTCCAGCTGCTTCTTCACTCGCCATCTCTCATGGAGCCATCCTATAAGGTGCCCTCGGATATCGGTGCCGTCCCCGGTTCCAACTCAATTGTGAAAGGATCCGACCTAGACGGTGGCAACCCTTGCAACGATCGAACACATCCGGGAACTCCCGAACCACCACGAATATCCTCTACCTTAACCTCTCCAACGGCCTCCGCAAAAGAAATGGTAGCCAACACGCTCACAACCCTCTCGATCATACGCTCGCTCGCATAACCGAGATCACGAGACTCCCGGAAGTTGGTCTCACCCCCTGATACACCAACCTCCCCTTGCCTCTGTCGAACTCGACACGCCCTCGGTGACACTCCAGATGCGCTCAGAACTTCCCGAGCCAAACCATGCGCAACATGACATCGACACTCCACAGAGCAGATAATCAAATTAGGCAGGCATAGACTCACCCGCCACCTGAACATCCACGCCTCTAACCCGACCGTGAATCATCGAGGAGCTTACCTCCCGCAACCTCCACTGAAACCCAAACTCACACCGGGCTCGCTTTCAACATTAGCCTTCTCGGCTAATTCCGAGTAACGGCTAATGAGATGCTCCCGTGTCAAACAACACATGACACTCAACACCCCCAACACACAAGGTCCCTGCACATATACATGTGCCTAGAACCTTAACACCCAACAAGCAACCAAAATTCCCCAACACACAGAATTGAACTTAGATAAGTCTAAGAAAAATACCTGTGATCGGCCTGGAACTCGGCTCTCCGGACTCGACGATGGAATACGCTCGAGGCGCTGCTGCCACCGGCCTAGCGGGCTGCACCACTGTGGCCTCACTCTGCCACAGCTTGGGACACTGAGGTCTGATGTGCCCTGCCTCCTTGCAGTGAAAGCACACCCGAGAATCAACTCATACTCCGCCCTTCCTAGGGCAGCTCGCCACTCTGTGATCCGTGCTCCGACACCCGAAGCAACCTGGATCACCTCGGCTACCACTCAAAGCGCCATTACGCCTCCTGTTCTGTCCTTGTATTGGCCTACCGCCTCTGCTCCGAACAGACTGCTGTGGCACGGATCTCGCCTGAAGACTCGGGGTAACCGATACCACCTCATCCTTCAGACCCTCCTCCAGCAAAGCCGCAGTCTCAACCAACTCATCAACTGTGCAAAAAGACCTAACCATGCAACGGTTCCGCAAGTCAACCCTAAGACCCATCAAGAATATCTGCACACGGATCGACTCACTCTCAACCGCTCGTCTAACATACGACCCGAGCCAGTTGAACTCCACCTCATACTCGCGTACCGACCGATCCCCCTGAGTCAATCTCGCAAGCCTCGACTCTAACCGGTGGAACGCCTCCTGAGGGAAAATGTAACAGCCCTATCCGTAAAATCTGCCCTAACAATGGTGTTAACCGGTAGACCTCAAAAATTTTCTCGATAATTCTCTAAGTCTCAAACGAGGTTTCCGGATTTCCTCTAATTCAAAGTTTATATGCAGAGCGGAACTACAACACTTAAGTCATGCAAGCGAGTCTCAAAATTTCTCAAATAAATTCCATTCAACTAACCAAATCTCAACAAAAGAATTCCTCAATAATTCAATAACTTAAATATCTCAAATACTCGCTAACATGGATCTTAAGCAACTAAACATCAAACTCAAAGCACAAAATAATAAAATCAACTAAACTCAAACTCCCAATAAAACCATCCATCCCATCCAACGCCTCCAGGTCCCGCGAGCTCCTCCTTTAATCTTTATTACCTGCATCAACGAGTGGATGCGTAAACAACAAAAGTTGCCTAGTGAAGCGATCGTCCCGTCTAACCAGTTTAACATATCAAATAAGGTTCAATTACATGAGATTAATTATGTCAATATTATTGTAAAGCAACGGTTCCCTCAAACGCATATGCCAAAACACACACAAACAACAAACGGAACCCAAACTGTCAAGACATCAAACGCAATACCAATAACACAACAAAACAACCACACAAACAAACCATCTCAAATACATCAACCACGGTCACGCACTCACAAATACTTGCAGCACAACCCGTAATCACAACTTACGGCTACGTACTCACAAGCACCCACAAATACAAACCATAATCTGTGCCATAAACCACAGTCACGCAACTCACCTTAATATCTCAGAGGCTTTTGAATAACCTACAGACACATAAAATCAATCAATACAAATATCTAACCAACACCCCAACAAAATACATATTCACAATCACAAAAACCCTTACCGATTCGGGTCCGCATGAGCGATGCTATTCCCCAAACTACTCAAGTTCCTCGAAGATCTCTGCGACAGAACCACTAAACATCTTAAATAACCCAAAACTATCGGACCAGAACACTGGATTTGCGATGAAATTCGCTTACCAATCAACGAACTCTCGGACGAACGGTAAAGCTCTAAGGGTTCACGAACAACTCCTCAAATAGATCGACAACTGGCAGATTTTCTGTGATAGATCAACATTAATACCTTAATAATGAGATCTGATCGGAACAGAATTACAAAAATCACAAAGGAATCGCTTACACCTTCACGAACCTTGATTCTCGGCCAAATTCTCCAAAACTCGAAGCTCTAGGGTTCTTAGCTCTGGCTGCGCAAACTCTCTGTGTTATGCGACTCTAAAACCCTCAAAACTCTTATACTAATCGTCCCTTAAGTTTAATCCACGAATTGGACCTTGGTCCTTAAGAAAAACCCACCAAAAACTCATAAATAATGACCCATCTTCATAATATGACTCGGCCCTTCATACCACCGCCTTATTCCATACTTAGAATATATTTCACGAGTTTGGGTCTTGACAAAACTCGATTTGATTGAACCAATCAAATTTGGGTCACAAAACACCTTAATCCGCATATCCGGTTCCATAACCAACCCAAAATATCAAAATCTCCTTAAACCGATTCCAGCTCGTTCGTTTGTCACTAATTTCCAAAATATTAGGATTGATCGAAACAGAAATTGATTTGACCGAGCCAATTGGTCCAAGCCCAATAATTTCCCCTATTTGGTCTGTAGTCCTTCTTTAATGAATCCTGGTCCAATCAGGAATTCTAGATGGCCCAGCCAAATTCCACCTCGACCCAACTTAATCACTTTCCAAAATAATTCAACCCTGACATCCCCAGCTTGAGCCGACCATTTTCATTTTTTGGACAACTTGTCCTAAATCGGACCAAACCTGTCCGGATCCGACCAGAACTGTCTGAACGTGACCAAACTCCATTTTCCGACCAACTTGTCCATTTCCAGACCAAACATGTCCATTTCCAGACCAAACTCCATTTTCCGACCAAACATGTTTTTCCGAACACACATGTCTTTCCGAACACACATGTCCGAACAACCGAATCTGTCCGAATGACAAAACCTCGAACTTTCTCGACTGACCGTAACATTGCCCGTACCGAGACTCCATTGCCCGGAACACAGGTGTTACAATTCACCCCCACCTCAATTGGATTCGTCCTCGGATCCATCATCTTTCTTGGTTTTTACTTGCTTACCAAACCCCTTCTTAAAATGGACTTTCATCACCTCTTCCGGTTCCCACGTGACTTCTTCCTCTCCGTCACGATCCCAAACAACATTCAACATCCTAATGGACTTTTTCTTTACAACCTTTTTCTTTTTGCCTATCACCTTGACCGGCCTACCCGCAATACTCATATTCGGTTGTAAGTCCGAAGGTACACTAGGCAAAACTGTGTCTCTAGAGGTTATGCACTTCTTTAGCATAGAAACATGAAACACCTTATGAAATGCAAACATTGCCGGAGGCAATTCCAACTTATAGGCAACCGGTCTGATTCTTTCCAGAATCTTATACAGTCCTATATACCTCGGTGACAACTTAGAGCTCATCAATGCCAGATCTTTCCTCTTATATGTGATCATCTTTAGATACACTAGATCCCCCACGGCAAACTCCAAATCTCTACGATGCTTATCCGCATAACTCTTTTGTCTATCCTGAGACTCTTTCATTTTAGCTTTCACAACTTTGATTCTCTCAGTGGTCTCTTGAACAAAATCTTGACCCAAAATGCTACGCTCCTCCACTTGGGTCCAACATACGGGTGTACGACAAGGCCGTCCGTATAAGGCCTCGAACGGTGACATACCAATGCTTGCATGAAAACTGTTGTTGTATGCAAACTCTGCCAAACTCAAATGGTCTGTCCATCTTTCACCCCAATCCAAAACACATGCCCGCAACATATCCTCTAGCGTTTGAATAGTACGCTCGGACTGACCATCCGTCTGCGGATGATGTGTGGTACTCATATGCACTTTTGTGCCAAACTTCTTCTGAAGCTCTCTCCTAAACTTACCAGCAAACTTAGAATCTCTATCAGACACTATACTAGCCGGTACCCCATGTAACCGTACAATCTCCTTAACATACAACTCGGCTAACCTTTCTGCACTATCCTTTTTACACATTGGAAGGAAATGTGCAGCCTTAGTCAATCGATCTACGATTACCCAAATCGCATTCTTCTTCTCACACACCGGCAATCCGGTCACAAAATCCATGGTGATTCGATCCCACTTCCATTTGGGAATTGGTAAACTTCTCAACAACCCACCCGGAACTTGGTGTTCCGCCTTAACTTGCTGACAAACGGGGCAACTTGCCACCCAACCCGCAACATCCCATTTCTTACCATTCCAATGGTAATAACGCTTAAGGACGTGATACATCTTGGTGGTACCCGGATGTATCGACAACTTGGACTGATGTGCTTCCTTTAAAATTTCTTCCCTTAAACTCTTATCATTAGGAACACACACCCGACCATTAACCAAAATTGTACCATTGCTCGAAGTTTGATACTCCGTCTTATCATTCTGTGCCACTCCTACTAAGTTAGCATCCATCCCTTGGGCAATCCGTACCCGAGTCAATAGATCGGCTTGATCCGCGACTCCTAAACCCAACGGTTCTGTCTCATCCGTTAAGACATTCAATCTCAATGAGCCAATCATACCAATAAGACCTTCTATGTCCTTCTCGGTATCTCTCACAACTCTTTTTCTACTCAAAGCATCGGCCACTAAATTAGCCTTACCAGGATGGTAAGCTATTTCCAAGTCATAATCCGCCACAAACTCCATCCATCTCCTATGCCTAAGATTCAACTCGGGCTGAGTGAAGATGTACTTCAAACTCTTATGGTCCGTGAATACGTGCACCTTTTCCCCATACAAATATGATCTCCAAATCTTAAGTGCAAATACCACCACGGCCATTTCCAAATCATGGGTGGGATAGTTACCTTCATGCTTTTTCAATTGCCTAGAAGCATAAGCTATCACTTTGTCCTTTTGCATCAGAACACACCCAAGCCCAATTCTAGATGCATCCGTATAAACTACATACGGTACACCTGGTTCAGGTAATGCCAACACCAGCGTATTGGTAAGCATCTCCTTAAGCTTACAAAAACCCAACTCGCACTCTTCGGACCAAACAAACGATACATCCTTCCTAGTAAGCTTGGTCAACGAGTTAGCCATACGCGCAAAACCTTTCACAAACCTTCTATAATACCCGGCTAATCCTAAGAAACTTCGGATTTCGGTAGCATTTCTTGGCCTCGGCCAATCTTCAATTGCCCTAATCTTTTCCGAGTCCACGGACACTCCTTTGTCCAAGACCACATGACCCAAAAATCCAATCTCCCTTTGCCAAAAACTACACTTACTTAATTTGGCAAACAACTTATGCTCACGGAGCTTACTCATCACAACCCTTAAGTGATGCTCGTGGTCCTCACGAGTCTTGGAATAAACAAAAATGTCATCAATAAATACTATCACAAACTCATCTAAGTATTCTCGAAACACATTGTTCATCAACTTCATAAATGCTGCTGGGGCATTCGTCAACCCAAACGGCATGACCACGAACTCAAAATGCCCATAGCGCGTCCTAAAGGCCGTCTTCCGCACATCCACTTCATCAATTGGGATTTGATGATAACCCGATGCCAAATCCATCATGGAAAACCATGTGGCTCCCCGTAACTGATCCAACAATTCATCAATCCTTGGCAATGGGTACCTATTCTTCACTGTTACCCTATTTAATCCACGGTAATCAATGCAAAGTTGAAAGGTTCCATCCTTCTTCTTTACAAACAATACCGGAGCTCCCCACGGTGAACTACTAGCTCTTATGAATCCTTTTTCCATAAGTTCACCCAACTGCTTCTTAAGCTCAGCCATCTTAGCAGGTGCCATCCTATACGGCGCCTTAGAAATTGGAGGTGTACCGGGCTCAAGCTCAATTGTAAACGGATCCGACCTTAATAGTGGCAATCCGGTTATTTCACGAAACACATCTTTAAAATCTTGGACAACCAGAATGTCCTCCAACTCCAACTCACTACCCTCCTTCACCGTAGTGATAGTAGCCAAATACGCCTCACATCCTCTCTTTAACAAACGCTCCACTTGAATGGCCGATACAATCAAACTTTCGGAAGTCGGTCTAACACCTTGGTAAACCAACATCCGTTTCCCCATTTCAAAGTTCACCCTTCCCCGATGACAATCCAAGTGAGCCTTGTACTTCCCAAGCCAATCCATGCCTAGGATCACGTCGTATGTTTCTACCGGACATATAACTAGGTCGGCTGGCATATCTACTCTTCCAATCCAAGTAGGCACGTCTCTGACCCTTCCTAAGGTCCTCATGAGTTGCCCACCGGCTGCCCTAACCCATCCTTGGTGGCTTCCCGGTTTCTTCCGGAAACCGCCTCTACCGATCATCTCTGGTTTCACGAAACAATGCGAAGCTCCCGAGTCAAACAAAACATGGGTCTCTATTCCACCCATACTCAATGTATTGTTTAGGGACAATCTGCAACCCCAAACCCCAAAGCTAAGTTCACACGAACTTAACCAACACCACGCCAAACGGCTTCATAAACCATTCATCACAACAATTTCTCAAAATTAATAACAACCCAAAAGACTTACCACGAGACTTGGCGTTGGAAGGATGGTTTTACCCCAATCAAATCACTAACTAGATAGCCCTAGAACCAAGCATGCTCTGATACCAATTTGTAACATACTTGTTACAGATTGTATCAGATTACGACTACAATAAACTCAAGCAAATGCACAACCAAACAATCCTAGGATCCAACCATGCTCTGATACCAATTTGTAACACCCCTATCTGTAAAATCTGCCCTAACAATGCTGTTAACCGGTAGACCTCAAAAATTTTCTCGATAATTCTCTAAGTCTCAAACGAGGTTTCCGGATTTCCTCTAATTCAAAGTTTATATGCACAGCGGAACTACAACACTTAAGTCATGCAAGCGAGTCTCAAAATTTCTCAAATAAATTTCATTCAACTAACCAAATCTCAACAAAAGAATTCCTAAATAATTCAATAACTTAATTATCTCAAATACTCGCTAACATGGATCTTAAGCAACTAAACATCAAACTCAAAGCACAAAATAATAAAATTAACTAAACTCAAACTCCCAATAAAACCATCCGTCCCATCCAACGCCTCCAGGTCCCGCGAGCTCCTCCTTTAATCTTTATTACCTGCATCAACGAGTGGATGCGTAAACAACAAAAGTTGCCTAGTGAAGCGATCGTCCCGTCTAACCGGTTTAACCTATCAAATAAGGTTCAATTACATGCGATTAATTATGTCAATATTATTGTAAAGCAACGGTTCCCTCAAACGCATATGCCAAAACACACACACACAACAAACGGAACCCAAACTGTCAAGAAATCAAATGCAATACCAATAACACAACAAAACAACCACACAAACAAACCATCTCAAATACATCAACCACGGTCACGCACTCACAAATACTTGCAGCACAACCCGTAATCACAACTTACGGCTACGTACTCACAAGCACCCACAAATACAAACCATAATAGGTGCCATAAACCATAGTCACGCAACTCACCTTAATATCTCAGAGCCTTTTGATTAACCTACAGACACATAAAATCAATCAATACAAATATCTAACCAACACCCCAACAAAATACATACTAACAATCACAAAAACCCTTACCGATTCGGGTCCGCATGAGCTATGCTAACCAAATCCCCAAACTACTCAAGCTCCTCGAAGATCTCTGCGACAGAACCACTAAACATCTTAAATAACCCAAAACTATCGGACCAGAACACTGGATTTGCGATGAAATTCGCTTACCAATCGATGAACTCTCGGACGAACGGTAAAGCTCTAAGGGTTCACAAACAACTCCTCAAATAGATCGACAACTGGCAGATTTTCTGTGATAGATCAACATTAGTACCTTAATAATGAGATCTGATCGGAACAGAATTACAAAAATCACAAAGGAATCGCTTACCCCTTCACGAACCTTGATTCTCGGCCAAATTCTCCAAAACTCGAAGCTCTAGGGTTCTTAGCTCTGGCTGTGCAAACTCTCTGTGTTATGCGACTCTAAAACCCTCAAAACTCTTATACTAATCGTCCCTTAAGTTTAATCCACGAATTGGACCTTGGTCCTTAAGAAAAACCCACCAAAAACTCACAAATAATGGCCCATCTTCATAATATGACTCGGCCCTTCATACCACCGCCTTATTCCATACTTTGAATATATTTCACGAGTTTGGGTCTTGACAAAACTCGATTTGACTGAACCAATCAAATTTGGGTCACAAAACACCTTAATCCGCATATCCGGTTCCATAACAACCCCAAAATATCAAAATCTCCTTAAACCGATTCCAGCTCGTTCGTTTGTCACTAATTCCCAAAATATTAGGATTGATCGAAACAGAAATTGATTTGACCGAGCCAATTGGTCCAAGCCCAATAATTTCCCCTATTTGGTCCGTAGTCCTTCTTTAATGAATCCTGGTCCAATCAGGAATTCTAGATGGCCCAGCCAAGTTCCACCTCGACCCAACTTAATCATTTTCCAAAATAATTCAACCCTGACTTCCCCAGCCTGAGCCGACCATTTTCATTTTTCGGACAACTTGTCCTAAATCGGACCAAACCTGTCCGGATCCGACCAGAACTGTCCGAACGTGACCAAACTCCATTTTCCAGACCAACTTGTCCATTTCCAGACCAAACATATCCTTTTCCTGACCAAACTCCATTTTCCGACCAAACATATTTTTCCGAACACACATGTCCGAACAACCGAATCTGTCCGAATGACAAAACCTCGGACTTTCTCGACTAACCGTAACATTGCCCGTACCGAGACTCCATTGCCCGGAACACGGGTGTTACAGAAAAACTTGGAGTTAAACTCCTCCATAAAATCCGCCCAAGCCATCTCAGCCTGAACTCTCCGGGCTGCCACACCCCTCCACCAGAGATGCACATCACCCTCTAGATAATGGACCACAATGTCCACTTGGTATCCCGCGGGACACCTACTCGAGAGGAAATTCCTCTCTAACCTCCTCAACCACGCATCAGCGTTCTCAGGATTAGCACCTCCAGGGAAAAACCCCGGGCCTATCCTCTGCATCTGCTCCATCATCCTAAGGTAGGATGGGAGCTCCTCAGCAACCACAGCTGCTACCTGAGGCTGAACCTCAACACCCACCGGAGCCACAGGAGCCTGATCAGGTACCCTCTCTGGTAACCGCTCCAACAACACCGTCAAGAGATTACCCAAGCGATCAATAGGAGCCTGAACATCACCCGCTGCCACTCTCGCAGCACCCGCTGCTATACCCGTAGGTATACCTGCAGCACCAGCTGGAACACGCAAGCCAGACACACCGTCAGACCCCACCTGACTCGCAAGCGAATCCTCGACCCGCTCCTCCACAACATGACCCCGGCCACGGCCACGGCCTCTACCACGCCCTCTAGCCATCTGCACTCGCAAGAACAAAGACTAAGGACACTAAAACACAATCATCACAATAAAGATAACTTACCGTGGAATCGCACAAGGCTCGAAGAGGATGATTCTAAGACCCCATGCAATACCCAACTAACCCTGAGCCACCCAGGATCATAGAACCGTTTAGGCTCTGATACCAAACTGTGGCGACCCGATTTTTTGTTTTTTTTTTTTTTGCAATTAACCAACATAAATACTTAGTATTAAAATGCCCATACATTTTAAATACTCTCCAAGTACTTACACAAAAACCACAATACAATACCAAGCATAGAATACGCAATTCTACAATACAACGGAAAATACAAAACCACACGGCAAAGCAAACAACCCCGGGTCCTAATCATCCTCTCCCTCCGAACCTTCGATTCCACGATCACACTTTATCTTTACCTGCATCGACAAAAGTGATGAATCAACATTTGGAAAACCAAACGCTGAGTGAGATTGATCCTCCCAACAACAGGTATGCGAAAACCCACAAGCAAGGCAGAGTGAGGCCACAGTGGTGAACAACCACAATCAATTCACGCATGAACAAGATTCACCACAAGCCCTATCAATTCCTAACATCAACACATGCAAGGCAATCAATAGCAAACATGTCTAGCACCATAGCAATTCGACACACACGAAAGCTAACCAGGAGACACATAAGACAACCACACAAAGACGGCCATCGGTCCAACCTGACCGATGGACCTGACCGATAAACCCCATCGGTCTGTCCTAACCACTACAACTGTCCTGGCGAATTGCCAGGAAAAGCTGCAACCGACCCATCGGTCTCTCTTGACCGATGGACCTGACCGCTAGGTCCCAGCGGTCTGTCCTAACCGCTACAAGTGTCCTTGCAAAATGCCAGGAACACTGCAACACAACCCATCGGTCCAACTTGACCGATGGACCTGACCGATAAACCCCATCGGTCTTCTCCAACCGCTGCAAGTGTCCTTGCGAATTGCCAGGAACACTGCCACACGACCCATCGGTCTGACCTGACCGATAGACCCAACCGATAGGTTCCAGCGGCCACTTCCATCGGTCAGGCATGACCGATGGAACCGACGGAAACCACTAAACTTGACTTAGACCAAGCTTACCAAGCACCAAACACAATAATCAAGGTTCATCAACAATACACAAGCTTAAACACACTAGATTAAGCTTAACAACCAGACTACAAGGCCTCTAAGCAACCTAGGCACACCCTCAAAGCTTGTCTAAACCCCACAAACCCCCAAACAAGGCCTAAGCCTCCTTTGGTCACAACTCACCTTAGAAATGGGTTGAACTAGCCTCTATGGAACTCCCCAAGCTTTAGAAGACTCCTCCTCCTTCCCTAGCCTTTCCGTGAACCACCAGCTCCAAGATCTCCTCTTACAAGCTTCTCCCAAGCTAACACACAACAGATCCGAGCTCAAGAACTCCCTAGAACCCTTCCTCTTGCTCCCTTAGGTCACGGCAAGCTCACACAAGCTCAGCCCAGCTTACGCCAAAACTCACAAGCTTCAGCCACTCTTTTCCTCCAAGCTCACAAGCTCACACACACAAGGAGAACAAGCTTCTCACAAGAACTAAGCTTCACCAAGCTTACAAACCCACTTCTCTACTCCTTTCCCTCATCTCTCTCTCGTCAAACCAGCCCAAACTTCAGCCAACAAAAATGGCAACTCACGATGGAGAAGAAGAAGAAGAGAAGAAAAAGAAAGCCAACACAACTTTCCAACCTTATGAGAAAAACCCCAAAACTTCCGAAACAAATTATGACACCCCGGGAACAAAATCCAAATTGATCAATTTCACCCGTTAATCAATTTCTCGGGATTTGTCTAAGGTTCATAAACTCGAAAGGACATCCCAATTAATTAACGATAATTAATTTCCGGGACACGGGCGTTACAATAGCGGAGTTATTTTTTTTTGTTTAGCCGCAAGATATTCAAAATAGTCGCCGCTGATTTATTTTTACAGTTGTCGCGCATTTATTTTCTCTTGTTGTGGCGGACTTGTTTGTATATGTTACTGCACACTTATTTCTCACGTTGCTGCACAGTTATTGAAATCATGTTATCGCACAGTTATTCCCTCTTGTTGTGGCGGATTTAATGTATATGTGAATGCACAATTTTTTTTATAGTTACCGCAGACTTTTTTTAATAGTTACCGCACAGTTTTTGCTTTTGTTACTGCACACTTATTTCTAACGTTGCTGCACATATATTTGTAATGTTACTGCACATTTATTTCCTCTTGCTGTGGCGGACTTATTTGTAATGTTACTGCACACTTTTTCTTATAGTTGCCACACACTTTTTTTAATAGTTACAGCACATTTTTTTTAACATTACCGCACACTTTTTTAATAGTTACTGCACACTTATTCGTAACGTTACTGCACATATATTTTCTCTTGTTGTGGCAGCCTTATTTGTAATGTTACTGCACACTTTTTCTTATCGTTACCGCACACTTTGTTTTACTTTGGCTGCAGAATTGTTTATACTTTGGCTGCGGATTTAGTTTTTCTGGCTGCGAATTTGTTTATTTTTTGGCTGCGGACTTGTTTTCTTTGGCTGTGGATTTGTTTTACTTTGGCTGCAGACTTGTTGTTATTAGTTACTACAGATTTGTATAATGAAATCTGGACCACAAGATATAGGGTTTTCCCTTGGCGTCATCTTCTCCTTCACCTCGTTCCCCTTAGTGTTTTTTTTTGGGGCAGCCATCTTCATCTTCCTCTTTCTTCATCATTTCTCTCTGATTTTGACCTTGTTTTCTTCATTTTCTTCCTCTTGGCATAAGTTTTGTCCTTTTTTCATTTTCTTCCACTTGTATGTGGAAAATGGAGGTTTGAAAAGTGTAGATGGTTGTTTCTTGTTGATGTTTGAAGATTAAAAAACAATGTTCAACATCAAAATAAATCTGCGGCAACATAAAAAAACAATGTTCAATAGCAAAATAAATCCGCGACAACATATAAATACCCATTTTCAAAACTAAATTAAATCTGCGACAACATATAAATACCCCTTATAAATACTAAATTAAATCTGCGGTAACATCAAATTATCCTCCTCCACCTCCTCCGTAACCACCACCACAACCTCCGCTACGGTATCCACCACAGCCTCCTCCGCCGCCACCGCTTCCATATGACTGAGCCTCATTGACAGTGATGCTACGTCTGTCAAGCTCTTGTCCTTTCATTCCTTCGATCGCATCCTTCATCGATTTCTCATCCTTGAAGGTGACGAATCCAAATCCCTTTGATCTTTCAGTCTCACGATCGTTAATGATCTGTGAAAGATTAAACGAAGCAAAATCAGCAAATTTAAAATCGAATACAGTTGAAACAAAGAATGAGATCTACGAAATCACAAAAAAAAAACATAAAAAAACCCAATTTATTTCCGAGCTCATCGAGGATTTAGATCGGAACAAAAAAACAAAAAACACATATCGGAACAGATCCGTCGAGGATTGAGATGGGAACAGATGTGCGGCCAAAGAGTAAGCAAATGTGCGGCCAAAGAACAAATGTGCGGCCAAATAGTAAACAAATGTGCAGCCAAATTATAAACAAATGTGCAGCCAAATAATAATGCACAACAAACAACAACTGTGCATCCAAAGAATAAGCAACTCAAACAAGTGTGCGGTTAAGAAAAAAAACAGATCTAGACTTTAAATCTGCAGCCAAATAAGATTAACTCAGCAAACAAACCTTAACGAGGTGAAGATGAAACCGTGGTGAATCAGAGGCGATGGTGAAGCAGCGACGGCGGCGAGCAGCACCTGACGGCAGCGACACAAAACTTAACAAACAAGTCTGCGGTAAGATATAAAAAGAACAAATAAATCTGTGATAACACAAAACTAAACAAACAAGTCCGCAGTAACAGAGGACGAAGATGAAACGGCAGTGGAGATTGGAACGAACGACAAACCCACGAGGCTCTGGCCTCCCCCTGTTCTTCTATCTTTCATTTTCTCGGCTTAGGAGGTGTTCCATCAATGGCTGAGGCGGATCTGGCGAGTTGAAGACTTTCGGAGACGGCGGAGGCTGGGGTGGTTGAGGATGGCGGTTCCTTCTGACGGTGGACGGAAAGGAGAAGACGAAAAGAAAAGAACGAGAAGACGGCGGATCAAGGAGAAAACGCAAGGAGAAGAAGGACGGGTCTAAAGGACGCAGACGGCGGAGCAATGAGCAAGGAGAAGAAGGATGACGGCGGAGGAAGGAGAAGAACGAAGGCGACGGCGGAGGAAGAAGAAGGATGAAGACGATGACGGAGGAAGGAGAAGAACGAAGACGACAGCGGAAGAAGGAGAAGAACGAAGACACAGCGGAGGAAGGAGCATGTTATTATGTTAGGTTTTTTTTTTTAGGGTTAATGGCAATTTCGTTATTATGTTTGGTTAGTTTGGTTTTCTAGTTTTTTAACCAAAAAAATTGATCCATTTTTTTACCTTAAGTCATTTTAGTTATTTCTGCTAAAATCTGGGTCATTTCAAGCAATTCCCACATAACGAAATGAAAAAGAAAAATTCAGATATTTTTAGAAGGAAAAGAAAAAGAATAATTCTAGATATTTTTTGTTGTTCTTGCTTTTTGCATATATTTTTTGCTTTTCTAGTTCTCCATTTCATTTGTGTAAAGCCAAGTAGCCAACTCACTCCGTAGTCAATATTTCTACAATAACCTTTCGAATAACGTTATCTCATAAATAAATAAAATTGATGTATCTAATCTGTTACCAAACTGTCATTGGCTTAGTGGGACAGACACCCCATGAGCCGTCTCCTTGGCTTCTGCTTCATAGTTTCTTCTTCTTTCTCCCTTCTCTCTCAGCCCATCTTCCCATTTCCACTTTCATCAAATCATAACCCTAAAGTTTCAACCTTTATTCACCGTCTCTCTCTGTTCTTCATCTTCCTCTGTTTCAAGCTATGAAAAAAAGAAGAAACTTTCTCTTGTTTCCAATTTCATTTCTTCGTCTTCTTACCTTTTCTGAATATGATTCTAATGGAGACATCACAGCTATGCTTGCTCTCAAGAAAAGCTTAAACCCACCTGTTTCTTTTGGTTGGTCTGACCCAGACCCATGTAAATGGACTCACATTGTTTGTACAGGGAAGAAACGTGTAACCCGGATCCAAATCGGGCATTCGGGTCTTCAAGGTACACTTCCAACAAATCTCAATACTTTAACAGAGCTTGAAAGACTTGAGCTTCAATGGAACAACATCTCTGGTTCTGTTCCTTCTTTAAGTGGTTTAGCTTCTTTACAAGTCTTGATGTTATGTAACAACAACTTCGATTCAATCCCTTTTGATGTCTTCGAAGACTTATCTTCATTACAATCTGTTGAAATCGATAACAATCCTTTTAAAGCTTGGGAAATTCCAGAGAGTTTGAGAAACGCTTCAGAATTTCTCAGCTAATTCAGCTAATGTTTCCGGTTCATTACCCGGTTTTCTTGGACCGGATGAGTTTTCCGGTTTATCGATTCTGCATTTGGCTTTCAATAACTTAGAAGGTGACTTGCCTTTGAGTCTAGCTGGCTCACAGATTCAATCATTGTGGCTTAATGGTCAGAAGCTAACTGGTTCAATCAATGTTCTTCAGAACATGACTGGTTTAAGAGAAGTTTGGCTTCATTCCAACGCGTTTTCAGGTCCTTTACCGGATTTTTCGGGTCTGCAAGAGCTTGAGAGCTTGAGCTTAAGGGATAACGCGTTCACCGGGCCGGTTCCTATGTCTTTGATCAGTCTTGAGTCGCTTAAAGTTGTGAACTTGACGAATAATCATCTCTAAGGACCAGTTCCTGAGTTTAAAAGCTCGGTTTCGGTTGATTTGGATAAAGATTCAAATAGCTTTTGCTTGTCTAGTCCTGGTGAGTGTGATCCTAGAGTGAAGTCTTTGCTTTTGATTGCTAGTTCTTTGCATTATCCTCAGCGGTTCGCTGAGAGTTGGAAAGGTATTGATCCTTGTAGTAATTGGATTGGGATAGCTTGTAGCAATGGGAACATTACTGTTATTAATCTTGAGAAAATGGGACTAGCCGGGACGATTAGTCCCGAGTTTGGTAACATCAAATCGCTTCAAAGGATCGTTCTTGGAATCAATAATCTTACTGGTACGATTCCTCAAGAGCTTACAACGTTACCTAATCTCAAAACACTCGATGTTTCAAGTAACCAGCTTTATGGGAAGGTCCCGGGTTTTAGAAACAATGTGGTTGTGAATACTAATGGCAATCCTGACATTGGAAAGGATAAAAGCTCTTTGTCTTCTCCCGGTTTTTCCACACCTTCAGGTGGTTCGGGTTCTGGGATCAATGGTGATAAGGACAGGAGAGGAATGAAGTCTTCGACTTTAATAGGAATCATCATTGCTTCGGTTCTTGGAGGTCTATTATCAATCTTCTTGATTGGATTATTAGTTATCTGTTGGTACAAGAAGAGGCAAAAGCAGTTCAATAGAGGCGAGAGCTCAAACGCGGTTGTGATACATCCGCGGCATTCAGGTTCTGACAATGAGAGTGTTAAAATCACAGTAGCGGGTTCAAGTGTAAGCGTTGGAGGCATAAGTGATACCTACACGCTTCCTGGTACAAGCGAGGTAGGAGATAATATACAAATGGTGGAAGCAGGAAACATGTTGATCTCAATCCAAGTGCTTCGTTCTGTGACTAACAACTTCAGTGAAGATAACATTTTGGGATCAGGAGGTTTCGGGGTTGTGTATAAAGGCGAATTGCACGATGGAACCCAGATCGCAGTTAAAAGAATGGAGAATGGTGTGATTACTGGTAAAGGTTTTGCCGAATTCAAATCAGAGATTGCGGTTTAAACTAAAGTTAGGCATTGCCATTTGGTTACACTTCTCGGTTATTGTTTGGATGGGAATGAGAAGCTTCTTGTGTATGAGTATATACCTCAAGGAACATTGAGTAGGCATTTGTTTGAATGGTCAGAGGAAGGACTTAAGCCTCTGTTGTGGAAACAGAGATTGACTTTAGCCTTAGATGTTGCAAGAGGTGTTGAGTATCTCCATGGCTTAGCTCACCAGAGCTTCATTCACAGAGATCTTAAGCCTTCAAACATTCTCCTTGGTGATGATATGAGGGCTAAAGTTGCAGACTTTGGACTCGTTCATCTCGCGACTCTCGCCCCTGAAGGGAAAGGATCGATTGAGACTAGAATCGCTGGAACATTCGGTTACTTGGCACCTGAATATGCAGGTTAGTTTGTTATTTCAATGTTTCGTTTTTTCGATTTGATAATTAATTTTGAGTAAAGACTGATTCTTGATGATAATTATGATCTTGATTATTGCAGTAACGGGTCGTGTGACCACTAAGGTCGATGTGTATAGCTTCGGGGTGATTCTAATGGAACTTATAACAGGAAGAAAATCGCTGGACGAATCACAACCAGTAGAGAGCATTCAATTAGTCTCATTATTCAAACGAATGTACATCAACAAAGAATCATCATTCAAGAAAGCAATCGACCCAACGATAGACCTAGACGAAGAAACTCTAGCTAGTGTTCACACTGTTGCTGAGCTAGCAGGCCATTGCTGTGCTTGTGAGCCTTACCAAAGACCAGACATGGGACACGCAGTGAACATTCTGTCTTCACTCGTCGAGCTATGGAAACCATCAGATCAGAATCCAGAAGACATATACGGTATCGATCTCGACATGTCTTTGCCTCAAGCTCTTAAGAAATGGCAAGCTTATGAAGGAAGAAGTGATCTTGAATCTTCGACTTCATCGCTTTTACCTAGCTTGGACAACACGCAGATGTGTATTCCCACTAGACCTTATGGATTTGCTGAGTCTTTCACTTCAGTAGATGGACGATGAATGAGATTTCACAAATTCTCAGATTTTATTTTTTTATGTATATTTGTGTTTCCTCTTCATCTTGTTTCCTTACTATTCCTTTATGTTTCTTGTGATGCAAGTAACATTTAAGGTTTAATTTGTGTTTCTTGATATTATTTGGTGTTTTTATTTAGAAAAGGTGATGTATGTTGTGTAATCTTATGTTTGTGGAAAATGGTAATGACACTGAGGTAGAATGGTTTCGCATTGGATCCATCTTCACATGCATGTCTCTTTTGTTTGGATATTCAATTTTTTAATATCTTTATAAATTGACACTTCTTGTTTGGATCCAAACCAAAAGGACCTCTATTTCTGTGATTTTAAATTAATTTCATTACTATATATTTATTATGAGCCGAAGACTGGTTTCGAGATTCTCATTTCTAAATCTCCTAAAGAGCAATTATATATAAGTACCAACGCATATAGTTGATCTGCCTATTGTATGATTTTGAACATATAATTTTGATAATTCTTGTTGAGAGAGAAAAAAATGGAGTATTTGAATCCAAGATAAAGTTAATATTTTTCGAGTTTATATGTTGGTTAGACCATAAACCATTGAGAAAAAACTAGATTTTTTTTACGGCAAAAAAAACTAATATTTTGAATGCAAAATGTTAATAAAATTTTCAGTTTTATCTTTATTATTTTACTGTGTTAACCAATGAAAAAAGTATATAGTAATAACAAGAGATAAAATATATGATACTAAAAAGAGTGTATAATGAAAAGGAGGGAGTGTGGTTTAAAATGATAAAAGGAACATTTTTAGAGTATTTTTAATTGAGAAAGATTATTATGAGTTTATGACAATGTTAGGCGACAGTTCAACCAATTCAAGCAATAAATAAAGTTTTGATCATGACAGGATTACAATAATTCCATTATGTCCAAGGATTGTATTTTTGTTTTGTTAGGAATTATTTAATTACCGGTTTGTATAAAACAGCAGAACTTGAAATGGATATTCAACTATGTAAGAGTTTCATTTTTTTACACAAAATAAAACTTAGGACCAAATTTTTTAAGGTATATGCACTAACTAACCTTACATTTTCCAGTAATTAAGTAAATGATCTTGGTCATTTCTTTTAGGTAAATAACATTTTGGTTTATTACGAATAGAATTTTGTTAAAAAGTTGATTACAATTTACCTTCACATTATTAAAAGTTTTGCGCATGCAAATAGTATGCTATTTTAGGAGAAAATATGTATCATGCATATTTATTTTAACAAGTTGTTTTTCTAAATGTCACATTATTTCATAAAAACATATAATTTCACTTGCGAGAGTATTTTTAACAAGCAAACCATGACTATATGTTATCTATTAATCTGATTCAGGATAGATATAGAAAACTCTTCCATTTATATATCTAAAATTTTCATCATAATAAAATATTATGAAAACTTAGACAAACAAATACAGATTCGTCAACTTTTAAATGATTAAAATGCATATATATATATTTTCCTCTATTTTTATATTTTGTAAATTCACCAATCAGTTCTTCTTTTTTCAACTTGTTTGACCATTCACATCATAGTGGGCTGATTTTAGTAACGTTGTATTTTGCAAATAATCTCAAATGTTTTAAAGTATGTGGATCTGATTCGTGTTAGACTAGAGACTCCAAAGAGAAAAGAGTCTCCACGAAAGAAGACTCTCGAAGATTCGGAATATCTAATCAAAAACTTAATCACTAAGATGAAGCCCAAGTTCAACTCACGAACAGTTAAGCCCACCACTCACAAGTCATTGTTAACCCAGTGATCTCACCAAATTCGTGCAAGCTGAACCGGATTGGTTCTGCACCAACGTTTCCCCCCCCCCAACGAGACACCACATCTCGTTCTTACTTATCCGCAATTGTCTTGAAAGTAGATAACCCACCGTCTTAGCGGACCAAACGTAGGAGCTATTGACCAGTTTAGGAATTATACCTAAACGTAAGATCTTTTCCCTCCAAAGGAGATTTCGCTTCTCCGTAATGTCTTGGTGGGTATGCCGTTACTTCATCAGAACTAGCCATCTGATAATACATAAACAAGCCGGGACAAAATATTTCACCTTCAACGATCACTTAATAACTTCTAGAAATTAAACTCAGATGTCGGAAACTTGCCATAAAGCTCAACAAATAACTTAAATAAATACCTTTTGTCCTTTTTTCATTGCAGAACACGTCTGAATATCAACGAGAAATGCAGATGATAACGCGACTGATAACGCGAAATGCGGTGACGGAAAAGCTTCAGAGAGAGGCGGAGCACGACCGTAAGAAGATTCGCCGGAAATGGAGGTTAGGGTTTGCGCTTCGATTTTCCCTCTGTTCTTTTAACATTAGAGTTATTTCCGAGTTATTTAAGTAATTAACTCGGCCTCCTTTAAAAACAAAAATAACTGTTAAAGAAATTAAAAATAATATATAACAAACTATATTAGGCTTAAACACGGCTCAGTTAACATTGACTCCAGTAATTGAACCGTCCGAAATTAAATTAGCCAGGCGGAAAAAATAAAATCAGCCAATAAATTTAAATTTAGCCTTGTCAAAGATATAACTGACCTAGAATTTTTTTAAATAGGCCAACGGGACTGAAATCAGCCGTATTATTATCCAGGAAATCAGTCGAGCTCTCATAAAGCAGCCAGTTTTTATTAAATCAGCCGGAATCTCATATATCAGCTAGTTTTAGACACTTTACACTCAAGGGAAAGACGCTTTTCCCCTGGCCTTCCAACCCTTGTTCTCCTAATGATACAGTTGTAGTCTTGACCGTCAGTGCTTTTGGACAAAGGGATTCCCCAGAATTGTTTGTTCGTATCTACGATTCTGAACACACATGTTCTGTAACAGAGCCTTCTAATCGATCCAGACAAGCGACACCGGATATCGTGGGAGCATTGTACAGGGACTTTCTTGGCGATACTGATCCTTGAGTGAAACCTAAAAGTGTCGGAGTAATCATTACCAAGCATTTTGGTGTGAAGGTAAATAGTTTCTTGAGACTGAATATTCTGGTTGTGGCTGAGGAAATAGTTTTCTCGCTGATTTATTCGTCTCTGATTTATTAATGGAGGCCGACTTTTGATAACGACAAGGCTTAGATATCGATAATGTGGCTGACTTTAGGTTTGACATGGCTGAATTTTGTTATATATCGTGGCTGAATAATTGTTTGTATCCGGGAGATTGTGGTGTGTATGCTCTGAAGTATGTCGAGTGTCTAGCGCTTGGTGTGAGGTTTGATGGCCTATGCGACACAATCATGCTCGAATTTCCGGAAATAAAATTGCGTGCTAAATCTTATAAACGCGACACCTATTATCTTTTCGCAGATCTATGATAGTAGTTTGAGTTTCTTTGTCTTAATTTTTTTTATATGTACATTTTCTATTAGCTCAGAATTTCCAGCGTGTTGCAATTTGCTTAGACTGGATGATTGGTTGTCTAATGTCATATCCGATCATAAAATATTGTACTTTGGTTAGCTTTTATTTTACTCTTTGACCAGTGAATATTGTTGTATTATTGCTCTGTGGCAGCTCCTTAATTGAATGCAACTGCTGATGTCATCAAGGCTTTGAGCAAAAAAAAAATAGAGTTTTGGCTTAGATATTGAGACATTTCTGTAGAGAGGAAGGCTTGCTACACGTAGATGGGGTATGCTATTTGACTATTGAACTCATAGACCCAAAATTTGGGGTTTATAAATTTTATAGGTTAATTTTCGGTTCTTTGATATAATATTGTGATTTCAACCTCTAACAATCATGATAGGAAACCTCTTCGAGAAGAACGTGATTATCTATAGTAAAGCCAAAAGCTCTGCATTAGGAATCAACAAGAAGTATCATTAGGACCCCAAAAGAATATGGTTAAGAGGTGCACATTTATTCAAGGATATATGGGACACTGCAACGATTTAGTTACATGTACAAGCTTGGAAGTCGGATGTTACATATTTTTGTGTTTGGATTTGGAAAATGATTTTGAGGTTGATAAAATTCATCAAAGAACTGTGCAAAATAGTTCCTTATTGTAAGGAATTCATGTCTTCTCATATAGAAAACTAAAGTAGGTAGTACTTCACTCAATTTCTTTTTTTTCTTTAAATTATAAAATATTCTTAATATCTAATATGGATTTAGACAACACAAAAACATGAAAACGCAGCAAACGAATTTGGCATCAATTTCATAACAAATTTCAATTTGTAAATTAGAGTTAAGAGTCTAGTCAATGTTTTCTTCGAGGAGCTGCATTTAAAACTCAATCTTACTTACAATTCGTAAGCTAAATATATATATATATATATATATATATATTATCATCTAATTTTTACTAATATAAAAATGTCCTTCGTATATTCCACATTCTCATGTATAGATTAAATTCATGAAATTAACCAAATCAACCAAATCAATCTGGAAAAGGTTAAAAAAAGTTTATTTTGTATTAAGTTTGCCTGCCAATCAACTTTTGCTTCTATTTATATTTTGTTTGCCTTGTTGATTTGATTTTGTAGGGGACAAACTTACAATTTTTGGGTCTACATAAGTTCAGACTTACCGGAATAGCTACTCGAAAAGTAACATTTGAGGCAGATGATCCAATAAGGTGTTGCACCCACAGGTTTGAAACACATCTTTATGCGCGCAAACATAAAGATTTCTTAACTGTAATTACCACACCAGTTCCGCCAGCTCCAGGTAAACCGTAAATGGATAATGCACCCTTTGTTGTCCATTTGACAGTTTTTTTTTTTTTTTTTTTTTTTTAGTGTGTCTAAATCTTTATTGGTCAATGTCTACTTGTGTATCGCAGAGGAAGAAGGCGACTGTTGTTGCTTTTAGCATACTTGCTTCAGTATGATGATTCCTTGAAAGGTGTTGATATGCCCGATTGGTTACCTGAGGATGCCAGTAATAAGCTGCAATACTACGAGGTGATCCCTCCCTCTTTAGTCTTAAGGCGGTTTCCAGTTTCTCTTAAATGTGGTTGACATGATTCGCAGATGAAAGAATCAGAGGTGGAAGAACACAAAGAATGGCTTCACTTATATGCAGAACTCGCCTTGTTATCCAAGTTGAAAGATTACAAGGTAAGTCCAAAAGACTTGTGGTGCAGATTCAAAAGAGGGGAAGATTAATGATCTCTTGGTGTTGTTGCAGTTAGAATTTTCATTTGAGCTGGGAAAGATCATTGTGCAAAGCAGACAAGTTGTGGAGCCAAAGAAGATGATGGTGAAGGCTGAGGATGCAATCTTCTACATGAGCTTCAAAAGCACTGACGGTCAAGACTACAACTGTATCATTAGGAGAACAAGGGTTGGAAGGCCAGGGGAAAAGCGTCTTTCCCTTGAGTGTAAAGTGTCTAAAACTAGCTGATGTATGAGATTTCGGCTGATTTAATAAAAACTGGCTGCTATATGAGATCTCGACTGATTTCCTGGATAATAATACGGCTGATTTCAATCCCGTTGGCCTATTTAAAAAAATTCTAGGTGTGTTATATCTTTGACAAGGCTAAATTTAAATTTATTGGCTGATTTTATCTTTTTCGACCAATTTTTTGATTCACCTATTTCTCCCTATTGGATTGTAAAGAGCCTTACTTTCATGTTTATTATACATTACAACTGATATATGGTACTTTACGGCTGATGTTTAGTACCCTACAACTGATTTATGGTACTTTTCGGCTGAGTTATCTTCAACGGTTTAGGGGTTTAGTGTATATTACGGCCGGGTTAATCTATGTTACGACTGATTTATTAATATTTTCTGACTGACTTGATTTTTAATTTTGTAGCACCTGTCGGCGTTCTTTAGACTCCTCAGGAAACGGCACTCGCAAAAGCCATGTCCATTCCATGACACCCGAATTGCGTTTATAGACATTTGGTTCTGTTCTTGGTGGGCGAGAGATTATCCTCAGTTCAAGATAAACCCCAAGAAATTCAACTTCAGGGGATCAGATGGGTATGAGAAAATATTCAACGGTCAGCTTCCCGCAGACCATCAAACAAATATGAAGTGGTATATCGATGTGGACTTCCTGTTCATTCTTCACCAAACCGGAGGTAATCACTGGGTAACTTTGCACGTTGATTTGAAACAAAAGAAGATAGACTGTTATGATAGTATCATGGGAGAAGCTTCAGAGGAACAAGACAAGCGTATTCGTGATTTCTGTTCACCGTTCACGACGATGATACCAGCTATTCTCAATGAGTTTGTTCCTCACGATATCCGAGAACCCAGCTATCAAGCGTTTAAGTTCAGAAGAAGGAGAGGCATCCCTCAAAACGAGAATCCGGGAGATTGTGGTGTGTATGCTCTGAAGTATGTCGAGTGTCTAGCGCTTGGTGTGAGGTTTGATGGCCTATGCGACACAATCATGCAGCCTCTACGTAACAAGATGGCAGCGGAGATTTTAGACGAGGCACCGGACTTTCTTGTGGGTCTCGGTATATGACTTTTGCAGGTTTATTTTGTACTTAAAATGCTGATTTCTTACCACGTTTATATCGACAGTCAGCCTTTTAAATTATAACTCACCCGTTTAAGTAAGTTAACTCAGCCACTAAAATAATAACTCCGCCTTATAGTTGAGTTAACTTGGCCATAGTACTAACTCCACCTTAATAATAACTTCAGTATGATGACCTGGCTCGTTTTCTCGGGTTGCATTTAAGCGGCAAAATCAGAAACGAAGCCATACAAAGCCATTCAACTGATACCAAAACACAAATCATTATAACCGAAATACCAAAACACAATTCATTCTAAATATCCGAAATACCAAAACACAAAATGGGTGAAACTGATAATGTTTGCTTCACCTACCAAAGCCATTACAAAAACAGGCTAATCCGATCACGTCCTAAAGGTAAGAAAAAGTATGAATCAAACTTACATCATCAAAGAGTACTCTATAAGCATTTAGTACACGTCCTTTTCCGCTACAATACTCTAGCGCGCTTAGCAATATGTAAAGCTACTCTAGGTCGCATGGGCCACCTCATTGGCTGCGATTCCCCTGAAACACATTAATAAATCAACTGTTGTAAAGCATACATTCAAACTTTCATGTACTAGTCACTAGAATCATAACCAAATAGGAGAGAATACGGACTCAAGTATCAATACATATTTATGAAGTTAGGAACTTACAGTGGAAAAGATGTTTAGCCAAAGTTTCATTAGATATAAACTCTGCAACAAGTAGTCTCACTTCACTCATAACAACTCGGACGGAACTCGGGACCATTTGTTCTTCGCATGTCCCTATACTTTTACGGTGTGGATTGATATTGTGGGCGACTTGCTTGGCGTTCCACCTAAGCCAGTTTTTATTAAATCAGCTGTGTCGTTTGACTGAATTAAAAATTTATGTCAGCCGGAATCTCATATATCAGCTAGCTTAAGTACCCAGTCGTGTCACTTGGCCGATTTAAAATTATAAATCAATGGTAAGAGAGATATATTTTTTTAATTATTTTAATTTTAATTTTATTTTCAATTGTTCCAAGGTTAAAATGGGTATATCACTTATATGAGTTAAATGAAGGTTATTTAGATTACATAGAGGTTATGCAGCTCACTTTTCTTTGCATAAGGTCAGTACAGCATTTGCTCCCAAAATGGATATAAGGGCACGCTGGGCCAAAAAGATTATATAGTTTCTTTCTTGGTCTGACATCAATATTTTTGTTCTATTTATCTCATACACATGTTAGGCTATTGATAGAGTAGATCAATGTCTGTGTGTCTTAATTTATATGCTCTTAAGTAAACCATACTTCAAATTTATATGCTTTTTGTCTAAATTCATTACAGGGAAATCGAGATACTGCAAAATTTATTACATATTTCCCACTTTTTATGGAGTTTATTTTTTGGTATGGTATCAATATTCTTCTTGTTCTGTTTTATCTCTTGCATCTATTAGATCATTGATAGAGAAGACCAATCTCTGTGTGAATCACTTAAAAGATGAATTTCTCTTTGTCTTACTCATTACATGGAAACAAAACTATAACATCCACCACCTTACCACCACCAATTTTTCTACTCAACCAAACCTAAAACACATTTAAAATTATTTCACCAACCAATTCCACCAAACGCCTCACATTTCATCCCATAAATACACACCTCTACCTCCTTATTTCTCACAACTCAACCCACCGTCTTCTCTCTAATCCAACACTTCAAACATCAATAACTTCATCTCAAACATCCGAGACCACTGATGGAACCGCATCTACGATACGAGTCCAGATCATCAAACTTCTCCTCCATCCGCCTTGGGACGCGCCATCACGCACCGGTCAAAGGTAGGTGAATTGTCCGAGTTGACTCGGTTGACTCGGCGAGTTGACTCAATTGACTCGGTGATTTCCCTCGATTGACTTTTGACCAAGTTGACTGTTTACCGTTGACTCAATTATCTCAATTACAGTTTAAATTTGTAATGTAAGGCCTTCGGCCAATTTGGTAAAAACCAAATCAATCTAAAACAAATTTTATCTTCTTCTCTTACTCTCTCTATTATCATCGTTATCCATAATTGTTCTTCGAGAAGATCCTTCTTCCTCTTTGTTTGATTTGTTCTGTTGATGTCACCTTGTGCATAAGAACATGCCATGGACTGTGTCTGAAGCTAGACCAGTGGAGAGATTGTAATAGTTGGTGAGGGATGATTGGTTGATAAGAGTTGAGAGAAGAGTGTTGGGATTTGTGTTGTAAGTTGATAAAGAATAAAGCCAATACTTCGATTATTCACAACGGAACACACAAATATGACTAACGATCGTAGTAAACTCTAGCCAAATCCACAGTAATAAAACGATTTGGTTGATTTCAAGAATTTAATCTATACATGAGAATGTGGAATATACGAAGGACATTTTTATATTAGTAAAAATTAGATGATAATATATATATATATGGCTTACGAATTGTAAGTAAGATTGAGCTTTAAATGCTGCTCCTCGAAGAAAACATTAACTAGACTCTTAACTCTAATTTACAAATTGAAATTTGTTATGAAATTGATGCCAAATTCGTTTGCTGTGTTTTCATGTTTTTGTGTTGTCTAAATCCATATTAGATATGAAGTATATTTTATAATGTAAAGAAAAAAACAAATTGAGTGAAGTACTACCTACTTTAGTTTTCTATATGAGAAGACATGAATTCCTTACAATAAGGAACTATTTTGCACAGTTCTTTGATGAATTTTATCAACCTCAAAATCATTTTTCAAATCCAAACACAAAAATATGTAACATCCGACTTCCAAGCTTGTACATGTAACTAAATCGTTGCAGTGTCCCATATATCCTTGAATAAATGTGCACCTCTTAACCATATTCTTTTGGGGTCCTAATGATACTTCTCGTTGATTCCTAATGCAGAGCTTTTGGCTTTACTTTAGATAATCACGTCCTTCTCGAAGAGGTTTCCTATCATATAATTGTTGGAGGTTGAAATCACAATATTATATCAAAGAACGGAAAATTAACCTATAAAATTTATAAACCCCAAAATTTGGGTCTATGAGTTCAATAGTCAAATAGCATACCCCATCTACGTGTAGCAAGCCTTCCTCTCTACAGAAATGTCTCAATATCTAAGCCAAAACTCTGTTTTTTTTTTGCTCAAAGCCTTGATGACATCAACAGTTGCATTCAATTAAGAAGCCGCCACAGAGCAATAATACAACAATATTCACTGGTCAAAGAGTAAATAAAAGCTAACCAAAGTACAATATTTTATGATCGGATATGACATTAGACAACCAATCATCCAGTCTAAGCAAATTGCAACACACTGGAAATTCTGAGCTCATAGAAAATGTACATATAAAAAAACATTAAGACAAAGAAACTCAAACTACTATCATAGATATGCGAAAAGATGGTGATAGATTTGCAATATACTCTAACTGAGTATCATATAATTCAATTCAACCATGAAGGTTCGAGAAAGGTGACAGAAGAACATTTTACCTCTCACAATGGTTTTAGAATTTGTTGGAAATTGATATTCCTTCCACTGTTTCTCATAGTCATAGCATTAACATAAATAAATGAGAATTAAGACTCAATAAAAACACAAGATATAATGATATTCAATCTTCTGTCATATCCAAAAGAACAAACGTTATCTCTTTAAACACAACAAACAAAAGTTATGTAGATTAATCTAATAAGTAAACAAAAGTTATCCAAAAGCTATCATAACCAGGAAGGAGGCTAAACAAATTTAGAAAATCAATATTGCTATATAACATGTGTTCAAACTATATAACTCGTGGCTTGTGGCTCGTGGCTCGTGGCTTGTGGCTAGTAGCTCGTGGTAATGGGCCTCCAGAGACCCATTATAATTTTAAAATAGCAATCCCAAAAAATACTTTATATATTTACTAGATACACAATTATTAAAGGAATATCTATGGTCATAAAGCATGGGACCTGTGCAAGACCAAAAACAACACGGTAATTCTTATTCATTTAATTTTACATTAGAGTTATGCAAAAAGCAACATAATTCAGAATGCTGCATGTGGTATAACCCTAGAGTCTAGTAAGTTAAGGACTCTTCGATTTAAACTTTGTTTTTCAACAAATTATTTTTAATCCTATTCTCTAACGTTTATGATATGTTTTCATTTTCTTGCCTGGTTATTTAGATGACAAGGACAAGGAGATTCATGGTAAGGCTAACACGGCTCGACTACGTGTATTTGGTCTCTTTCATATATTCTCGTTGACGTTATGGAAGAAGTTCGAGGTTTTTTTTTCCAGTTTTTACTTTGGGTATGATCGGTTGTTTTTGATATAATATTCCTAAAATAAATGAGATTAATATAAATGAAAAACAAAAATAATAATGAGAGTAAATTTTATGCTAATCATACTAGATCAGTCATAACCATAATTTATTGAGCTCAAAATACTTTTTTTCTAATTGGATATTTGCTACAGTAAATCTGAATATTTTTTTTATTGCTAACCATACTTTCCAGTCATGGCCAATATTTGGCCATATTTTTGTTTCGGTATATTTTGAAGTCATTATACATTATATTTAAAATCTAAAAAATAGTCATTTCACTTACTTTTTGGTAGTATAATTATGAATCATGAAAAAAAAGAAATCAATCATGAAAAAAAGAAAAAAGAAAAATATTTTTCTTTCTAAAATTGAAAAATAGAAAACATGATAAATGACAAACTCAAAATCTCTAATTAATCAAAATTGCGACATAAATTATATGAACCGAATTTTACTGGTATAATTAAAATCAACTCTTAAACTCAATTCGAAAAGAATTAGTACTGATTCCTCTATACAAATATGTATTTCTTCTGCACTAAAATGGCTTTTTAACATGTTTAAACTCATTTGAAGAATCAGAACGATCAACAAAACCATTCATCTTCATAACTTTATTTTATTATCTTCAACAACTCAGTCACCTTCTCCTTTGTTCCTTCACCACAGCCAACTTGTAACATCACTACAAGCTTCTTAAACGCACATAATCTCAATGTTTCTTCAACCTCAGATCCATCTCCACTTTTACAAATCTTCCACATCACTGACACCAAATTCTTCTTCTCAGAAATCTTCAAAATCTTCTTCACCAAAATCGGAATCACTAACTCGTTTCTTCTCACTTCCTCTCTTCCTTTATTACTTTCACAAATCGTGTTTAAAACCATTAACGCGTTCTCGCAAACGCTGTTTTCTGAATCCACTAACATCTCCACTGTTAAAGACACAAGATCCAATTCAAGAAATCTTGATATGGTCTCTGGTTTTATAGAGATTATGTTATGGATTGAAATAAGAGAGTTAACGCATGTAGATTCTTGAAGAATCGATTTCAAGAATGCTTCTTCGACGCCATTGATCTTTGTTAATGCGTGAACGTGAGCTTCGTTAAGCTCAAGAAGCTCCTTAACCAAAAACGCAGCGTTTTGATCTCCATTCCTCAAAAGTTGGACCAAATGCTGAACTAACCTTTTTGAAAGAAAAGGAAGCTGCATAACCTATATGTAATCTGTATAACCTTCATTTAACCCAGAAATGTGATATTCCCATTTAAACCTTGATTCAATTGAAAATTAAATTGAAATTTAAAAAAATCAGATGTCCATGTCATCGTCTTCATCATCTTCCCGACATTGAATAACGAAACAAAGAAAAATCATCTCCGATTCCTGCATCTTCTCCGACGATCCTCCTCCGTCACCGGCGATCTCCTTTTCTATTCTCCGGTCATCCAGTTCCGAAACTCCTTCCTCTTCTCAGAAATCCTCAAACTCCTTCCGCCATTGTCAAAGAGGTGAGATTTTGATCTCTTCAATATGTTGATTATGACTTTTAATCTCTTCAATGTAAGTGTTATATATGAGTAATAGTTTAAATTTGAGTTTGGATTAGAGGCATTGTCAAATCATGGTTTGGAATTCGACGAGTGGATCTGGGTAGAATCGCAGTTACTGTTGGTAAAGTAAGTTCGAAAGTTAAACTCAGATAAACTGAAGTTAAACTATTTTACAGGGTTAAACTAAGTTAAAACATGTTGCAGGAGTTAAACCTAGTTAAACTAAAGTTAAATGACAGTGTTAAACTAAGTTAAACTATGTTGCAGGAGTTAAACTAAGTTAAACTGAAGTTAAACTAAGTTATGTTGTAGTTAAACTAAGTAAAACTGAAGTTAAACTGAGGTTAAATTTAGTTAAACTATACACATTATACATTGATGTTTTTTATTATTTATTTGCAGGGGACAATGACGCTCATTTATTTCGATTATGGTGGACATTATTCACATAGGGGAGATGTTGTTAAATGGAATCCAAAAGAATTTGAAATATATTCTTTATTTACGTATGGTAGTGCGAAGATATTCAATTACTCATCGTTGGTTGAGAAAATACGTAGAAAAATGAATGTAGATGAAGCGACGAGGTTGAAATTAAGTTACATTCATGGAGTATTGCAGAGAGTATCTTATATATACGATGAAAATGATGTCTTGGGATACATATGGTTATGTGAAAATAAAGAGTAAGTTGTTTTGCACGTGGAGGTAGTGGAAGGTGTTGAACAAACCCGGAAAAGTTCACAAGCTTCAAGACAAGAGATAACGTCTGGTAATCAAATAAAGTTATGGGAATTTGTGACGAGGTTAGGAATGATGCTGGAGATAATGTAGATAAAGTTGGTTGTTTCCCAGAAATTGGAGAATCATCAGAATCTTTTGCTGGATGGGATATTGTTCCTTGTAATCCAGATATTGGAAACAATGAATTGGGTGTAGATGATTGTGAAGGTACACAAGGTGATATGGATGTCGATGAATATCGAGGCACAATTGCTTATCCGGGTGTCGATAACTATCAAGGTTCACCTGTTGTAGAACCATATGAGGTTGTGGATGTTGTAGAGGTTGAATGGGATGATGGCATTGATATGAGGGTAAAACAAGAATTTGATAGTAAGCGCGAAGTCCAAGATTTAGTTGATAGAGCTGTACACAAGCATTGCTCCGAGGTCGCTACGATCAAGTCACCACGTAAGTTGTTCGTGTATAAATGTCGAGGTATTGGTTGCAAATGGTCAGAAAAGGGTTCAGATCGTTGGTCTGTTAGAACATACAACAAGATGCATACATGCTCTCGGCTAACTACGAGTACAAGCAACATTAAAAAAAAGGAAACAACCGCGATTAGTTGCATCAGTTGTGCATAAAGATTATTCAAATGTATATGAAACTCCAACCCCAAAAATGTTGATTGGTTTAGTGCAAAGAAGGCTAAGTTGTGAGGTCTCATATAGTACCGCTTTTGTGACGACCCGGTTTTTTTTTTTTTTTACTAACAAACATAAATACTTAGTATTAAAATGCCCATACATTTTAAATACTCTCCAAGTACTTACACAAAAACCACAATACAATACCAAGCATAGAATACGCAATTCTACAATACAGCAGAAAATACAACACAAAACGGTAAAGCAAACAACCCCGGGTCCTAATCATCCTCTCCCTTCGTACGTTTGATTCCACGATCACACCTTATCTTTACCTGCATCGACAAAAGTGATGCATCAACATTTGGAAAACCAAACGCTGAGTGAGATTGATCCTCCCAACAACAGGTATGCGAAAACCACACGCATGAAAAGATTTACCACGAAGGCCCTATCAATTGCTAACATCAACACATGCAAAGGCAATCAATAGCAAACATGTCTAGCACCATAGCAATCGACACCCACGAAAGCTAACCAGGAGACACACAAGACAACCACACAAGTACGGCCATCGGTCCAACCTGACCGATGGACCCGACCGATAAATCCCAACGGTCTGTCCTGACCGCTGCAACTGTCCTAGCGAATTGCCGGGAAACGGTGCAACCAACCTCATCGGTCTGTCCTGACCGATGGACCTCACCGATACAACCCATCGGCCCGTCCTAACCGCTACAACTGTCCTGGCGAATTACCGGGAAAAGCTGCAACCGACCCATCGGTCTGTCCTGACAGATAGACCTGACCGCTAGGTCCTAGTGGTCTGTTCTGACCGCTACAAGTGTCCTTGCGAAATGCCAGGAACACTGCCACATGACCCATTGGTCTGTCCTGACCGATGGACCCAACCGATAAACCCCATCGGTCTGCTCTAACCGCTGCAAATGTCCTTGCGAAATGCCAGGAACACCGCAACACAACCCATCGGTCTGTCCTGACCGATGGATCCAACCGATAGGTTCCAGCGCCCACTTCCTGACCGATGGAAACTACGGAAACCACTAAACTTGACTTAGACCAAGCTTAACAAGCACCAAACACAAAAATCAAGGTTTACCAACAATACACAAGCTTAAACACACTAGATTAAGCTTAACAACCCGACCACAAAGCCTCTAAGAAACCTAGGCACACCCTCAAAGCTTGTCTAAACCCCAACAAACCCCCAAACAAGGTCTAAGCCACCTTTGGTCACAACTCACCTTAGAAATGGATTGATCTAGCCTCTATGGAACTTCCCAAGCTTTAGAAGGAACCCTCATCAATTTCACAAGCCACGTCCAAGCTCAGCCCCAACTCCAAATCTTTTTCCCAAGCTCCACAAGCTCACCCACACTTGATTCTACTAGAACCAACTCAACCAAGCTCCACCAAGCTCAACTCTCTTCTACTCTTCTCTCTAGAACTCTCACAAAGCTCACAAACACCAATAATGGCGTGGACAAGATGGAGAAGATGAAGGAAGAGAAAAATATCTCATGTTTCGGAATTGCCCTCTAGCCCTTCGGTTTCCCGCTTCTCTACTGAATAACCCCAAACTTTCGAAACGACTTATGACACCCCCGGAACAAATCCAAATTAATTATTTCAACCCCATAATTAATTTCTCGAGATTTGTCTAAGAGCATCATTATTGCAAGAACCCCAAATGGGGTCTTAGAAATTTATTTATTATTATTTTGTTTTGATCAAGAAAGAGGGGTTCTTAAAATTAAGAAACTGTATCTAAAAACTCTTAAATAAGAACCGGTTCTTAATAAGAGTTTCTTAACGCACAATTACCGATGCAGTTTATAATATTTTAATACTAAGAACTCCTCTTTAAGAACCCCATTTTTCTTGCAATAATGATGCTCTAAGGTTCATAAACTCGAAAGGACATCCCAATTAATTAACCGATAATTAATTTCTGGGACACGGGCGTTACAATTCTCCCCCACTAACATAGATTCGACCTCGAATCTATGTTACCGTTCATCTCTAATGAACCCAAATCGTCGCAACGATTACTTAAACCTTGGCCAACCCGGCCAACTCACACACACATGTACACGCATGTACACACGAGGCCTATAACTAACCTCCGAGGTTTCCCACTCAGTCTCTCTATGCTTACGACACCGCAGCATCATATGTACTTATTGCTCATCCCAGGGTTCAAGACACCGCAGCATCTCCGAACTCTAGGCTCTAACATACCCCGCAGGATATCCTCTATACCTCGCAAGGTATAACCCATACCACAGCACCCAAGACACCGCAGCATCTCTGAGTTCTGGGTATCTACCGTACCACTCTCCTCGGGGCAATATAACCCTCATGAATCTCCGATATCCCATACCTCTCAATTCTAGGCCATATAACCCTCTTGAGTCTCCGATATACTTTTACCCCTCAATTCTGGGCAATATAACCTACGTCTAGGTTATACACCTTACGAATCCACGGTATCGTATATCACTCTTGGCTATATACCCTCCGAATCCACGGTATCTCATATCACTCTAGGCTATACTCCACACGAGTCTAAATACATTGCCAGTTACACTCTTAGGCCTGCAGTCCTTCGAGTTAACGGCACTAGAGGAACTAGTCCTCTCACTGAGCAATAGGCCACATATCTATAAGCATCTCCGACTGATCTACCTCCCGTGATTCGTGTATCCTCGCAAGGTAACACTGGTATCACCCATATTCCACACCCAAAATATCTGCCGTGCATAACCAACCAAGGCTATAGCACCGGTACCCAACACTTCGGCACCACATAATATTTTCCTGATTATGTACCAAGCCTTTAAACTCTCTTAAAAGCTTTTCCATGGCACTCGTGCCATTACCATTAAGAACCACCGTCTTATTACTCACATGCTTTAACGCTTTTTAACACTAAAACGAAAGCAATCCAAGACTCGCAAGTCAAATAATAATAAGGAAAACTCACATCTTATTATTAAACATCATAATGTAACATCGTCATACATAACGGCAATACAAAATGAAATACACACAGTATACAGGTACAAACCGAAACTGGAACCACTCGATGGAACTCAAGCAGCAGCCTGCTTCTGGAACCACTTCCGGAACTGCATTTCCATCCGAGCCTCTGGCTCCCAAGTTTCCTCCTGCACCCCATCACAGTCCCACAGAACTCGCATCATCGGAATCTTCTTCCGACGAAGCTCCTTGACCCTCCGCTCGAGAACTCTCAAAGGTCTCGCCTCAACGGTCATATTGGGCTGGAGATCTGACGGAATCTCACCCAATACCTCGTCACCCCTATGCAAACACTTTTTCAGCATCGACACATGGAAGACCTTATGAAATGCATGCATAATCTCGGGTAACTCCAACCGATACGCTACCGGTCCAACACGCTCTACAATCCAGAACGGCCCCATATACCTCGGACTCAACTTAGTCGCAGTAATGGACCTGTTCAGACCTCTCAGACAAGCCATCTTGAGATACACTCTATCTTCCACCTCAAACACAAGCTCTTTCCACCTCTTATCGGCATAACTCTTTTGCCGATCCTGGGCCTCTTTCATGTTCAGCTTCAAAACCCGGATCCTCTCTGTGGTTTCCTGATCAAAACTCGCACCCAATGTGCTCCTCTCCCCCACTTGAGTCCAACACAAAGGTGTACGACATGGCCTCCCATACAGAGCCTCGTATGGAGCCATCCCAATACTCGCCTGGTAGCTATTGTTATACACAAACTCTACCAAGCTCAAGTGATCTACCCAATGACCACCCCAATCCAGCACGCACATCCTCAACAAATCCTCTAGAGTCTGGATGGTCCTCTCGGACTGCCCATCTGTCTGAGGATGATAAGCCGTACTCATGTGCACCCTCGTGCCCATCTCCGTCTGAAACGCATTCCAGAACTCAGATGTGAACTTAGGATCCTGGTCCGAGACAATGCTCTCCGGTACTCCATACAGTCTCACAATCTCCTGTACGTACTTCCTAGCCAAAACTGCAAACCCATCGGTCTTCTTAATGGCTAGAAAACGTGCACACTTAGTCAATCGATCAACGATGACCCAGATAGCATCCTTTGTCTGAGAAACTGGTAATCCCACCACGAAATCCATCGTGATCATATCCCACTTCCACTCTGGAATGGGTAAACTCCGCAACAAACCACTCGGAACCTGATGCTCTGCCTTCACTAACTGGCACATGTTGCACGCCGCAACCCAGTTAGCAACATCCTTCTTCATCCCGACCCAATGATAATACCACTTAAGATCCCGGTACATCTTAGTCGCTCCTGGATGAATCGAAAATATACTCGCATGAGCCTCACTCAGGATCTCTCGCCTCAAATCCTCATCCAAAGGTACGCATACCCTCCCACTAACAAGGATAGTGCCATTCGGAGAACCTTATACTCAGAACCCGATTCTCTCGAAGCCTTAACCAAGCCCTCATCTTTTTCCTGAGCCAGCCGAACTCTGCTCAAAAGATCTGCCTGATTAGCTGCCTCTAAGCCCAACGGTTCCTGAGATACAACACACAAACGCAATGTGCTAATCTCGCTCACCAAAGACTCAACCTCATGCTTCTGAGCCAAAGCCATCCGTTTCCGACTCAACGCATCCGCAACCAGATTAGCCTTACCAGGATGGTAAGCTATCTCCAGATCATAATCGGCCACTAGCTCCATCCAGCGCCTCTGCCTCAAATTCAACTCAGGCTGAGTGAAAACCACACGCAAGGCATACAACCATAAACACAATTCACGCATGAAAAGATTTACCACGAAGGCCCTATCAATTCCTAACATCAACGCATGCAAGGCAATCAATAGCAAACATGTCTAGCACCATAGCAATCGACACCCACGAAAGCTAACCAGGAGACACACAAGTACGGCCATCGGTCCAACCTGACCGATGGACCCGACCGATAAATTCCAACGGTCTGTCCTGACCGCTGCAACTGTCCTGGTGAATTGCCAGGAAACGGTGCAACCAACCTCATCGGTCTTTCCTGACCGATGGACCTGACTGATACAACCCATCGGCCCGTCCTAACCGCTACAACTGTCCTGGCGAATTGCCGGGAAAAGCTGCAACCGACCCATCGGTCTGTCCTGACCGATGGACCTGACCGCTAGGTCCCAGCGGTCTGTTTTGACCGCTACAAGTGTCCTTGCGAAATGCCAGGAACACTGCCACACGACCCATCGGTCTGTCCTGACCGATAGACCCAACCGATAAACCCCATCGGTCTGCTCTAACCGCTGCAAGTGTCCTTGCGAAATGCCAGGAACACCGCAACACAACCCATTGGTCTGTCCTGACCGATGGATCCAACCGATAGGTTCCAGCGGCCACTTCCATCGGTCATGCCTGACCGATGAAAACTACGGAAACCACTAAACTTGACTTAGACCAAGCTTAACAAGCACCAAACACAAAAATCAAGGTTCACCAACAATACACAAGCTTAAACACACTAGATTAAGCTTAACAACCAGACCACAAAGCCTCTAAGCAACCTAGGCACACCCTCAAAGCTTGTCTAAACCCCAACAAACCCCCAAACAAGGTCTAAGCCACCTTTGGTCACAACTCACCTTAGAAATGGATTGATCTAGCCTCTATGGAACTTCCCAAGCTTTAGAAGGAACCCTCCTCCACTTCACAAGCCACGTCTAAGCTGAGCCCCAACTTCAAATCTTTTTCCCAAGCTCCACAAGCTCACCTACACTTGATTCTACTAGAACCAACTCAACCAAGCTCCACCAAGCTCAACTCTCTTCTTCTCTTCTCTCTAGCACATGTTGGAGAAGATCAATCACGTTACGTTAACACGGCTGGAATGTTGTGAAGGAAACAAGTTTAAGTATGTTTTCTTCGCATTGGGTGCTAGTATAGAAGGATTTCAAGTAATGCGGAAAGTTATCATTGTGGATGGGACTTTTCTTAAGACTGTATATGGTGGAGTTCTTATTGTTGCAACTGCTCAAGATCCAGAGCATCACAATTATCCTCTTGCTTTTGCTGTAGTAGACAGTGAAAACGATGCAAGTTGGAGATGGTTTCTCCAAACGTTGAAAACAGTTGTGCTAGATCACCCTGAGCTTGTGTTCGTTTTTGACAGAAATAAAAGCATCATAAAAACTGTAGAGGAAGTGTATCCCAATGCTAAGCATGGATATTGTTTGTGGCATATGTCTCAGAATGTGAAATCACGTGCTTATGGCGTTAACAAAACAGAAGTTGCAGCCCAGTTTAGAGATGTGGTCGGATTTACACAGAGGTTGAGTTCCTTCGAGTTTATCATGAATTTAGGATAAGGCATCCTAAATATGCTGAGTATCTAGATGAAAGTGTTGACGATTGTAAGTGGGCAAGATGCTATTTTCCAGGAGAAAGATACAACATATACACCACCAATTCTGTTGAAAGTATCAATGGTGTGTTCAAAGATCAAAGAAAATACTCGTTGCTACCATTGTTTGATTCGATTATTGCCAAGATTTGTGAATGGTCCAACAAGCATAGGAAGGCTGCCGCGGAGGTACCACCTACACAAAAACTAGTACCATCTGTGTATAAGTTATTGCACACGAGATGTGAGATTGCAAAGAAGCTACCAATAACTGAGCTAAATAGTTTTATGCTCGAATACACGGTGATTGGAGAAGATGGCAAACGTCAAATGGTTGATCTGAGAAGCAAAAGTTGTAGTTGTAGGCGTTATGATATAGACAAATATCCGTGTGAACATGCGATTGCTGCAACTATGTTTTACGCAAAAACGTTAGATGTCGATCGACACGAGTGTTGCTCACGTTATTATTTTTCTGAGAATTGGGTGTCGGCATACTGTAAGACCTTTTATCCTGTACCGAATACATCTGCGTGGGAAGTGCCAACTCATATTTCTGGTAGATGCGTTCTGCCTCCAGATTACCCAAAAAAAAAGCAAGAACTCAAGAGGCTAGGTTTCCGTCAGTTGGGGGAACACCGAGGAAGACAGAGATCCCGAGGACTTGGAGGTTACTTTAATATGTCCACTTAGTTTATTTATTTTAATTTGTTGCAATAAGACTTGTGGTTGTTTTTGTTGTTGGTGGATGTGTATTTGATATATCAGGTATAACTTCTTAAATCAAGTAAACTATATCAAATTTATTATTACCAAGTTAAACTGCTGTTAAATTATGTGAAACTGAAGTTAAACTAGTGTTCAACTACAGTTAAACTACTGTTAAACACGGTCATATTCTTAACGGTTTAAGAAAAAATAATTGCCACATATGGTTAAGCTTAGTTAATTGCCACATACGGTTAAGCTTAGGTATTTGCCACATATCGTTAAGCGTGGTAAAAATAAATTTTAAAAATAAATGATATATTATGCATGTTCACCTTCATATCTCAGTAAAAACCATATACAATGTATGTTACTTAGCTATTACTCTCATATCAATGTAAAAATAAAATATAACTTCTATTTAATATACATAGCATCGTAAGACGATTTTAAATGTGTGTTTAAATACTAATTCTGTACCGTAAACTAGAGAAACTCATTTTAAATAAGGTTAAACTAGGTTTTATGGTTTCAACATGAAAGTTAAACTATGTATAAAATTGTTAAACTAGAAAACTAGTTATAATAGACAGTTAAACTATATGCAAATATTAAATTGAATGACGGCGCAATGTTTTTTTAATGGAATGACGGCGCAGTGTTTTTTTTATGGAATGATGGCGTCGTTTTTTTAATGGAATGACGGCACAGTTAAATATATGAAAATATTAGATGTAATAACATTGTTAAACTACAGTTAAAAAACATCATAGTTAAATTGAAAAAGCGAAGATATACAATATCATAATCAAGACTTATGCCTTTTGTTTCTTGCTAGCCCTCCCGCCTCTTCCTCCTCTTCCTCCTCTTCCTCCTCTTCCTTCTCTTCCACCTCTACCTCCTCGACCTCCTTTTTCCCCAGTGTACGGAGTGCAGGTGTTTGGACTGCTTTCGTTTCCTCTTCTTGCCTAAACCTTTGATATATTAGTATTTTGTCCCATTTTAGCTAGTCTTTTCATGTTGTTTTTGAGTCTTTTCTAGTCTTTTTGTGTCTTCTCAGGTATTTTAAGGTTATGGAGCATGGATTGAAGATATTGGAGCACATTGGAGCAAAAGAAGCAATTTGGAGCAAAAAGACGGTTTTTACGACCGAGCACTCGCTTGCATGTTCGCCAGGGTGCTCGACCTATTTTACCTAGGGACGCGTTTTTAATTAATTTTTAGAATAAAAAGAGGAGCCGCCTCAGAAAAAAGGCATCTATCATTCACGTTCTCTTTCAGACTTGAGTTCTTGTTCTAGGTTGATTTTTGTATTCAAAACTCCACCACTTTGTTCTTTCGATTTGGATTTATATTATTCAGCTTGGATCTCTATTCTCCTCTTGTCGATCAGACCATACCTTGTTTGAGAAGTTTTCCTGAACCTTATTCTATTTAATAAGTCATGAATTCATCTTTTTGCTTTGTTGTGTTCGATTGCATCATGTGTGAGTAGATCCATAGCTAGGTTAGGGTTTTCAATGGTGAGTTGGGTTGTTTATAGCTGAGCACAAATAGGAATGGAATTTATATGTCTTCGCCAATAGGGGTTCGTAATGCCTAGGTTAGCTTGATCACCTAGCCTATGATTTCTAGGTTAAACTTATTCATGAGAGTGCTCTAGGTTGCTAGAAAAATCATTGGTGAGCAATTGAGGCGCAGCCAACGAGAGTTGATTGCTGCGGTTGATTGTGAACATATTGAACCCGTTCGTTAATACTTATCGTCTTCGTTAGGTCCGGGCGAGAGTTTCGGATTCTAGGTTATTAGATAAAGGTGTCGATACATCACGAGAGTGGGGCGGCATTTATTTATGTTTGAGTTCTAGACTGGTAGTTAATTAGCCCTGAATAGTTGCTCAGTTTTATCTCCTAATCACCAGCGAAATACCTTGACCTAGTGCCTTTAATTAATTGTTTACACCGATTTTATTTTGCTGTTCCGAAAAATCACACAAAAACCATATTGTCTTAGCTTTAAATTTAAATCTCATAATTTCATAGTGTAACCTTGGTCTCTGTGGATTCGATTCCTTTTATACTATTGCGATTGTTCTGTGCACTTGCAGTATTTAATTAGGTTAAAACTCGACACATCAAGTTTTTGGCGCCGTTGCCGGGGACCAATTACTTTGCCTTTGATTTTTGATTTTGTTTTCAGTCTAAGAAACTACTGACCTTAATTTTTATTTGTTTCTGCTATGTGTCATGGTGCATGACCAGTAGAAGAACAAGAAAAAATTGCACCGAAGATCTAACAAACCTCACCAACGAAGAGTTAACTCGCATCGAACGTCAAAACCGTCAAAGGAGACTTACAGCTGCTCCGGTTATCATGGCTGAACAAGACAATGGTATGGCTGCTCAGTTACAGTTGCTAAGGAATCAGATTGCTCAGTTGAGAAGAGATCAACCGCCAGCTCCACGAGTTCAGCCGGGTATAGGGGATTCGGACAACCCCCATGCATTTTATCAAAACCGCTCAGCTATTGTTTCTCCGATAATTCAGAGGAAAGATTATGAGATCAAGCCTCAGATGATCACATTGGTGAAACAGCATCTCTTCCATGGACTGCCAGCTGAGATACCGATGGACCACATCGAAAATTTTGAAGAAATCTGCAGCACCACTGGTTCTAATGGGGTACCGTCCGAATTTCTTAAATGCAAGCTGTTTCCATTTTCTCTTGCTGACAAGGCTCAGAGGTGGTTGAAGTCATTGCCAGCTGGTTCTTTGAGGACATGGGATGAAGTTAGAGCTGCCTTTTTGGACCACTTCTACACTAAGTCCAAGATAGCCGCTCTAAGAAACAAAATTTCGTCTTTTCAACAACATTCTTGTGAAGCTTTTTGTGAGGCTTGGGAAAGACTGAAGGAATACCGTAAGGAGTGTCCTCATCATGGTTTTAAAGATGAACAGATTCTGGGGATATTTTATGATGGAGTTGAATGGGATTACCGCAATGCCCTAAATGCCGCGAGTAATGGGGATTTTATGACCAAGACTAGAGATGGTGCTTTTGAGCTGATAGAGAACCTTGCTTCAAGCTCTAGCAACAGGTCTCCTGAGTATGATAGGTCCAAGAAAGTAAACAGTGTGGATACTCAGAAGATAGATGAGCTGACGGCAAAGGTAAATTTGCTCCTACGCGAAAGTCAAAGACCCGTCAAGTTTGTGGAAGAAAATGGGGCTGCGCCCGTTTCTCAAGAGTTTGAGGAAGATGACGATGCTAGAGTACATGAGGTTAACTATGTAAGTGGTCAGGGGTATGTCCAGAACCGTGGTTTTAATCAGAATTATCGGAGCCACCCCAACCTCTCCTACCGAAGCACCAATGTCGAGAACCCATAAGACCAAGTCTATCCGCAACAAGGAGGTATCACTCAGTTACCACAAGCTCAGGGTTTTCAAAAATTCTACTCCAGCAACACTCAGGGGAAGCAGTACATCCCTAATCAGAATCAGAATCAGAATCGGTTCCAAGGAGGAAACCAACAACAAAACACAAGTTTCACGGCACCACCACAAGTTGCCTCCGCCCCCACATCTCAAGATGAACTGAAGAGTCTTATGCAGCAGCTGATGGTTCACCAACAGAAGGCGTCTACTGAGATAAATGCTAAGGTGGATCACATGTACACTGATTTAAACGCGAAGTATGAAGCTGTTACCGCACATGTGAAGAAACTTGATACACAAGTAGCCCAAACCGCCGAGGCTATCAAGAGACCAGCTGGAGCTCTTCCAGGTAAAGGTGAACTTCCCAGTAATGCATATCACGTGAATGCTGTTGAGTTGAGGAGTGGAAAGTTACTGGTACCGCCTACGATGAGAAGCTTCCACGGGAAGGCTAAGGAGAAGAATTCCGAGCATCAGGCTCAAGGGGGTGATTCTGTTGTGAAAGATGGAAGTGTTGAGGTTGAATTAAGCTCGGGAACACCTCTGGGAACTGTTCCAACCGAATCTGAAGAAAAATTTTCCGAGCACCCCAACTCTGCTACGGAGCACCTGCTCCCACAGGGTGCTCTCCCACGAAAAATTCAAAAATTCCAAAAACTCACCCAGAACGTGTCTACATACCCAAGGTCCCTTATCGAGTACCTCCAAGGAAATCTCGCAAGAATTTGGAGGATGCAAAGTGCAAGGAGATGCTTAAGGATTTGACGGTGAAGCTTCCTTTGGTTAATGCCGTGCAAATGATGCCTTCTCTCAAGCGATACATGAAGGAGCTAGTTGCTGGTAAGGTTGTTGAGGAAGAGAGTGTTATGATTGTTTCTAAGGAGTGCAGCGCCATACTTCTGAGTAAGGTGTTGAAAAAGAAGGAAGATCCTGGGAGGTTTGTTATATCGGTGAAGATAGGACCGTGCACATTCGCTTGTTCTTTGTGTGACTTAGGTTCCAGCGTCAATCTGATGCCATACTCTGTGGCTAAGTGTCTGGGATTCACCAAGTTCAAGCCTACAAAGATCTCATTGGTTTTTGCAGATCGGTCCACGAAGCTTCCGGTGGGTATTATCGAAGACATGCACATCCGAATTGGGGATACATTTATCCCAACTGATTTTGTGGTTCTGGAACTTGATGAAGAACCCAAGGACCCACTGATATTGGGTAGAGCTTTCTTATGCACGGCTCGTGCCATCATTGATGTTGAAGAAGGCATAGTTGATCTCCGTCTTGGAGATATGTTAGTTCGGTTTGAGATGAGCAAGCTTCTCAAGAAACCGATGATTGATGGACAGACATTCGTGATCGATGATGGTTCAGTGATAGCGGAGGATGTGGTTGAAGAGATTTTGGCGAATGATCCTTTAGAAGTCGCATTGACTAAACCTGAGGGTGAACACGGTTTTCTGAGTGACGACACCCATGGATTCGCCAAGTTTCTTGATTCCAACATCAGAGTGGAGGAAGGAGATAAATTTCTAAGCTTGGGAGAAGGCACAAAAAACGAGGCCCAGCGAGCACCCCAGCGAGCACAAGGAGCACCTGCTCCGAAAAATCCGATCTTGGAAGGCTCTTGGAGTGAGCTGAAAGCTCTAAAGCTTGAGTTGAAGACCCTCCCAGCAGGGCTCAGGTATGTTTTTCTTGGACCGAACTCCACCTATTCCGTTATAGTGAATGTGAACCTGAACAATGTAGAGGTTACCTTGCTTTTGTGTGAATTGAGGAAGTATAGGAAGGCTCTAGGATATTCACTAGATGATATCACTGGGATATCCCCTGACTTATGCATGCACAGGATACACCTAAAGGATGAATCTATGACTTCTGTCGAGCATCAGAGGCGGTTCAACCGTAACCTCAAGGATGTCGTCAAGAAAGAGATAATGAAACTTCTAGAGGCTGGTGTGATTTATGCGATTTCGACGTGAAGTGGGTCAGCCCTATGCATGTAGTTCCGAAGAAAGGAGGAATCACAGTGATTAAAAATGATAAGAGTGAACTGATACCAACTAGGATGGTAACCGGACATAGGATGTGCATAGATTATCGGAAATTGAATGCTGCTACTCGCAAGGATCATTTTCCTTTACCATTCATTGACCAGATGCTAGAGCGTCTAGCTAACCATCCATATTACTGCTTCCTAGATGGTTTTTCAGGATTTTTTCAGATTCCCATCCACCCGGACGATCAAGAGAAGACGACGTTCACATGTCCTTACAGCACCTTCGTGTACCGCCGTATGCCGTTCGGTTTGTGTAATGCTCCAGCAACGTTTCAACGTTGTATGATGTCTATATTTACTGACCTTATTGAGGATATTATGGAAGTATTTATGGATGACTTTTCTGTGTATGGGAATTCGTTTTCTTCTTGTTTGTCTAATTTGTGTAGGGTATTGCAAAGGTGCGAGGAGAAGCATCTAGTTCTCAACTGGGAGAAGTGTCACTTCATGGTCCGAGATGGGATAGTGCTTGGGCACAAGATATCAGAGAAAGGGATCAAAGTTGACAAGGCAAAGGTAGAAGTCATGATAAGTTTGCAACCACCTAATTCGGTTAAGGGGATCCGCAGTTTTCTGGGACATGCGGGATTTTACCATCGCTTCATCAGGGACTTCTCCAAGATTGCTAGACCTCTTACAAGATTGCTGTGTAAGGAGGTGAAGTTTGAATTTGATAGTGACTGTTTGGCGGCTTTTCATATCATTAAGGGAGCCTTGGTTAGTACACCGATAGTACAACCGCCAGATTGGGAGCTACCATTTGAGGTAATGACGGATGCAAGTGATTTTGTTGTGGGAGCTGTTCTGGGTCAGAGGAGAGACAAGAAGCTCCACGTCATTTATTATGCCAGCCGGACGATGGACGATGCTCAGTGTCGGTACGCCACAACCGAGAAGGAATTATTAGCGATTGTTTTCGCTTTTGAGAAGTTCAGGTCATACCTCGTCGGATCGAAGGTAATTGTTCACATAGACCATGCTGCATTGAAATATTTGCTGACAAAGAAGGATGCAAAGCCCAGGTTATTGAGGTGGATTCTGTTGCTACAAGAGTTCGATCTAGAGATAAAGGACAAGAAAGGGTCCGAAAATGGGGTTGCAGATCATTTGAGCAGGTTGCAGATTGAAGAAGACACACCCATGGAGGATAGTCTACCAGATGAACAGATCTATTTTATCAGCACTTGCAAAAAATTTCCGAGCACCTGACCGAGCACCCGGCCGAGCATCCGACCGAGCACCTGCTCCGCTTGTTGGAGCACCTGCTCCCGAAAATTTTTGTGAATCATTTCAAACAGGTCAGTCCTCTAGCTTCCCATGGTTTGGAGAGATTGCAAACTTCTTGGCTGCTGACAAGGTTCCTGAGAACCTAACTGGAAGCAAAAGGAAGAAGTTTTTCCACGAGGTTAGGCGGTATTATTGGGATGAACCGTTCTTGTACAAGCAGTGTTCGGATGGGCTGTATAGGAGATGTGTGACTGAGGCAGAGATCCCTGGGATTCTACAGCATTGCCACAGTTCGTCATATGCTGGGCACTTCGCTACATTCAAAACAGTTTCAAAGGCTTTACAAGCCGGTTATTGGTGGCCTACGATGTTCCGTGATGCACACAGGTTTGTCTCTAGGTGTGATGCGTGTCAAAGGCAGGGAAACATCAGTAAGCACAATGAGATGCCCCAGAATTTTATTCTGGAAGTTGAGGTTTTCGATGTATGGGGCATAGACTTCATGGGACCGTTTCCATCCTCCTACGGTAATGAATACATTCTAGTGGCTGTTGATTATGTTTCTAAGTGGGTTGAAGCGCTGGCTAGCCCAACTAATGATGCTAGAGTGGTCATAAAGATGTTCAAGAGTGTCATCTTTCCGAGGTTTGGAGTTCCAAGAGTGGTGATTAGCGATGGAGGCTCACACTTCATAAACAAGGTTTTTGAGAACTTGTTAAAGAAGAATGGTGTCACGCATAAGGTAGCTTCTCCTTATCACCCTCAAACTAGTGGACAGGTCAAGATCTCCAACAGGGAGATAAAGAGTATCCTGCAGAAGACGGTGAGCATCACGCGAAAGGATTGGTCCAAGAAGTTGGATGACGCTCTATGGGCGTATAGGACCGCGTATAAAACACCGTTGGGAACAACGCCTTTTCATTTGGTGTATGGGAAGGCATGTCACCTACCGGTGGAACTGGAGTACAAAGCAGCCTGGGCCATTAAATTGCTCAACTTCGACATCCTTCCTGCGTTTGAGAGGAGATCCATGCAGCTGCACGAGTTGGAGGAAATTAGGCATCTCGCCTACGACAACTCAAGGATTTACAAGGAGCGAATAAAAGCTTACCATGACAAGAGGATCATCCCCAGGAGTTTTTCTCCCAACGATCAGGTATTATTGTTCAACTCTCGTCTCAGATTATTTCCAGATAAGCTGAAGTCCAGATGGTCCGGCCCCTTCACGATCAAGGAGGTTAGACCACATGGAGCCGTGGTGTTGCTAAATGCGAAAGGAGACGAATTTGTGGTAAATGACCAAAGGATCAAGCCATATCTCGCTGATACACACATTGGAGAAGGTGATACTGTCACCTTAGATGATGTTCCTCACGCCTAAACGGTCCACAAAGTCGAGCTAACGACTTAAAACAAGCGTTTGGTGGGAGGCAACCCACCGGTAAGGTTTCTTGTACATAATTCATTTTAAATTTTTATTGATACTAATTTTTATATGTGATTTCATGTTTCATTCATCTATTCAAAAAAAAAAAAAAAAAAAAAGGGTATCGAGCACCCCAGAACTGGACCGAGCACCTGCTCAACCGGGGTGCTCGACGAGTCAACACAAACAAAAGGTAAATTCCAAATTTCTTTTTCCCAACCCCACTAACTCTCTCTTTTTCCTATTTTGCAGGGACATGCACTGGCCACCACTAGCCTCCAAATCTCGAAACCCTACACTCCTCTCCTTTATATCACGGACCGAGCTCCTCCATCAACATCAAACCTCCATCGCCATCTCTCTCTCTCATCTAATCCGTGACTTCGAGTTCTCCGCATCAGCCAATCTCCCTCGCCTCTCGGCTTGTCCCTTGTAAGAAAGCTCCGCCGTCTTCTAACTCCACCGCTCAACAAAACCTCTCCCGCCGCGGGAAGCTCTCGGCCGATCTCTCTCTCCGCCGAACCGCATCGCTCTTCGCTGTTCACCGCTGTCACCAACTCGCGAGTTCTCTCATAACCGCTAGCTCCACCGCAAGTTTCTCTCGACTTGCTCTCGTTCCGCCAATTACCGCCACTTCGCTCAGATCCATCACCACCACCATTTGCCCTCCCTATATCTTCTCGCCATCTTCGGCGAACCTCCACCACGTCTCCCACCCAGTCCTCACGGTTCGCCACTAGATCCTTGACTCCGATCTCCCGGTATCACTCTGTCACATCGCGCTCTTCACTCCACCGCAAGTTGCCCTCGACTATTTCACGCTCGGCCAAGCACCGCCTCTTGCCGCCGTCACTCCAAGCTCCCCGTCCCATCATGCCTCCGAAGCAGTTTTTCGCCACCAACAAGGGAAAAGGCAAAGCAAGCACCTCCACACGAGCCACTGCCTCCGAGAGACTCGCCACGCACCCGTGGCCCCGCCCCGAACACACGCCTTTCGATCTCGGAATCAAGGAGCTCCCGCCCATCTCGCCGAACTCGTGGGACACTCGCGATGCCTATTACTACAATCAGCTTCTCGGGCTGAAGCTAGAGCCCACGAGGTACATGTGCGAGATGACGCTTCAGCAACTCGGTCTCCAAGAGCAAGTTCGGAGGATCCTAAGCCATGCGCATTGCATGTCTTTTGCGTTAGAGGAAGATGTGCTTTACCCGGACCTTGTGAGACAATGCCTAGCTACCGCCACTCTCACCTACAAAAATCCGGACTCCCCAACACTTGAAGAAGGTACATTTTCGTTCTTTGCTGGAGGAACGAAGTACGACATTGCTATGTGGGATTTTTGTGTTTTGTATGGCTTCCGAGAGACGGTCACCAAGCTGGATTCACCAAAGTCGTTCGCGCAGTCCAAGGAATTCTGGAGCCATATCGCCTCGGGCCCTTACTCCTCCAACTCCGCAAGTCAAAACCACCTCCGCCATCCCGCACTTCGCATATGTGAGAGAATTTTCAGCAACATACTTTTTGCCCGGGCTGTAGGTAACAAAGTCCACATCGATGAGTTGCTGCTATTATTTTTGTGATGTGCTGATATTGTAGGGAACGGGAACACGGAGCAATTCGAGGTCTACCGTTCCAACTTAGGCATCCGCTTTGCCGAGGTCATCTGCGGAATCAAGGACAGCCCCACGGAGAACAACAAGGGCCAGCGAGTTGAGCGAATAGGGAGTCTCCTAACTCCACTTTTTTGCCATCACCGAGTGGACCTTTCCTCCGCTTCATGTGTCACCCAGCTCTCACGGATGGATATGAGGCATCTGCTCGCGTCAAAGATCATCATTGCACCATCCAACTACCAGTTCATCACTGCAACCGGGGAGTCTAACCTCATCGAACTTCTGAACCCGGTCGTGACTGCACTATTCACTATAGATGATCTAGCATTCCACCCACCACCACAGTACCTCTTCCCCATCCCGGGCCGCTTATCATCAGCTAGGGCGAGCACATCTCTTCGAAGCATATCTCGTCATGACACCGACGATGACGCCACACCGGTACCGCGCCTCGCACTTCCCTATCATGCCGCCTCTACTCAAGGTGAGTTTGATCTTCCACCCATCTCTGATGATGCTGACACTGCCGAGTATAGGAGGTGGATGATCGAGTCAACCAAGAGAAACAACAGCCTCATGCAGAGGATCATGCAAACGTTGGCACGAGGATGTTGCCACACCACCGCCGTAGCAGCTGCCTCACCACGCCCTTCAAACTCAACCTCAGGCTCCGCGCAGCCATTACGCCGTAGGAAGAGGCGAGCACCTGCTCCACCAGGGTGCTCCATGGGCGACGACCACGACACCGCGACAACTGAGTGATATCCCCCTTTACCCTCTATATCATTGTATTATCCATGTGTATTTTTAATTTCACTTGTCGCCAATCTCTCGTTGTTTTTCACACCGGAGACGGTGTCTTGTTGTTATCCAGTTATTTTATTTTATTTTATATTCTATTGAGTTTTGTTGTTGTGTCAGTCCCAAGAGTCTTAGATTTTTAGTGAATCAGGTCCTGCTGCTTGGTTTACTTTTATCGAGTATGTTTTAGAGTTTTATCGAGTCAAAAGTTTGTTTGGAAATTATGAACTTGATCTATTGGATTTATTTTCGGACTAAGGATTACTTGTATGACTCACAGCTTGGCCAAAGTTCTGTATCGGAAAGGCATTGGGCGGATTGAATATTCCCCAAAGCTCACGCTCAGCGGAAAATAGGTTGAACCTATGTCATCTCTGATTTTTATTGGACCCTAACCTGATCTTCAATTTCTTTTTCAGGGGTTTGATGTTCATTAGGGAAGACCTATTCGAGCCAAACAAGACCACGCAACTCTCCACAAAGTATGCTATTCCTCTCTCACTCCCCTTCATTACACCGAGAAAAAGAAAAGAAAAGAAAAAGAAAATAAAAAGGAGAAGTTCAAAGCAACAAGCCGAAGTGAACCAAGGGATGATGCGTAAACCCGTGTATCCTTTGTGACCTCATGGAAAGCTTGTTGTAAGGGAAACTAAAAAATCGAAGTGAACCAAGGGATGATGCGTAAACTCGTGTATCCTTTGCGACCTCATGGAGATTCGTCCCACAAAATAAAGAAGAAGCATCAGAAAGTGATGGCTGTGAAAAAAAGGGTGAAGCATCGGCAAATGAAAACCGATGGATGTGAAAAATAAACAGAAAAATGATGGCGTGGAAAGAGGGAAAGAGTGGAGAGGAAAGTTATACGGGAGAGGGTCTTTGGTTAGAAGAAGTTGGCACCTTTTGGACCGATTTCCCCTGGTAAGATCACTGCACTTTATTTTCATTAATCTATGTAAGAGATGACAGTGGCAATTCCGAAACTTCTGTTGGGTTGTGAGTTACTAAGGTTAGGTCATGAACCCCACGGCTAACTACGGTACATGTCCTAAGGTCCAGTGAAGAAGGTATGAAGTTCGAAATTTTTCCAACAAGCAAGTGAGTTCCCGTGTTTTTCAAACCTCTTCTCAGTTCTTGATCTTGTTTTGTTTGAGGACAAACAAAGGTCTAAGTCCGGGGAGTTGATATATTAGTATTTTGTCCCATTTTAGCTAGTCTTTTCATGTTGTTTTTGAGTCTTTTCTAGTATTTTTGTGTCTTCTCAGGTATTTTAAGGCTATGGAGCATGGATTGAAGATATTGGAGCACATTGGAGCAAAAGAAGCAATTTGGAGCAAAAAGATTTTTACGACCGAGCACCTGCTCGCATGCTCCGCCAGGGTGCTCGCCCAGGGTGCTCGACTTATTTTACCTAGGGACGCGTTTTTAATTAATTTTTAGAATAAAAAGAGGAGCCGCCTCAGAAAAAAGGCATCTATCATTCACGTTCTCTTTCAGAGTTGAGTTCTTGTTCTAGGTTGATTTTTGTATTCAAAACTCCACCACTTTGTTCTTTCGATTTGGATTTATATTATTCAGCTTGGATCTCTATTCTCCTCTTGTCGATCAGACCATACCTTGTTTGAGAAGTTTTCCTGAACCTTATTCTATTTAATAAATCATGAATTCATCTTTTTGCTTTGTTGTGTTCGATTGCATCATGTGTGAGTAGATCCATAGCTAGGTTAGGGTTTTCAATGGTGAGTTGGGTTGTTTATAGCTGAGCACACATAGGAATGGAATTTATATGTCTTCGCCAATAGGGGTTCGTAATGCCTAGGTTAGCTTGATCACCTAGCCTATGATTTCTAGGTTAAACTTATTCATGAGAGTGCTCTAGATTGCTAGAAAAATCATTGGTGAGCAATTGAGGCGCAGCCAACGAGAGTTGATTGCTGCGGTTGATTGTGAACATATTGAACCCGTTCGTTAATGCTTATCATCTTCGTTAGGTCCGGGCGAGAGTTTTGGATTCTAGGTTGTTAGATAAAGGTGTCGATACATCACGAGAGTGGGGCGGCATTTATTTATGTTTGAGTTCTAGACCGGTACTTAATTAGCCCTGAATAGTTGCTCAGTTTTATCTCCTAATCACCAGCGAAATACCTTGACCTAGTGCCTTTAATTAATTGTTTACACCGATTTTATTTTGCTGTTCCGAAAAATCACACAAAAACCATATTGTCTTAGCTTTAAATTTAAATCTCATAATTTCATAGTGTAACCTTGGTCTCTATGGATTTGATTCCTTTTATACTATTGCGATTGTTCTGTGCACTTGCAGTATTTAATTGGGTTAAAACTCGACACATCAACCTTCCTCCAAATTCTCAGGAGGATTGGACGTAAACACGTCATGAGGAGGAATCCAAATAACCATGGCAGTTTGAGGATCTACTGCTACACAAATAGTTGAAATTAAGGTAAAGTAAAGCAAAATGACTAGGTTCAACCATATACAAAACATAAGTTAACTTCCTTACCATCTTCATGAAGTCTGTCGACGGTAGCACCAGCAGTTGCAAAAGCATTTGCACTTGAGCCTCTAAAATAAGACCAATCTGTATAACCTACTAGACCATGAGGAGTAGAATCGTCATGGTCCATTGTCTCGGGCACAACAGTGGCTTCCGCCTCCTCTACAGATGCGCGTGCCTCATCATCCTCCTCTTCTTCTTCCTTCTCCTTATCCTCCTCCTCCTCCTTCTCCTTCTCCTCCTCCTCCTCCTCTTCCTTACCCACCTTTACCTCCTCGGCCTCCTTACCCTCATCATCCTCCTCTTCTTCCTCCTTCTCCTTATCCTCCTCCTCTTCCTGCTCCTTATCCTCCTCCTCCTCCTCTTCCTTACCCACCTCTACCTCCTCCACCTTATCCTCTTCCTCCTCTTCATCACCATCATCACCCATCTCCATAACTTTCAGATTATAATTCAGATTATAATTAGCCATAATTTCATCAACACTTAAACTAGACAAACACATTCAGATTATTTGAAAAATTTAACTTACATCTTCCAGGACTCTCGTTGTGAAACTCTTGCTCCACAAAAGATGGTTCACCACTCTTGGATTTCTCTAGGTTTTCAATCCTACTTGTTAAACCACCAACTTTATCATTCAGTTCACCAACCTTACCATTAAGGGTTTTGAACCTTTCCATCATTGCCTTGGCCATTTCCGTAATAGATTCCTGAAGGCCGGGAGGTGGGACTTGAGCGTCAATAGCAGGAGGAGCATCATCACAATCAATATTCGCAGTAGCAAGAGTAGGATGGTTTCTATGAGCCATATCACTTTCTAAGAGATCCGTCCACAATATAGTCTCACCATTCGCTAGAATGATCGTCCAACCATCAACTACCATGTCATACTTTAAATCATCCTCCTCACCCACGATTTCCGCCATCAGATCCCGCTCCTCACCTTTAGCCATTAAGATGCTTGAAATTTTTTTTAGCATATAGTTAAACTGTACTTAAACTCTACTTATCCGCTAGTTAAACTCTAGTTCGACAACACATGTTAAACTCAAGTTATACTCTACTAGAATTAATGTTTAACTCTGGTTAAATTAAAGTTAAACTCTAGTAAAATTAAAGTTAAACTCTAGTAAAATTAAAATTAAGCTAACCGTGGAATTCCAGAGACCTTTGTAGATGTCTCCCAACCCAAACCCTTGTGCTAAACCTTCCCTTGCACATCCTAGGGCATTGGTCTTCGCATGGGACATTCTCTCTAAAATGCATCTTCAAATTAGGAATGGCTTCAAATGGGAGTAGCTGTACATAACACATAGTTTAACTTGTAGTTTAACACGTTGTTTAACATATAGTTTAACAAATATTTTAACTAGTTTAAAAAATTTAAATGTACCTCAATTGGCAATATAAATCCTGGCAATGTCGTACTTGGCCTGACAATACCCTTCATCCGCTCACAGATATTCAGGATCTGGGTTTCACAATCCTCAAATGTGAAACGTCCCCATGGGAAAGTCTCACATTTGGGTAAATCATCAACGATCCTTAGAAGAAACGAATCTATGTACATTTCCGTCAAGCGTCCTTATGTATTCGACACACCTATGCTGATCACACTGTGTACCAATCTTCGAAAACTTTGCCAATTGGCTAGGCTCAAAGAAGAACCCCACATGCTGTACAGGTACCTACATTCAAAACAGTATAATAAGTATTTGAACGACACTTTAACAGTACTTTAATGATAGTTTATCTCTAGTTTAACTTGAGTTTAACGCGTGTTTAACTTTAGCTCTACTTTAACAGTTTTTTAACCTTATTTTACTGTAAGTTTAACTCTAGTTTAAAATTTACTAGTAGTACTTACCATTTCTCCCTCAACACCTCCACTCGATGGGCCAACTTCACGAGAAGGCTGCAAGGAAAAAGATATATAAACATGTTAAAAAGGCTGCAAGTTTAACTCTATTTTAACTCTACTACTTACTATTTCTTCCTCAGCACCACCATTATATGTACCCGATTTGCCTACTTCTTGAGGATGCTGCAAGAGAAACGATATAAAAACATGTTAAACCGATTCTTAATTACTAATCGTAATCAAAAAATTCAAAAAATCTTACCCTTTGCTTTTTGTTTTCCCTCGATTTCTTTTTTTTCTTCAAACGGGAACTATTTCCACGTTCGGTTGTGTTTACCAACTCTACTCCATCTACTGGATCTTTAGGACCTTCAACATTTTCATTTCTCATCCTCACCATCGTCTTCACTCTTTAAATCGATCCCAAATCTGCAAAACATCCAAATATATCAATACAATTCATACATACACAGAGAATTGAAGACTTTTAAACCTAAATTGAAGATAATAATTCCCTAAATTGAAGAGTTGTAACCCTAAATCGAAACCATAAATTCCTAAATTCCGCTTCAACGAATCCCTAACCAAACAATTACTAATCTCTAAACCCAAATTGAAGTTTATGTTGTTTTTAATTGAACAAGTAAATCTTAGTTTACCTTCAGTTTAACCAAAAACGAACAGATACGCGTCAAGAAGAAGAAGAAGAAACCGAACACGAAGAAGAAGAAGAAACCGAAGAAGAAGAAGAAACGGAAGAAGAGAAGAAATATGAAGAGATTGATTTTGATTTTGAGATGAAAGTAACCGAAACTTACAAAATATGAAGAGATTGAGTTGGATTTTGTTGTTTTGATTCCGTCGGTTTCGCTGGGAGTGGGGAGGAGTGGGAATGTCTGTGAGAGCGAGTGAGGAGAGAGGCGAGTGAGGAGAGTGGAATAGAGGGAAGAGTGAGCTTTGTAATAAACACAACATTCATCAATTAAATTGGTCTTTTACTCAATTTTAAGAATAAAAGAAAATCAAAACAAAAAAAATAAAAATTGGAGGTCATTCCAGCAATTTCAAAATCCTCGGAGATCATTCCAGCATTTGATTCTCAAAAGTTTTACTAAACGGCGAAACGACGACGTAGTGGTGAGTTTCGCTTGACCTTCTGATCCAATAGGAAGCATCCACGTCAGTAAAGACACAATATCCTGCAATAATAAAGTCGCGTTTGCGTTTTCTGAAAACGCGTCGAAACAAACAGAAAGAACTAATCCGACGCCGTTTTCCTTGACGCATTTTCGATTCTTCTCGCTTTCTTTCGCCAACATCTTCATCTTCGTTACCATCTCGTTGCATGCACTATAGTCACTAAGCCGCGTGGCAGTAGATAACTTCCCACATATCTCGGAGACTTGATGACTCGTCACCGGAACACGTAGCGTCGGGATTCGCTCAATCCCGCCGCCTAAAGATGAACCACACCATCCTTGAATCATCCTTCGAATGGTATGGTTTGGAATCTGCTCCAAACTCGTCAAAACCGTGTTTGTAACCGGACAAGTTTGATAACCGGCTTCAAACCATTTCTCAATACTTTCTCGGTCGTAAGTGATTCCAGAAGCAATGATGACCGGATCTTTCATTAAATCATAAGAGATCGGACATTGAAACTGCGACGGAATCGTTACTTCTTCTTCCTCCGAGCAACTCATCACCGGAGTTATCACCTTCTTGTTTCCTCCACGACGTCTCATTCTTAATGAAAGTCCCATTCTTTGACCGTTTACTATTAATGAAGGACACAAGTGTAGATGAGAGTTATATATGTATGTATTTATGTGAATTTTTAGGCTTTATGGATTAATAAATGTGTGTGTATATATATATTCTTTATCATACGTTTCTGGAACGCGAGTGGGTCAAAGTTAATTCGAGTAAAAGAAAATCACGGAAATTTTAATAAAGGAGAAGGTTTATGTCATATTATTCGCAAGCTGTTAAAGAATCGAAAAAATTGACCGTTGAATGTTTGAAAAAATGTAATTAATGACATTGACAACTTTTGCAGAAATAGGAAAAAAAAAAACGTTTAGACCTTTCCTTGGGTTGTGCTTTTTTTTTGTTGTGTTGTCTGAGGTTTATTATTTTTTGTTTTGAGTTGTGATTTGTGATGACAACCATACAATAATCAGAGTATTTTTGTCTATCTATGAAAATTAAAAACTATATAAAATAAATATTTAAATGAAAAAAAATGTGAAATCGGCTAGAGATTGACTAAGTGAGTGGTCAAGAGTCGGTGCATGAAAACGCTACCATGCGCATATGTACATTACGTTACGTTCTTACCTGTTTAATCTTCTGTTTAGATATATTAATCTGTCCATATATAATCTTCTATTTTAAATAGAATCATCAACACGGCAACAACTATTTCCAACTCACGATTTGAAATATATCTTTTATGTTTTCCCAGCAATTTCGGTGCTTTAATATAGTCTTGAATATATTACCTAAGGATATGCATACACTTGTGGTAGATTTATCTTGTCAAAACTTTTGATTGATATATTTATTCATACTTTGGATTTTTGTTAGCAACTTTCCCTCTATACTATACTATCAATTACTTTTGTGTTTTACACATAAAAAAAATTAAAAAATTTGGTAATCAACACATGTAAAAATTTGAATGATTAAGTTAAATAAGGGACACTCGTTTCATTCGTTTTCTCTTTTTCCCATGTAAAAAAACCCTCGACATTTTCGCCGCTCTAGTTTTCCAGATCCGGTTTTTCTTGTCGTCGTTGTGAGAGGGCCCTCTTTAATCTTTATTTTCTTCTTTGTTTGGCTACACCAGATCTTAGGATGCGGCGGCAAAGTTTTATTTTCGTAGCATCTTAGGATTGTTGGTTTAGCTTTCAGTTTTGTAGCTTTCCTTTGTTTCTGGCTTATTATATGGTTAACATTTGGATTCTGGTTTGGTTTATTTGTTTATTTACTTGTGTATGTATTTATGCATATAACCGTATAAAACCCCAAAAAAATTTAATATGAAAATTCTTTAAAGATAAAAAAACTTCAAATGATAAGATAATTAGTAAATAAAATAATTTGATTTCTTTTTCATCAAAATACATTATGTGGATTAAATCCGAATGGTGGTATAATACAATACTAGTACAAACCATTAGATTATATGGCATAATCAAACCATTTCATGTTAGTGAAACAAAAATAGATTGATATATAAATCAATAAATGAATTGTGTCTTTAATTAGAAGTACATAAACTATTAATTTTTGTGCAAAGATTCATTCTATTTTTTTTATTGAATATATATAGAGATAAATTTACGCTGCTATTGTCTTTTTTCTTCTTTTTAGCACTTATTGTCATTGTGCGAGAAAAGTATGTAAATTTAATATTTTTCATGTGGCTAGATTACAACTTGATTCTTCTAACACACCGATTGACGTCGGACCAATATCCCAACCAAAATTTATTTGAATTTAAACGTTCACATTTTGAAATTTAAGGATTTATATGTTCACATTTTAAAATTTAAGGATTTAAATATTTATAATTTAAAAGTGGAACTGTTTTTTAGAGGAAAATGACGTCGTTTTGATTAAACAAAAGCTGCAAACAAAAGCTTTAACTCTGTAAACATGATTCGTCTCTCGATTTAACGTCGTACCTCAAATAGCATAGTCAACAAGTTAACCATTTAATTATGAAGTCAACAAAAAGTAAGACATTTAAACAATATTTTGAAAATTGAAAAATTGAAGATTTATATGTCTACAATTTAAAAGTTAATTTTTTTAGACATTTTCCCCAAAATTTTAATAACATAAATAGTCCTTTTCTAAAATATATAATAAATAAATAAACCAAAAATATTTATGTTCTCCGAGAAATATTTTCCTATCTTTGAACTTAGTTGATTCTATTTAGATTTGGCATTCACAAAAATACTGGGCATAGTCTTGTTGGTCTTAAATAGGTCTGGGCCAGATCCAGATATCTGGAGTTTTTTTGGCGGATCTGGATCCATAATTTTGATATCCGGATTTCGGATATCCGTGAAAAACTCTAGATATCCGCGGATATCGGGATCTATTTTTTTAATAATTAAAAATATTATTATAATATAAAATCTGAGGCAATTTTTTTTTAAAATATTAGTATAATATAAATAATTTAAAAATATTATTATTATATAAAATGTGAGGCAAAAAAATTAAAAATATATTAATATAATAAAAATAATTAAAAATATTATTATAATATAACTATCACAAATCTGGATATTCGGTTTTATTTTTTTCCATTATCCGGATCCGGATCCGAAGCTTCGAGAGTCTTCTTTCGTGGAGAGTCTTTTCTCTTTGGAGTCTCTAGTCTAACACGAGTCAGATCCACAAACTATTTTTCGATAATATATTAATATAGATGCATACTTTAAAACATTTGAGATTATTTGCAAAATACAACGTTACTAAAATCAGCCCACTATGATGTGAATGGTCAAACAAGTTGAAAAAAGAACTGATTGGTGAATTTACAAAATATAAAAATAGAGGAAAATATATATATATGCATTTTAATCATTTAAAAGTTGACGAATCTGTATTTGTTTGTCTAAGTTTTCATAATATTTTATTATGAAGAAAATTTTAGATATATAAATGGAAGAGTTATGATATAAGACTCGAGTTGAACAAGTCTTTGAGCCGGATCTGAAGTGGAAACGAAGTTAGCTCGAAGCTCCTCCTCCGCTACAACTCACAAAAACCGGTGTGGAAGGCTAGACAAGCAGCTCGAAGCTCCTCTTGTGAAACCTGATGGATGGGGTCGTGATGGTGGATCGATAAGCACCACAGGGAGTGTGAAAGGCTCCTTGATACAGCTTAAGAATCGTGGCTTTGTGAATCACACACAAAGACAAGATCTGAGACAAACGTTTCAGCAACTTTCAAGCTAGAAGAAATTCGGTTCTTTATTGATATAGGGTAAATAAAAGGATACACGGCCGGGGGTCTTATAGTTTGATCCTTACGGCTACAACCTCTAGGGTTGCGACTCAAAGCAAAAACAACAGGACTTGTACGAAAATAAAAGAAACGACACACACTCTCATTGGAAACAACATGCTGTTTCCTTATATGGAAAGTGTAGCTACAGACACAAAATAAAAAGAAATAAAATAAAAGACTCTACTGGGACTCGAACTAGACTTATTGTGGGCTTACTAGAGCCACTAGGCCGAGGCCATATCACCTGCAAGGAAACAGAAATAATTAAACACAAATCGTACCTGACTTGGACGAGAAGTCATCGCAGATAGGTCTATGGTTGGTCCGTTGTCCGGGACATCTTCAGCTGTGTCGAGTAGAGCTTGTATGGATACGTTGAATTCTTCTCTTAGTTTATCCCTCCTAGCTCTTGTGATAGGTCCAGCTACTTCTGGAATCTTGATGACATGGTCGTCCTCCACTTGATGCACTTGGTCCGCGACTTGCTTGTTGTGTGATCCTATATTCAACTCCTTGGCTTTTGCTCGGGTTATTGGACCTTCTAGCGTCTTCTCTTGAATATTTGTCACTTCAGTATGCGCCTTACGTGTGTCCTCGTCAGATAGTTCAGTTACCAAATTGATGTCCGCATCATACTCTCCCTCTTGAGAAGGTTTTGTCCTCAAAACTTGTTCATCTGAGACATAAGGTGAAAGGTCAGCAACATTAAAGCTATGTGAAATGTTGAACTCACCTGGAAGCTCCAGCTTGTAGGCGTTGTCGTTGATTTTCTCAAGTACTTTGAACGGTCCATCGCCTCGAGGTGCTAGTTTGGAACTTCTCTTCCGAGGGAACCTCTCCGGTCGCATGTGAATCCATACCCACTCTCCGGGCTCAAAGATTACTCGCTTGCGTCCTTTGTCCCTTTGCGCTTTGATCTTTTCATCCTTCTTGAGAATCTTATCTCGTACTTGTTCATGTAGTTTCTTGATGTATTCGCCTCGGTTCTTGCCATCGACATTGATTTGTTCGGTGTGTGGTATAGGAGTTAAATCAATCGGTGTTAAAGGCCTGAAACCATAGACAATCTCAAAGGGAGAAAGATTAGTAGTAGAGTGCCTGGCATGATTATAGGCGAACTCAACAAATAGTAGACAATGAACCCATGTTTTTAAGTTCTTTCCGAGTGTGGCTCTAAGTAAAGTGGAAAGGGTTCGGTTTACCACTTCCGTTTGTCCATCCGTTTGTGGATGACAAGTAGTTGAGAACAAGAGCTTTGTCCCCATCTTTCTCCACAAGGTTCTCCAAAAGTGTCCTAAAATTTTGACATCACGGTCAGAGACAATAGTTCTAGGAATACCATGTAATTTTACTACTTCTTTGAAGAACAGATCGGCGATTTGGGGGGCATCATTGGTCTTGTTGCACGGTATGAAATGTGCCATCTTCGAGAATCTATCAACCACCACGAAGATTGAATCCTTGTGCTGAACCTGTGGTAACCCTAAGACAAAATCCATGGAAATATCTTCCCAAGGGGCGTTAGGGACAGGCAAAAGTAAGTATAATCCGTGAGGATGTAACCTGGATTTGGCTTTGTGGCAAGTCACACATTTGGCACAAGTCTTCTCGACGTCCTTCTTGATATGAGGCCAATAGAAATGATCCGTCATTACAGCCAATGTCTTGTCAACGCCAAAATGACCCATAAGACCACCTCCGTGAGCCTCCTTGAGCAACATGTCTCGCATGGATCCTCTTGGTATGCATAGTCTTTTATCCCTGAAAAGAAATCCATCATGCAAATAGTAGGAATGGAATTCACCCTTACCACAGGCTTCATAAGCCTCGGAAAAATCAGGATCCGTGGCATAGTGATCCTTGAGATGCTCAAACCCCATGATCTTGGCTTCTAGCGTGGTGATTAGTATGTATCGTCGGGATAAGGCATCAGCTACCACATTTTCCGTGCCCTTCTTGTACTTAATGACGTAAGGAAACGTTTCTATGAACTCCAGCCATCTGGCATGTCGCCTCTTGAGTGTTGTTTGTCCTCGGAGATGCTTGAGAGTCTCATGATCGGTGTGGATGATGAACTCCTTGGACAATAGGTAGTGCTGCCAGGTTTGTAAGGCTCGGACTAGGGCGTACAACTCTTTGTCATATGTCGGGTAGTTGAGTGCAGCTCCGTTGAGTTTCTCACTGAAGAATGCCACGGGCTTCTTATTCTGGTGTAGCACGGCTCCAATTCCTAGACCTGAAGCATCACATTCAATCTCGAAGATAAGGTCAAAGTTAGGTAAAGAAAGAACCGGTTCTTGTGTTAGCTTCTCCTTCAAAGTATTGAAGGCTTGTTCTTGAGCAACTCCCCACTTAAATGGCTGATTCTTCTTGATCACGGCTGTGAGTGGTGCAGCTACTGTGCTAAAATCCTTGACGAATCGTCTATAGAAGCTAGCTAGTCCGTAGAAACTCCGAACATGTCCGATGGTAGTGGGAGTGGGCCAATCTAGGATAGCTTTTATCTTCTCTTCATCCACCTGTATTCCTTGTTCACTAATAACAAAACCTAAGAACACAAGTTTGTTAGTACAAAAGACACACTTCTTTAGGTTAGCGTATAAGCTTTCCTTCCGAAGTGATTTAAATACAAGTTCTAGGTGTTCTAAATGATCCTTAAGATTTTTGCTGTAGATTAATATGTCATCAAAATAAACTACTACAAATTTTCCAATATAAAAACGAAGAACCTGGTTCATCAAGCGCATGAAGGTGCTGGGGGCGTTAGTGAGACCAAAGGGCATGACAAGCCACTCGTATAGCCCCTGTTTTGTTTTGAAAGCAGTTTTCCATTCATTGCCTTCGCGCATACGTACTTGATGATATCCACTTTTAAGATCCACCTTTGAGAAGAGTGTGGAACCGCAGAGCTCGTCTAACATGTCGTCGAGACGTGGGATAGGGTGCCAGTATTTGATGGTTATGTTGTTGATGGCACGACAGTCTACACACATTCTCCAAGTGCCTCCTTTCTTTGGTACGAGCAGAACGGGCACAGCACATGGACTAAGACTTTCTCGGATGTATCCTTGGTCTAATAAGTCACTGATTTGTTTCTCCAATTCCTTGCTTTCCTCCGGATTCGTCCTATAAGCGGGTTTGTTCGGCAGAGCTGTTCCCGGAACCAAATCGATTTGATGTTCTACACCTCTAATTGGTGGTAGTCCGGGTGGTAGTTCTTCGGGAAATACGTCCAAGTAACTCTGGAGTAAGGGTTGGACTTCCTCAGGAATTTCTAGATCACCTGTATCTGTACTTAGACATTCTTGGTAGAACATTAGTAGTAGGGCGCCCTTGGTACCAAGGGACTTACCAACTGATCCATAGCTTACGTAAAGGTTCGATGTACTTACCTCTCCGTCCTTAGCCATTTTTGCGTGAAGTGCATGAACTTGTGAGGGACTGAGGGGTGCAAGAGTGAACTTACGGTTTTGGTGTGTCACCGAGTATTGGTTAGTACGTCCATCATGTTGAGTTTCTCGGTCAAATTGCCAGGGTCTCCCTAAGAGGAGGTGTCCAGCTTGCATGGGTACTACATCACAAGTAACTTGATCAACATACTTACCAATGCTAAATGGAACCATTACCTGTTCGGAGACCTTCATCTCGGCCTTGTCATTGAGCCACCGAAGCTTGTATGGGCGTGGATGCTTGGTTTTCACGAGACCTAATTTCTCAACAAGAAGCTTGCTGGCCTCGTTAGTACAAGAACCACCATCTATAATTAAATTGCAAACCTTGCCATTGATGGTGCATCTTGTATGAAAGAGATTTTCTCTTTGTGCGGTCTCCTCAGGTCCTACTTGAGCATTGAGAACCCGTCTTATCATGAGTGATTCCCCAGTGTCTGGATACTCGATGTCTTCCCTGTGTTCTTCAGATTCGTCTACAGCCTCATCTTGTGACTCGTAATCTCCCGTGTTGGTGACGATCATCACTCTTCGGTTTGGGCAGTCTCTTGATATATGCCCTCTTCCCTGGCACTTAAAACAAGTAATGTCACGAGTTCGATTATATTGGTTAGAAGACTTACCTTGTTCGTCACGGAAATTCCTTTGTGGTTCGGATGCCCTTGATTTGAACCTGGAATCTATCTCAACAGCTTTTCCTTTGTCTTGTACTTTGGACACATCATTCTTCCATATTTGTGGAACATTTCTGGCACGATTGTTGCTGTTATTCTTGTGCTTAATCTGCTGCTCTATCTGGACCGATAGGTGTAGGAGTTCATGTAAACTCTTGTACTTGGCACGCTCAACTTTTCTTTGAATCCTATCTTGTAATCCATCGATGAATTGAGCCATCATAGCCTCCTCGGATTCTTCCAACTCCAGCGAGTTCATTAGCTTTTCAAACTCCTCAAAATAGTCCTCCACGCTCCTTGTTCCCTGTGTCAACTTACGGAAACATTTTTGTAAGTCTCGATGAAAATGTTCAGGGACATACCTTAACCTCATTAGGTACTTCATGTCGGGCCAGTTGGTGACAGTTCCAAAGTGAAGTCGTCTCCGCTCGGCTACTGTTCTGTCCCACCATGATAGGGCGTTTCCCGTGAGTTGAGCCGCAGCTACAGCCACCCTTTTGTTCTCTCGGTACCCATAACATTCAAAGATATACTCAAGTCTCCTTTCCCAATCCAAGTAAGCTTCGGGATCAGTTTTGCCTGCAAAAGATGGTGGAGTGAGCTTAATATCGTGATTAGTTTCTCTAGGTTCTACCTCTCTTGGTCGGTGTCTCTGTAGAGGATCAACTCGACGTGGTTGTCGAGCTAGCGTGTCGAGTGAGTCTCCATCGGATTCTGAGAGAACTTCCTCTTCAGGATCAGGAGGGTGCTGTTGTGGTTTCTCCAAGCGGATGAGGCGAGTACCAAGTTCTTGGTGATTATCAACAATGCGTTGGGTCATAGTCCTCATGTCGGCTTGCATTGCACGTAAAACCTCCATCATATCTTGTTGATGTTCGGGACCTCCGTCAGCCATGTTTTACTCCAATCTGACTTGAATCCAAAGTGCTAAAGTTACTGTAGATTTTCCTAGCAAAAGAATCACACAAGAATCAAATTTTCTCAAACAAAACAGATAAACAGCAAAGGAAATTGCAGTTTAGGTTTTGATTTGGGAAAAATATGAAATGATGTTCAAAAATCAAAATAACAATTTTTATATTTTCTGAAGAGTTTAAAGAAGCAAAAACAAAAGACGAAATATTTTTATGAGTTTTCTTTGGATTTTATAAAATTGAAACACTGAAGCAGACAAAACAGAAACAGAAACTTTCTAGGGCTTAAGTTTTGATGAACGAAACAAAATACTAAATGAACTCCTAATTTGAAAACGACAATTTTTATGATTTTTGGTATGTTTTAAGAAACTAAAACAAAAGATGAAATATTTTTTTGAGTTTTTGTTGATTTTATAAAAATCTGACAAGTCAGATGTAAAAGCTGGAAAATCTAGAAACAGAAAAGAAAGAAAGAAAAAAAAAAAAAAAGAAACTAAGATTGAAAAGAAACAACCTGGGATAGGAGCTGGTTAGGCTCTGATACCAATGATATAAGACTCGAGTTGAACAAGTCTTTGAGCCGGATCTGAAGTGGAAACGAAGTTAGCTCGAAGCTCCTCCTCCGCTACAACTCACAAAAACCGGTGTGGAAGGCTAGACAAGCAGCTCGAAGCTCCTCTTGTGAAACCTGATGGATGGGGTCGTGATGGTGGATCGATAAGCACCACAGGGAGTGTGAAAGGCTCCTTGATACAGCTTAAGAATCGTGGCTTTGTGAATCACACACAAAGACAAGATCTGAGACAAACGTTTCAGCAACTTTCAAGCTAGAAGAAATTCGGTTCTTTATTGATATAGGGTAAATAAAAGGATACACGGCCGGGGGTCTTATAGTTTGATCCTTACGGCTACAACCTCTAGGGTTGCGACTCAAAGCAAAAACAACAGGACTTGTACGAAAATAAAAGAAACGACACACACTCTCATTGGAAACAACATGCTGTTTCCTTATATGGAAAGTGTAGCTACAGACACAAAATAAAAAGAAATAAAATAAAAGACTCTACTGGGACTCGAACTAGACTTATTGTGGGCTTACTAGAGCCACTAGGCCGAGGCCATATCACCTGCAAGGAAACAGAAATAATTAAACACAAATCGTACCTGACTTGGACGAGAAGTCATCGCAGATAGGTCTATTGTTGGTCCGTTGTCCGGGACATCTTAAGGCGTGTCGAGTAGAGCTTGTATGGATACGTTGAATTCTTCTCTTAGTTTATCCCTCCTAGCTCTTGTGATAGGTCCAGCTACTTCTGGAATCTTGATGACATGGTCGTCCTCCACTTGATGCACTTGGTCCGCTACTTGCTTGTTGTGTGATCCTATATTCAACTCCTTGGCTTTTGCTAGGGTTATTGGACCTTCTGGCGTCTTCTCTTGAATATTTGTCACTTCAGTATGCGCCTCACGTGTGTCCTCGTCAGATAGTTCAGTTACCAAATTGATGTCCGCATCAAGTTATCTATATTTATCCTGAATCAGATTAATAGATAACATATAGTCATGGCTTGCTTGTTAAAAATACTCTCACAAGTGAAATTATATGTTTTTATGAAATAATGTGACATTTAGAAAAAAAACTTGTTAAAATAAATATGCATGATACATATTTTCTCCTAAAATAGCATACTATTTGCATGCGCAAAACTTTTTTAATAATGTGAAGGTAAATTGTAATCAACTTTTTAACAAAATTCTATTCGTAATAAACCAAAATGTTATTTACCTAAAAGAAATGACCAAGATCATTTACTTAATTACTGGAAAATGTAAGGTTAGTTAGTGCATATACCTTAAAAAATTTGGTCCTAAGTTTTATTTTTAGTAAAAAAATGAAACTCTTACAAAGTTGAATATCCATTTCAAGTTCTGCTGTTTTATTCAAACTGGTAATTAAATAATTCCTAACAAAACAAAAATACAATCCTTGAACATAATGGAATTATTGTAATCCTGTCATGACCAAAACTTTATTTATTGCTTGAATTGGTTGAACTGTCGCCTAACATTGTCATAAACTCATAATGATCTTTCTCAATTAAAAATACTCTAAAAATGTTCCTTTTATCATTTTAAACCACACTCCCTCCTTTTCATTATACACTCTTTTTAGTATCATATATTTTATCTCTTGTTATTACTATATACTTTTTTCATTGGTTAACACAGTAAAATAATAAAGATAAAACTGAAAATTTTATTAACATTCTGCATTCAAAATATTAGTTTTTTTTTGCCGTAAAAAAAAACTAGTTTTTTCTCAATGGTTTAGGGTCTAACCAACATATAAACTCAAAAAATATTAACTTTATCTTGGATTCAAATACTCCATTTTTTCCTCTCTCAACAAGAATTGTCAAAATTATATGTTCAAAATCATACAATAGGCGGATCAGCTATATGCGTTAGTACTTATATATAATTGCTCTTTAGGAGATTTAGAAATGAGAATCTCGAAACCAGTCTGCGGCTCATAATAAATATATAGTAATGAAATTAATTTAAAATCACAGAAATAGAGGTCCTTTTGGTTTGGATCCAAACAAGAAGTGTCAATTTATAAAGATATTAAAAAATTGAATATCCAAACAAAAGAGACAGACATGTGAAGATGGATCCAATGCCAAACCACTCTACCTCACTGTCATTACCATTTTCCACAAACATAAGATTACACAACACACATCACCTTTTCTAAATCAAAACACCAAATAATATTAAGAAACATAAATTAAACCCTAAATGTTACTTGCATCACAAGAAACATAAATGAATAGTAAGGAAACAAGAAGAAGAGGAAGCACAAATATACATAAGAAAAATAAAATCTGAGAATTTGAGAAATCTCATTCATCGTCCATCTACTGAAGTGAAAGACTCAGCAAATCCATAAGGTCTAGTGGGAATACTCATCTGCGTGTTGTCCAAGCTAGGTAAAAGCGATGAAGTCGAAGATTCAAGATCACTTCTTCCTTCATAAGCTTGCCATTTCTTAAGAGCTTGAGGCAAAGACATGTCGAGATCGATACCGTATATGTCTTCTGGATTCTGATCTGATGGTTTCCATAGCTCGACGAGTGAAGACTGAATGTTCACTGCGTGTCCCATGTCTGGTCTTTGGTAAGGCTCACGGGCACAGCAATGGCCTGCTAGCTCAGCAACAGTGTGAACACTAGCTAGAGTTTCTTCGTCTAGGTCTATCGTTGGGTCGATTGCTTTCTTGAATGATGATTCTTTGTTGATGTACATTCATTTGAACCATGAGACTAAGTGAATGCTCTCTTCTGGTTGTGATTCGTACAGCGATTTTCTTCCTGTTATAAGTTCCATTAGAATCACCCGAAGCTATACACATCGACCTTAGTGGTCACACGACCCGTTACTGCAATAATCAAGATCATAATTATCATCAAGAATCAGTCTTTACTCAAAATTAATTATCAAATCGAAAAAACGAAACATTGAAATAACAAACTAACCTGCATATTCAGGTGCCAAGTAACCGAATGTTCCAGCGATTCTAGTCTCAATCGATCTTTTCCCTTCAGGGGCGAGAGTCGCGAGATGAACGAGTCCAAAGTCTGCAAATTTAGCCCTCATATCATCACCAAGGAGAATGTTTGAAGGCTTAAGATCTCTGTGAATGAAGCTCTGGTGAGCTAAGCCATGGAGATACTCAACACCTCTTGCAACATCTAAGGCTAAAGTCAATCTCTGTTTCCACAACAGAGGCTTAAGTCCTTCCTCTGACCATTCAAACAAATGCCTACTCAATGTTCCTTGAGGCATATACTCATACACAAGAAGCTTCTCATTCCCATCCAAACAATAACCGAGAAGTGTAACCAAATGGCGATGCCTAACTTTAGTTAAAACCGCAATCTCTGATTTGAATTCGGCAAAACCTTTACTAGTAATCACACCATTCTCCATTCTTTTAACTGCGATCTTGGTTCCATCGTGCAATTCGCCTTTATACACAACCCCGAAACCTCCTGATCCCAAAATGTTATCTTCACTGAAGTTGTTAGTCACGGAACGAAGCACCTGGATTGAGATCAACATGTTTCCTGCTTCCACTACCGCGTTTGAGCTCTCGCCTCTATTGAACCGCTTTTGCCTCTTCTTGTACCAACAGATAACTAATAATCCAATCAAGAAGATTGATAATAGACCTCCAAGAACCGAAGCAACGATGATTCCTATAAAAGTCGAAGACTTCATTCCTCTCCTGTCCTTATCACCATTGATCCCAGAACCCGAACCACCTGAAGGTGTGGAAAAACCGGGAGAAGACAACGAGCTTTTATCCTTTCCAATGTCAGGATTGCCATTAGTATTCACAACCACATTGTTTCTACAACCCGGGACCTTCCCATAAAGCTGGTTACTTGAAACATCGAGTATTTTGAGATTAGGTAACGTTGTAAGCTCTTGAGGAATCGTACCAGTAAGATTATTGATTCCAAGAACGATCCTTTGAAGCGATTTGATGTTACCAAACTCGGGACTAATCGTCCCGGCTAGTCCCATTTTCTCAAGATTAATAACAGTAATGTTCCCATTGCTACAAGCTATCCCAATCCAATTACTACAAGGATCATTACCTTTCCAACTCTCAGCGAGCCGCTGAGGATAATGCAAAGAACTAGCAATCTAAAGCAAAGACTTCACTCTAGGATCACACTCACCAGGACTAGACAAGCAACAGCTATTTGAATCTTTATCCAAATCAACCGAGCTTTTAAACTCAGGAACTGGCCCTTAGAGATGATTATTCGTCAAGTTCACAACTTTAAGCGACACAAGACTGATCAAAGACATAGGAACCGGCCTGGTGAACGCGTTATTCCTCAAGCTCTTGAAGACCCGAAAAATCCGGTAAAGGACCGGAAAACGCGTTGGAATGAAGCCAAACTTCTCTTAAACCAGTCATGTTCTGAAGAACATTGATTGAACCAGTGAGCTTCTCACCATTAAGCCACAATGATTAAATCTGTGAGTGATACTGAGACGACCCAAACTTTTTTTTTTTTTTTTTTTTTACTAATAACCATAAATACTTAGTATTTAAAATGCCCATACATTTTAAATACTCTCCAAGTACTTATACAAAACAACAATACAATACCAAGCATAGAATACGCAATTCTACAATACAGCGGAAAATACAACACAAAACGGTAAAGCATACTACCCCGGGTCCTAATCATCCTCTCCCTCCGAACCTTCGATTCCACGATCACACCTTATCTTTACCTGCATCGACAAAAGTGATGCATCAACACTTGGAAAACCAAACGCTGAGTGAGATTGATCCTCCCAACAACAGGTATGCGAAAACCCACAAACAAGGCATACAACCAATCACAATTCATGCATGAAAAGATTCGCCACAAAGGCCCTACCAATTCCTAACATCAACACAATGCAAGGCAATCAATAGCAAACATGTCTAGCACCATAGCAATTCGACACACACGAAAGCTAACCAAGAGACACACAAGACAACCACACAAGGACGGCCATCGGTCTAGCCTGACCGATGGACCTGAACGATACAACCCATCGATCCATCCTAACCGCTACAACTGTCCTGGCGAATTGCCGAGAAAAGCTGCAACCAATCCATCGGTCTGTCCTGACCGATGGACTTGACCGCTAGGTCCCAGCGGTCTGTCTTGACCACTACAAGTGCCCTTGCAAAATGCCAGGAACACTGCAACACAGCCCATCGGTCTGACCTGACCGATGGACCTGACCGATACACCCCATCGGTCTGCTCCAACCGCTGCAAGTGTCCTTGCGAAATGCCAGGAACACCGCAACACAACCCATCGGTCTGACCTGACCGATGGACCTGACCGATACACCCCATCGGTCTGCTCCAACCGCTGCAAATGTCCTTGCGAAATGCCAGGAACACCGCAACACATCCCATCGGTCTGACCTGACTGATGGATCGAACCGCTAGGTTCCAGCGGGCACTCCCATCGGTCTAGCCTGACCGAAGGAACCCGTGGAAATAACTAAACTTGACTTAGACCAAGCTTAACAAGCACCAAACACCAATAACAAGCTTCACAAGTAATACACAAGCCTAACCACACTAGATTAAGCTTAACAACCAGGCCCCAAAGCCTCTAAGCAACCTAGGCACAACCCCAAAGCTTGTCTAAACCCCATAAGCCCCCAAACAAAGCTTAAGCAACCTTTGGTCACAACTCACCTTAGAGATGGATTGATCTAGCCTCTATGGACCTCCCCCAAGCTTTAGAAGTAACCCTCCTCCACTTCACAAGCCACGTCCAAGCTCAGCCCCAACTCCAAATCTTTTGCCCAAGCTCACAAGCTCACCCACACTTGATTCCACAAGAACCAACTCTAACAAGCTCAACCAAGCTCAAATCTCTTCTTCTCTTCTCCTTTCCCTCTTCTCTCTCTCGCCAAACCAGCTGCAACTTCAGCCCAAAAAAGGTAACTCACGATGGAGAAGAAGAAGATGAGAAGGAAAAGAAAGTCAACACAACTTTCCAATTCTTGAGAAAAACCCCAAAACTTGCGAAACAACTTATGACCCCCCCGGAACGAATCCAAATTGATCAACTTAACCCTTTAATCAATTTCTCAGGATTTGTCTAAGGTTCATAAACTCGAAAGGACATCCCAATTAATTAACCGATAATTAATTTCCGGGACACGGGCGTTACAATTCTCCCCCACTAACATAGATTCGACCTCGAATCTACGTTACCGTTCATCTCCAATGAACCCAAATCATCGCGACGATTTCTTAAACCTTGGCCAACCCGGCCAACACTCACACACATGTACACGCATGTACACACGAGACCTACCACTAACCTCCGAGGTTTCCCACTCAGTCACTCTATGCTTATGACACCGCAGCATCATATGTACTTATTGCTCATCCCAGGGTTTAAGACACCGCAGCATCTCCGAGTTCTGGGTATCTGCCGTACCAATCTCCTCGAGGCAATATAACCCTCATGAGTCTCCGATATCACATACCTCTCAATTCTAGGCCATATAACCTTCCTGAGTCTCCGACATACTTTTACCCCTCAATTCTGGGCAATATAACCCACGTCTAGGTTATACACCTTACGAATCCACGGTATCGTATATCACTCTTGGTTATATACCCTCCGAATCCACGGTATCTCATATCACTCTAGGCTATACTCCACACGAGTCTGGATACATTGCCAGTTACACTCTTAGGCCCGCAGTCCTTCGAGTTAACGGCACTAGAGGAACTAGTCCTCTCACTGAGCAATATGTCACATATCTATAAGCATCTCCGACTGATCTACCTCCCGTGATCCATGTATCCTCGCAAGGTAACACTGGTATCACTCATATTCCACACCCAGAATATCTGCCGTGCATAACCGATCAAGGCTATAACACCGGTACCCAACACTTCGGCACCACATAATCTTTCCCGATTATGTACCAAGCTTTTAAACTCTCTTAAAACTTTTCCATGGCACTCGTGCCATTACCAATAAGAACCACCGTCTTATTACTCACATGCTTTAACGCTTTTTAATACCAAAACGAAAGCAATCCAATACTCGCAAGTCAAATAATAATAAGGAAACTCACATCTTATTATTAAACATCATAATGTAACATCGTCATACATAACGGCAATACAAAATGAAAATACACACAGCATACAGGTACAAACCGAAACTGGAACCACTCGATGGAACTCAAGCCGCAGCCTGCTTCTGGAACCACTTCCGGAACCGCACTTCCATCCGAGCCTCAGGCTCCCAAGTTTCCTCCTGCACCCCGTCACAGTCCCACAGAACTCGCATCATCGGAATCTTCTTCCGACGAAGCTCCTTGACCCTCCGCTCAAGAACTCTCAAAGGCCTCGCCTCAACGGTCATATTGGGCTGGAGATCTGACGGAATCTCACCTAATACCTCGTCACCCCTATGCAAACACTTCTTCAGCATCGACACATGGAAGACCTTATGAAATGCATGCATAATCTCGGGTAACTCCAACCGATACGCTACCGGTCCAACACGCTCTACAATCCGGAACGGCCCCATATACCTCAGACTCAACTTAGTCGCAGTAATGGACCTGTTCGGACCTCTCAGCAAAGCCATCTTGAGATACACTCTATCTCCCACCTCAAACACAAGCTCTCTCCGCCTCTTATCGGCATAACTCTTTTGCCGATCCTAGGCCTCTTTCATGTTCAGCTTCAAAACCCGGATCCTCTCCGTGGTTTCCTGAACAAAACTCGCACCCAATGTGCTCCTCTCCCCCACTTGAGTCCAACACAAAGGTGTACGACATGGCCACCCATACAGAGCCTCGTATGGAGCCATCCCAATACTCGCCTGGTAGCTATTGTTATACGCAAACTCTACCAAGCTCAAGTGATCCACCCAATGACTACCCTAATCCAGCACGCACATCCTCAACAAATCCTCCAGAGTCTGGATGGTCCTCTCGGACTGCCAATCTGTCTGAGGATGATAAGCTGTACTCATGTGCACCCTCGTGCCCATCTCCGTCTGAAACGCATTCCAGAACTCAGATGTGAACTTAGGATCCCGGTCCGAGACAATGCTCACCGGTACTCCATACAGTCTCACAATCTCCTGCACATACTTCATAGCCAAAAACTGCAGACCCATCGGTCTTCTTAATGGCTAAAAAATGCGCACACTTAGTCAATCTATCAACGATGACCCAGATAGCATTCTTGGTCCGAGAAACTGGTAATCCCACCACGAAATCCATCGTGATCATATCCCACTTCCACTCTGGAATGGGTAAACTCCGCAACAAACCACTCGGAACCTGATGCTCTGCCTTCACTAACTGGCACACGTTGCACGCCGCAACCCAGTTAGCAACATCCTTCTTCATCCCGACCCAATGATAATACCGCTTAAGATCCCGGTACATCTTAGTCGCTCCTGGATGAATCGAAAACATACTCGCGTGAGCCTCACTCAAGATCTCACGCCTCAAATCCTCATCCAAAGGTACGCATACCCTCCCACTCACAAGGATAGTGCTATTCGGAGATACCTGATACTCAGAACCCGATGCTCTCGAAGCCTTAACCAAGCCCTCATCTTTTTCCTGAGCCAGCCGAACTCTGCTCAAAAGATCTGCCTGATTAGCTGCCTCTAAGCCCAACGGTTCCTGAGATATAACACACAAACGCAATGTGCTAATCTCGCTCACCAAAGACTCAACCTCATGCTTCCGAGCCAAATCCACCCGCTTCTGACTCAACGCATCCGGAACCAGATTAGCCTTACCAGGATGGTAAGCTATCTCTAGATCATAATCGGCCACTAGCTCTATCCAGCGCCTCTGCCCGTAAATTCAACTCAGGCTGAGTGAAAATGTACTTCAGGCTCTTATGATCTGTGAACACCTGCACCTTTTCGCCATAAAGATAAGATCTCCAAATCTTTAAAGCGAAAACCACCGCAGCCATCTCAAGATCATGGGTAGGGTAGTTGCACTCATGCTTCCGCAGCTGCCGCAAAGCATAGGCAATAACCTTCCCCCGCTGCATCAACACACAACCAAGACCAACTCCCGACGCATCGGTATACACCACGTAAGGCTCACCCGGATCAGGCAACCCCAATACTAGAGTACTAGTCAGCAAGGCCTTCAGTTTCGCAAAACTTTCTTCACACTCCGAGGACCACACGAAAGGAACATCCTTTCCCGTCAGCTTCGTCATAGACTTAGCCAAACTCGCGAAACCCTTGACGAACCGCCGGTAATAACCTGCTAACCCGAGAAAACTCGTAATCTCGGTGGCATTCCTCGGCCTTGGCCAATCACTAATGGCCCGAAACTTCTCTAGGTCCACCGAAACCCCCTCCGCCGAGATAACGTGACCTAGAAAACCGATCTCTCGCTGCCAGAAGTTGCACTTGCTCAACTTAGCAAACAACTTCTGCTCTCGCAGCTTCGCAAGAACCACACGAAGATGCACCTCGTGCTCCTCCAGGCTCTTCGAAAACACCAAGATGTCATCGATAAAGATGATAACAAACTCATCCAGATACTCCTAGAAAACGCTGTTCATCAATCTCATAAATGCAGCAGGTGCATTTGTTAACCCAAATGGCATCACCACAAACTCGTAGTGGCCATAACGAGATCTGAAAGCCGTCTTCCGGATATCTCCCTCATCGATAGGAATCTGATGATATCCCGACGCCAAGTCAATCTTGGAGAACCAAGTAGCCCCTCTCAACTGATCCAACAACTCATCAATCCGAGGAAGAGGATACCTGTTCTTCACAGTGGCTCGGTTAAGTCCTCGGTAGTCGACACACAACCGAAAACTCCCGTCCTTTTTCTTCACAAACCACACCGGTGCTCCCCACGGTGAAGTACTCAGGCGAATAAACCCTTTACTCAGCAACTCCTCCAGCTGCTTCTTCAGCTCTGCCATCTCTGCAGGATCCATCCTATAAGGTGCCCTCGATATCGGTGCCGTCCCTGGTTCCAACTCAATCGTGAAAGGATCCGACCTAGACGGTGGCAACCCTTGCAACGACTGGAACACTTCCGGGAACTCCCGAACCACTCGAATATCCCCAACCTTAACCTCTCCAACGGCCTCCGGCAAATAAATGGTAGCCAAATACGCCTCACAACCTCTCTCGATCATACGCTCGGCCTGCATAACCGAGATCATGAGACTCCCGGAAGTCGGTCTCACCCCCTGATACACCAACCTCTCCTTGCCTCTGTCGAACTCGACACACCCTCGGTGACAATCCAGATGCGCTCTGAACTTCCCGAGCCAATCCATGCCCAAAATGACATCGTACAGCTCCACAGAGCAGATAATCAAGTCGGCAGGCATAGACTCCCCCGCTACCTGAACATCCACGTCACTAACCCGACCATGAATCATCAGGAGCTTCCCTCCGGCAACCTCCAAGAAACCCAAACTCACACCGGGCTCGCATTGAACATTAGCCTTCTCGGCTAATTCCGGAGTAACGAAGCAATGAGATGCTCCCGTGTCAAACAACACATGATACTCAACACCCCCAACACACAAGGTCCCTGCACATATACATGTGCCTAGAACCTTAACACCCAACAAGCAACCAAAATTCCCCAACACACAGAATTGAACTTAGATAAGTGTAAGAAAATACCTGTGATCGGCCTGGAACTCGGCTCTCCGGACTCGACGATGGAATACACTCGAGGCGCCGCTGCCACCGGCCTAGCTGGCTGCACCACTGTGGCCTCATCTGCCGCAGCTTGGGACACTGAGGTCTAATGTGCCCCACCTCCTTGCAGTGAAAGCACACCCGAGGATCCACTCGTACTCCGCCTTTTTTAGGGCAGCTTGCCACTCTGTGATCCGTGCTTCCACACCCGAAGCAACCCAGACCACCTCGGCTACCACTCGAAGCGCCATCACGCCTCCTCTTCTGTCCTTGGATCGGCCTACCGCCTCTACTCGGAACAGACTGCTGTGGCACGGATCTCGTCTGAAGACTCGGGGTAACCGATACCACCTCATCCTTCAGACCCTTCTCCAGCAACGCTGCAGTCTCAACCAACTCATCAACCGTGCAAAAAGACCTAACCATGCAACGGTTCGGCAAGTCAACCCTATGACCCATCAAGAATCTCTGCACACGGATCGACTCACTCTCAACCGCTCGTCGAACATACGACCCGAGCCGGTTGAACTCCACCTCATACTCGTGTACCGACCGATCCCCCTGAGTCAATCTCGCAAGCCTCGACTCTAACCGGTTGAACGCCTCCCGAGGGAAAAACATGGAGTTAAACTCCTCCACAAAATCCGCCCAAGCCATCTCAGCCTGAACTCTCCGGGCTGCCACACCCCTCCACCAGAGATGTGCATCACCCTCAAGATAATGGACCGCAATGTCCACTTGGTATCCCGCGGGACACCTACTCGAGAGGAAATTCCTCTCTAACCTCCTCAACCACGCATCGGCGTCCTCGGGATTAGCACCTCCAGGGAAAAACCCCGTGCCTATCCTCTGCATCTGCTCCATCATCCTAAGGTAGGATGGGAGCTCCTCAGCAACCACAGCTACTACCTGAGGCTGACCCTCAACACCCACCGGAGCCACAGGAGCCTGAGCCGGTACCCTCTCTGGTAGCCGCTCCAACAACACCGTCAAGAGATTAGCCAAGCGATCAATAGGAGCCTGAACATCACCCCACCACTCGCAGCACCCATCGCCACTCGCAGAGCACCCATTGCTACACACCAGCAGTATACCCAGAGCACCAGCTGGAACACCAGCCACTCCAGCACGCATGCCAGACACACCGTCAGACCCCACCTGACTCGCAAGCGAATCCTCGACCCGCTCCTCCACAACACGACCCCGGCCACGACAACGGCCTCTACCACGCCCTCTAGCCATCTGCACTTGCAAGAAACAAAGGCTAAGGACACCAAAACACAATCATCACAATAAAGATAACTTACCGTGGAATCGCACAAGGCTCGAAGAGGATGATTCTAAGACCCCATGCAATACCCAACTAACCTTGAGCCACCCAGGCTCCTAGAACCGTTTAGGCTCTGATACCAAACTGAGACGACCCAAACTTTTTTTTTTTTTTTTTTACTAATAACCATAAATACTTAGTATTTAAAATGCTCATACATTTTAAATACTCTCCAAGTACTTAGACAAAACAACAATACAATACCAAGCATAGAATACGCAATTCTACAATACAGCGGAAAATACAACACAAAACGGTAAAGCATACTACCCCGGGTCCTAATCATCCTCTCCCTCCGAACCTTCGATTCCACGATCACACCTTATCTTTACCTGCATCGACAAAAGTGATGCATCAACATTTGGAAAACCAAACGCTGAGTGAGATTGATCCTCCCAACAACAGGTATGCGAAAACCCACAAACAAGGCATACAACCAATCACAATTCATGCATGAAAAGATTCGCCACAAAGGCCCTATCAATTCCTAACATCAACACAATGCAAGGCAATCAATAGAAAACATGTCTAGCACCATAGCAATTCGACACACACGAAAGCTAACCAGGAGACACAAAAGACAACCACACAAGGACGGCCATCGGTCTAGCCTGACCGATGGACCTGACCGATACAACCCATCGGTCCGTCCTAACCGCTACAACTATCCTGGCGAATTGCCGGGAAAAGCTGCAACCAATCCATCGGTCTGTCTTGACCGATGGACTTGACCGCTAGGTCCCAGCGGTCTGTCCTGACCGCTACAAGTACCCTTGCAAAATGCCAGGAACACTGCAACACAGCCCATCGGTCTGACCTGACCGATGGACCTGACCGATACACCCCATCGGTCTGCTCCAACCGCTGCAAGTGTCCTTGCGAAATGCCAGGAATACCGCAACACAACCCATCGGTCTGACCTGACCGATGGACCTGACCGATACACCCCATCGGTCTGCTCCAACCGCTGCAAGTATCCTTGCGAAATGCCAGGAACACCGCAACACATCCCATCGCTCTGACCTGACCGATGGATCGAGCCGCTAGGTTCCAGCGGGCACTCCCATCGGTCTAGCCTGACCGAAGGAACCCGCGGAAACCACTAAACTTGACTTAGACCAAGCTTAACAAGCACCAAACACCAATAACAAGCTTCACAAGCAATACACAAGCCTAACCACACTAGATTAAGCTTAACAACCAGGCCCCAAAGCCTCTAAGCAACCTAGGAACAACCCCAAAGCTTGTCTAAACCCCATAAGCCCCCAAACAAAGCTTAAGCAACCTTTGGTCACAACTCACCTTAGAGATTGATTGATCTAGCCTCTATGGACCTCCCCCAAGCTTTAGAAGTAACCCTTCTCCACTTCACAAGCCACGTCCAAGCTCAGCCCCAACTTCAAATCTTTTGCCCAAGCTCACAAGCTCACCCACACTTGATTCCACAAGAACCAACTCTAACAAGCTCAACCAAGCTCAAATCTCTTCTTCTCTTCTCCTTTCCCTCTTCTCTCTCTCGCCAAACCAGCTGCAACTTCAGCCCAAAAAAAGGTAACTCACGATGGAGAAGAAGAAGAAGAGAAGGAAAAGAAAATCAACACAACTTTCCAATTCTTGAGAAAAACCCCAAAACTTCCGAAACAACTTATGACACCCCCGTAACGAATTCAAATTGATCAACTTAACCCTTTAATCAATTTCTCGGGATTTGTCTAAGGTTCATAAACTCGAAAGGACATCCCAATTAATTAACCGATAATTAATTTCTGGGACACGGGCGTTACAGATACGAATATTTCTATTTATTAATTTAGGAAATTATTTAGTATTTCTATTTTCTTATTTCCTTTTCTCATAGGGTTTTGCTTTTATGTTTTATTATATATAGAGATGAAGTCTTGGTTAGAAGACTCATCCAAGCTAGGGAAAGCTTAGGAGGTTTCTATCGGATTAGGCCGAGGGAGAGAACATAGTTCTCTTGGGAGTTTTACTCTTTGTTTTGGTTACGTTATTGTCTCTGTTTCAGTTTTAATAAAGGGAGTTTTGGTTTTACCTTTAGTTCTGGATTTATATCTCTAACAATTGGTCCGACCTAAAGACGAACGCCTAAAGAATGACGAAGACTAGACAAGAAGAACGCTTGGAAGAGTTAGGGAAGAATCAGGAGGTTCTTTCCACAAAGATGGAAGAGCTGTACTCAAAATTTGATGAGCTGCAAGAAACTTTGAAGCAATTGTTATTAGCTTCTAGTCAAAAGAGTATGCTTACCTCAATCTCTAATGACTGTTCATCAGCTTCCACAGTTAAAACTAAAGCTATGGAGCAGAACCATTCGGTCAGAATTCATCACGTTAGCACCATATGCATAGTGAAGAAGGTGGAGATGCCAGACTCTGTTGGTGAATTTCGGTTAGTAACTGTCGCAGAGGTACAACAAGACTGGAGTCTCAAAAAAATTCACTATCTTACGACGGCATACACTCATCATAAGCCTAATGACCAGAAAGATATTAAAGGTGATGTTGTCTTGTTGAAACAACAATTTCACAACAAGAATGATTCAATCTTTCCTACAGCTTCGGAGTATGGTGGCATGGTGAAGAATCCAAGAATTCATATATTCTTATCATATTGGAAGGGCGTGCGTTGAAAAATGCGAAGGATTAAGTTTCATGGTCGACTTTTGAAGACCAGCCTTGAAGACAAGGCTGTTTTGAAGCGGTCGGCAATGATACGAATATTTCTATTTATTAATTTAGGAAATTATTTAGTATTTCTATTTTCTTATTTCCTTTTCGCATAGGGTTTTGCTTTTATGTTTTATTATATATAGAGATGAAGTCTTGGTTAGAAGACTCATCCAAGCTAGGGAAAGCTTAGGAGGTTTCTATCGGATTAGGCCGAGGGAGAGAACATAGTTCTCTTGGGAGTTTTACTCTTTGTTTTGGTTACGTTATTGTCTCTGTTTCAATTTTAATAAAGGGAGTTTTGGTTTTACCTCTGGTTCTGGATTTATATCTCTAACAGTGAGCCAGCTAGACTCAAAGGCAAGTCACCTTCTAAGTTATTGAAAGCCAAATGCAGAATCGATAAACCGGAAAACTCATCCGGTCCAAGAAAACCGGGTAATGAACCGGAAACATTAGCTGAATTAGCTGAGAAATTCTGAAGAGCAAAAGCGTTTCTCAAACTCTCTGGAATTTCCCAAGCTTTAAAAGGATTGTTATCGATTTCAACAGATTGTAATGAAGATAAGTCTTCGAAGACATCAAAAGGGATTGAATCGAAGTTGTTGTTACTTAACATCAAGACTTGTAAAGAAGCTAAATCACTTAAAGAAGGAACAGAACCAGAGATGTTGTTCCATTGAAGCTCAAGTCTTTCAAGCTCTGTTAAAGTATTGAGATTTGTTGGAAGTGTACCTTGAAGACCCGAATGCCCGATTTGGATCCGGGTTACACCTTTCTTCCCTGTACAAACAATGTGAGTCCATTTACATGGGTCTGGGTCAGACCAACCAAAAGAAACAGGTGGGTTTAAGCTTTTCTTGAGAGCAAGCATAGCTGTGATGTCTCCATTAGAATCATATTCAGAAAAGGTAAGAAGACGAAGAAATGAAATTGGAAACAAGAGAAAGTTTCTTCTTTTCTTCATAGCATGAAACAGAGGAAGATGAAGAACTAAAAAAGCAAAAAATATATGAAAAAAGCAAGAAAAACAAAAAATATCTAGAATTATTCTTTTTCTTTTCCTTCTAAAAATATCTGAATTTTTCTTTTTCATTTCGTTAATTAGATATATATATATTTCTACTTGTAAAATCCCTTGAACTATGGGTCATAATTTGTACACTTTCTATTTTGAATTGTATAATAATTAGTAGGTAAAAGTTGTTGTTATTTGTAAGTCCTAATTTGGACTTTAATCAAGAAGTTTAATTACCAGAGAAGTATATTACTTCATTAGTGTGGCAGTTACCCAGTCTGAACCTGATGTTTCTAAATTCTAATTACGTAAATGAGGAAAATCAATATTAAAGGATAGCATAAATAAATTAATTATAGGGAAGAAAAAAGTAAACAAATTGATTATAAAGTATATATTATAAATCGCAAAACTGTGGAATATTATTTGCAAAATAAGTTCAAATGGGTAGGATTTTACTATCCTACCAATTTTTCTAGAATTCTAATTATGTAAAAATATTATTTAGTAAATGAGGGAAATCAATGTAATAAAGGATAGCATAAACAAATTAATCATAGGGAAGACAAAAGTAAGCAAATTGATTATAAAGTATATATTATAAATCGCCAAATAGTGGAATGTTATTCGTAAAAGAAGTTCAAATGAGTAGGATTTTCATATTTTACCGAGGATTTTTAACAAATTAGTATATAAAAAAAACTATTTCATACAAGAACATATTATTTATAAGTATGCGAGACAAAATACTATAGGATGATTTTGCCAAATTTGGTTTTCTTATGGCTGTCTACATAGTAGGTCTTGGTCCTGGGCATTCAAGTATTTGGTTCGTATTCGGTTCAGATTTTTTGAATTTTGAATTTTTGGATTTAAAAGTTTAGAATCTATAAGATATTTTAGAATTTTCGTTTAGATTAGGTTTGGATCGAGTTTTGGATACCCAAAATATTAAAAAAAAAGTTTGTTATATTTGAATAAAATTTGGTTAAATTTTTATAAATAAAATCATGAATTTTAAGATATTTTGGTTATTTTAGATATTTTGATCTAAAATAATTGATATTTTTTGTAATTAGGTTATATTAAATTTAAATATCTAACATTTTGGAAAGCTATAAATGATAAGGTATTGAAAAATATTGATAGAAACGCACAAAAAATCTTAAAATTAGCGGAACCAAAGTTTTACCTTGGAATTTGGCACAAATTAAAAAACATAATAAACTTAATCAAATCTCTCAGGATATTGGGGTTATACAAGATCCTCAGAATTAACTATTTAAAAGGTTTCGTTGCTATATAGATGGTTTATAGAAAGAGATGGACGATTTATCTAGATTACGTTGCTTCTGCTTTCAATATGACATGATGGAAACAATTATATGCGCATGTAACACTCGTAGGTGCATCTCCCCTTTGCATGCCGAATTAGAAGCTCTTATATTGGCCATGAACAGTCTGATTGCACAACAGAAAACAAAAGTAGTTTTTGCAACAGATTCCTCTGAGATGCTGAAGATGCTGTCTACGACGACTAATTGGCCTGCTTTTTCGACACATCTGGACGATCTCTGGAGGATTAAGAATTGTTTCTCTTTTTCTCTTTTACTGTCTTTCTTTAATTTTTTGAAATTTATATTCAAAAGCAGATAAATTCGCATGCAATGCCAGACTTTATCTGTAATTTATTATGCATGTAAACAATGTATCACTGGTTTGGATTTCTGAACCGTTTTATTTAATATGTAATTGTTGACACAAAATATTTTAATTTTGGTATTTGGATACCTATTTGGTTTTTGATTCGTTTTGGATTTAGGTTTTTCGAATATAGAAATATAAAATCTGTTCAAGTATTTTATAGATTCCGGTTCGGTTTAATATTTTATTTTCGGATCGGTTTCAGTTAATATCTGAATTTTTGTTTTTCTTATTGTTATTTTACTTTTATTTTTCTACTTGTAAAATCACTTGCGATGGGTCATAGTTTTGTTATATGTTATTTTAAATTTTACAACATTTAACAATAATATATATATATATATATACTGTTTAGTTATAGAAAAGTTGTTATTAAAATACGTAAAATTTGTTGTAACTTGTAAGTCTTAATTTGAACTTTAATCTAAAAGTTTAATTACCCAAAGAAGTATAATCAGTGTAGCAATTAACAAGTATTAGCCTTTTGTTTCTCAATACATAAATGAGCAAAATTAATGTATTTAAAGGATAGCATAAACAAATTAATTATAGAGACCAAAATGTAAAAAAGAAAAAGTTGATTATAAACTATGTATTTTAAATACATTTTTTAATTTTAGATAATTTTAAGTAGGTTTTTTGAAGTTTAAAGTTGTTCTAAAAGGTTTAGAATATGTTTTCTAACATTCTGAAATTATTAAAATTCATAATCTAAAATTTGTATATGTTATAAAAATATTAGAATTCGTATTCTAAAATTTGTACATGTTCTAAAAATTTTAAGATCGAAAGTTTAGAATATGTATTTTAAAAGTTTTAAAATACGAATTCTAGAAAATTTAGAATATATATTATAGCATTTGTTCATGATATGCAAGAATTAGAATATGCATTATACGTTCTACGAGTTTTAGAATACATATTATAAAAATATTAGATTACATATTCTGAAAATTTTAGAATTTTGAAAAATATTGTAACTGAGTCGAAAAATAAGAAAAATAAATCTTTTAAAGTTTGGAAATCTTATATATATATATATATATATTAATTGTGGATTAAGTTATGTTAAACCTAAATATTTACGGTTTTGATTAAGTTAAAAATCGTGTTCTTATTAACACTTTTTTCCCTTATTTATCTTCTACGCCTTCTTCTTCTCTGTTAGTTGTAGATTTACAATTCTTACGAGCAACCTCAATAAAAAGAATCATAAAGAGGAAATTCAGATAAGAGTGTAACATTATTGATTCCAATTCTTACATAGAGCCTTAATTAAAAAAATACAGAAGGGATATTTTCCAAAATAAATAAATCACTTAACTACTCAAAAAAAACATGAAATTAAAAGGCACTAATCGTCGAATAATAATTTTTTTCATAAAAATAAATGAATGAAATCAATATTGCTATATAACATGTGATCTGCCACCGCACGCCCGCCTCTGATTACGATTTGATCCGCCGCCGCACGCCTGCCTCTGATTGCGATTTGATCCGCCGCCGCACGCCCGCCTCTTATCGCGCATTGATATGCCGCCACACGCACACCTCTTAGTGCGAATTGATCCGCCGCTTGATGCTCGCCTCTTAAGCGTTGATCCACCGCTTGATGCTCGCCTCTTAAGCGTTGATCCGTCGCAGCCTTTTTTTCCGCTCCTCCAAAGCCTGGCCTTCAAGTTCCTTCTGTGTAATTCTGATGATTTCCCCCGCAAGATTCGGAGCATTCGGAGGATTATCATTGATCTGGTTCGGAATCACCGCAAGATTCGGAGCATTCGGAGGATTATCATTGATCTGGTTCGGGATCACCGCAAGATTCGGAGGTTTATCATTGATCCGGTTCAGGATCGGCATGAAGTGGTGGTTCGGGATCGGAGCTTGTCTCTCCCAAAAGTAATCATTAACTATACTTTTAAGGACTGCCGAGACCTCAATTTTGCTCTCCGATCTAGATAAGCGTTCATAATCTTCAATCGTTTCCCAGATTTGATACGCTTTCCAACCACAAATGATAGGACAAACTACGATCATAATACAGAAAGCAAAGAATGACTCACAAATGTAGAAGGCTCAGATCAAGGTAATGCAACCAGCCTGCGCCGATGATTCACCGATCACGGTTTTCAGGTAGAAATGGCGGCTGCCGATTATGAGACCAGATTGAGCCGGCCACACAAGTCCAATGATCCAATCGATCAAGATCTGACTTCACTGTTGGAGCTTGCGACGGCGATGAGTGTAAACGCAGCTGGATTTCGGTAGATGCCTGAGAATGAAGGAAAACAAGAATCAAAACCAGCAGTAAGTTTGTCATTAACGTAGTGTTTCTCAATGCTCCGTCGTAAAGAACCGACGACGCCGGCACCGCTGGATTATTACTTTCCATCGTGAGCGTATTTTGGTTGTTATGGATATTGTTAAGAGATTTAATTAGTATCATAAATATACTTATGCCGTATTTATATAAGATTCGCGAGTCACTCTTTTGCGATTTTTATTATTTCTTAGTAATTAAAGTCTAAAATTTTGTCCACCTAAATCAGCCATTAACAGAACGTAAATCAGCTGAAAAAATTAAGTCAGTCGATTCATCGATTAATTCGGTCGTCAAAATCATACGACTGTAGTAAATAATATTTCGTAATTAAATCAGCCGGAGTAAAGCCTAATTAGGCTTCAACACGGCTCAGTTAACATGCATTCTAGCTACTCAGGTCGCTACGATCAAGTCAACACGTAAGTTGTTAGTGTATAAATGTTGAGGTATTGGTTGCAAATGGTCAGTACGAGTTGCGACGGAAAAGGGTTCAGATCGTTGGTCTGTTAGAACATACAACAAGATGCATACATGCTCTCGGCTAACTATGAGTACAAGCAACATTAAAAAAAGGAACACCGCGATTAGTTGCATCAGTTGTGCATGAGGATTATCCAGATTAATATGAAACTCCAACCCCAAAAATTTTGATTGGTTTAGTGCAAAGAAGGCTAAGTTGTGAGGTCTCATATAGTACCGCTTTGAGAGGGAAAAAACTAGCGGTACCTGACTTGCGTGGCAGCCCAGAAGATTGCTATAAAATGTTGCCTTCTTATTTGCACATGTTGGAGAAGATGAATCACGATACATTAACACGGCTGGAATGTGGTGAAGGAAATAAGTAAGTATGTTTTCTTCGCTTTGGGTGCTAGTACATAAGGATTTAAAGTAATGCGGAAAGTTATCATTGTGGATGGGACTTTTCTTAAGACCGTATATGGTGGAGTTCTTATTGTTGCAACTGCTCAAGATCAAGAGCATCACAATTATCCTCTTGCTTTTGCTGTAGTTGACAGTGAAAACGATGCAAGTTGGAGGTGGTTTCTCCAAACGTTGAAAACGGTTGTGCCAGATCACCCTGAGCTTGTGTTCGTTTCTGACAGAAAGAAAAGCATCATAAAAACTATAGGGGAAGTGTATCCCAATGCTAAGCATGGATATTGTTTGTGGCATATGTCTCAGAATGTGAAATCACGTGCTTATGGCGTTAACAAAAAAGAAATTGCAACCCAGTTTAGAGAATGTGGTCGGATTTACACAGATGTTGAGTTCCTCCGAGTTTATCATGAATTTAGGATAAGGCATCCTAAATGTGCTGAGTATCTAGATGAAAGTGTTGACGATTGTAAGTGGGCAAGATGCTATTTTCGAGGAGAAAAATACAACATATGCACCACCAATTCTGTTGAAAGTATCAATGGTGTGTTCAAAGATCAAAGAAAATACTCGTTGCTACCATTGGTTGATTCGATTATTGCCAAGATTTGTGAATGGTCCAACAAGCATAGGAAGGCTGCCACAGAGGTACCACCTACACAAAAACTAGCTACCTTATGTGTATAAGTTATTGCACACGAGATGTGAGATTGCAAAGAAGCTACCAGTAACTGAGCTAAACAGTTTTATGCTCGAATACACGGTGATTGGAGAAGATGGAAAACATCACATGGTTGATTTGAGAAGCAAAAGTTATAGTTGTAGGCGTTATGATATAGACAAATATCTGTGTGAACATGCGATTGCTGCAACTATGTTCTACGCAAAAACGTTAGAGGTCGATCTACACAAGTGCTGCTCACGTTATTATTTTTCTGAGAATTGGGTGTCGGCATACAGTAAGACCATTTATCCTGTACCGAATACATCTGCGTGGGAAGTGCCTACTCATATTTCTGGTAGATGCGTTCTGCCTCCAGATTACCCAAAAAAAAGGAAGAACTCAAGAGGCTAGGTTTTTGTCAGTTGGGGAACACCGAGGAAGACAGAGATCCCAAGGACTTGGAGGTTACTTTAATATGTCGACTTAATTTATTTATTTTAATTTGTTGAAATAAGACTTGTGGTTGTTTTTGTTGTTGGTGGATGTGTATTTGATATATCAGGTATAACTTCTTAAATCAAGTAAACTATATCAAATTTAGTATTACCAAGTTAAACTGCTGTTAAACTATGTTAAACTAAAGTTAAACTAGTGTTCAGCTACAGTTAAACTACTGTTAAACACGGTCATATTCTTAACGGTTTAACAAAAAATAATTACCACATATGGTTAAGCTTAGTTAATTGCCACATATGGTTAAGCGTGGTAAAAATAAATTTTAAAAATAAATGATATATTATGCATGTTCACCTTCATATCTCGGTAAAAACCATATACAATGTATGTTACTTAGCTATTACTCTCATATCAATGTAAAAGTAAAATATAACTTCTATTTAATATACATAGCATCATAAGACGATTTTAAATGTGTGTTAAAATACTAATTCTGTATGGTAAACTAGAGAAACTCATTTTAAATAAGGTTAAACTAGGTTTTATGGTTTCAGCATGAAAGTTAAACTATGTATAAAATTGTTAAACTAGAAAACTAGTTATACTAGGCAGTTAAATCATATGAAAATATTAAATGGAATGACGGCGCCGTTTTATTTATGGAATGACGGCGCAGTGTTTTTGTTATGGAATGACGGCGCCGTTTTTTTAATGGAATGACGACGCAATATTTTTGTTATGGAATGACGGCGCCCTTGAATTTTATATTATATGTAATAACATTGTTAAATTACAGTTAAAAAACATCATCGTTAAATTGAAAAAGCGAAGCAATACAATATCATAATCAAGCACTTATGCCTTTTGTTTCTTGCTAGCCCTCCCGCCTCTTCCTCCTCTTCCTGCTCTTCCTCCTCTTCCTCCTCTTCCTCCTCTTCCACCTCTACCTCCTCGACCTCCTTTTTCCCCAGTGTACGGAGTGCTCATGTGTTTGGACTGCTTCCATTTCCTTTTCTTGCCTAAACCTTCCTCCTCATTCTCAGGAGGATTGGACGTAAACACGTCATGAGGAGGAATCCAAATAACCATGGCAGTTTGAGGATCAACAACTACACAAATAGTTTAAATGAAGGTAAAGTAAAGCAAAATGACTAGGTTCAACCATATATAAAACATAAGTTAACTTCCTTACCATATTCGTTGTGAAACTCTTGCTCCACAAAAGATGGTTCACCACTCTTGGATTTCTCTACGTTTTCAATCCTACTTGTTAAACCACCAACCTTACCATTAAGGGTTTTGAACCCTTCCATCATTGCCTTGGTCATTTATGTAATGGATTCATGAAGGCCGGGGGGTGGGACTTGATCGTCAATAGGAGGAGGAGCATCATCACAATCAATATTAGCAGTAGCAAGAGTAGGATGGTTTCTATGAGCCAGATCTCTTTCTAAGAGATCTGTCCACAATATAGTCTCACCATTCGCTAGAATGAAGGTCCAACCATCAACTACCATGTCATACTTTAAATCATCGTCCTCACCCATGATTTCCGCGATCAGATCCCGCTCCTCACCTTTAGCCACCAAGATGCTTGAAATTTCCTGTGACATATAGTTAAACTGTAGTTAAACTCTACTTAAACTCTAGTTAAACTCTAGTTCAACAACACATGTTAAACTCAAGTTACACTCTAGTAAAATTAAAGTTAAACTCTAGTAAAATTAAAGTTAAACTCTAGTAAAATTAAAGTTAAACTCTAGTAAAATTAAAATTAAGCTAACCGTAGAATTCCCGAGACCTTTGTAGATGTCTCCCAACCCGAAACCCTTTGTGCTAAAATCCTTGAACCTTCCTAAGACGACCCGATTTTTTTTTTTTTTTTTTTTTACAATAAATACTTAGTATTTAAAATGCCCATACATTTTAAATACTCTCCAAGTACTTACAAAAAAACCACAATACAAAACCAAAGCATAGAATACTCAGTTCTACAATACAGCGGAAAAATACAACACAAAACGGTAAAGCATACTACCCCGGGTCCTAATCATCCTCTCCCTCCGAACCTTCGATTCCACGATCACACCTTATCTTTACCTGTATCGACAAAAGTGATGCATCAACATTTGGAAAACCAAACGCTGAGTGAGATTGATCATCCAACAACAGGTATGCGAAAACCCACAAACAAGGCATACAACCACAATCACAATTCACGCATGAACAAGTGATGTGTCGAGTTTTAACCCAAAATATTTTCTGCAAGTGCACAGACACACGCAGTAGTATATGGGGTATCGAATCCACAGAGACCAAGGTTACACTATGAAATTATAGATTTTAATTTAAAGCTAAGACAATATGGGTTTTGTTGAATTTTTGGAACAGCAAAATAATAAAATAAAATCGGTGTAAAAAATTAATAAAAGGCACTAAGTTAAGGTGTTTCGCCGGTGATTAGGAGATAAAGCTGAGCAACTATTCAGGGCTAATTAACTACCGGTCTAGAACTCAAACACAATTAAATGTCGCCCCACTTTCGTGATGTATCGACACCTTTATCTAACAACCTAGATACCGAAACTCTCCCCCGGATCTAATGAAGACGATAAGCATTAACAAACAGGTTCAATATGTTCACAATCAATCGCAGCAATCAACTCTCGTTGGCTGCGCACCAATTGCTCACCAATGATTTATCTAGCAAACCTAGAGCACTCTCATGAATAAGTTTAACCTAAAATCATAGATTAAGTGGCCAGTTTAATCTAAGCATTAAAAACCCCTATTGGCGAAGACATATAAATTCCAATCCTATTTGTGCTCAGCCATTAACAACCTAAATCACCATTGAAAACCTTAACCTAGCTAAGGATCTACTCACACATAGCAAAATCAAACACAACCAAGCAATAGAATGAATTCATATTATTATTGAAGAGATTAGGGTTCAGAATTCTTCTCAAAACAAAGTAGTGTCTGATCGACAAGAGGAGACAAATCCAAAGCTGAGTAATACCAATCCAAATCGAAAAAGGAACAAGTGGTGGAGTTTTGAATACAAAAATCAACCTAGAACAAGAACTCAAGTCTGGAAAAGAACGTCAATGATTCTGATGAGGCGGCTGGGCCTTTTATTCTTATAAAAATAAATAAAAACGTGTCCCTAGGTAAATTAGGTCGAGCACCCCGGGCGATCACCCTGGCGAGCACGCAAGCAGGTGCTCGGTCGGCGAAAAATCGACTTTTGGCTCGGAATTGCTTCTTTTGCTCCAATGTCTTCCAATATCTTCAATCCATGCTCCAGAGCCTCAAAATATCTGAGAAGACACAAAAAGAACTAGAAAAGACTCAAAAACAATATAAAAAGACTAGTTAAAATGGGACAAATTCCTAACATATCAACTCCCCCGGACTTAGACCTTTGTTTGTCCTCAAACAAAACAAGATCAAGAACTGAGAAGAGGTTTGAAAATCACGGGAACTCACTTGCTTGTTGGAAAAATTTTGAACTTCATACCTTCTTCACTGGACCTTAGGACATGTACCGTAATTAGCCGTGGGGTTCATAACCTAACCTTAATAACTCACAACCCAACAGAAGTTTCGAAATCCCCACTGTCATCTCTTACATATATTAATGAAAATAAAAGTACAGTGATCTTACCAGGGGAAATCGGTCCAAAAGGTGCCAACTTCTTCTAACCAAAGACCCTCTCCCATATAACTTTCCTCTCCCCTCTTTCCCTCCTTTCACGCCATCAACTTTCTGTTTATTCTTTACAGCCATCGGTTTTCATTTGCCGATGCTTCACCCTTTAACACAGCCATCACTTTTCTGATGCTTCTTCTTTATTTTGTGGGACGAATCTCCATGAGGTCACAAAGGATACACGGGTCTACGCCTCATCCCTTGGTTCACTTCAATTTTTAGTTTCCCTTACAACAAGCTTTCCATGAGGTCACAAAGGATACACGGGTCTACGCATCATCCCTTGGTTCACTTCGGCTTGTTGCTTTGAACTTCTCCTTTTTATTCCTTTTCTTTTCTTTTCTTTTTCTCGGTGTAATGAAGGGGAGTGAGAGAGGAATATCATACTTTGTGGAGAGTTGCGTGGTCTTGTTTGGCTCGAATAGGTCTTCCCTAATGAACATCAAACCCCTGAGAAAGAAATTGAAGATCAGGTTAGGGTTCAATAAAAATTAGAGATGACATTGGTTCAACCTATTTCCCGCTGAGCATGAGCTTTGGGGAATATTCAATCCGCCCAATGCCTTTCCGATACAGAACTTTGGCCAAGCTGTGAGTCATACAAGTAATCCTTAGTCCAAAAATAAATCCAATAGATCAAGTTCATAATTCCCCAATAAATTTGACTCAACAAAAATAAAAACTGACACTTAGCTGCAAGCAGCTGGACCTGATTCAGACCTAGACAAAGAAAAAGACGAAAGACACAAAAATAAGACTCAAAGACAAAGAAAAATAGTTAGTAGCAGACCTCTCCCCCAGACTTAAATCACACCGTCCCTGGTGTGAAAAAGAACTGAAGGATTGGCTGAAAAATGAAAAAGATAAAAATGGATAATACATTGGTAAAAGAAAGTGTGGATAGAATTCACCGCGTTGTAGCGGTGTCCGGATCATCACAGCTGGCTCTTCGCTTCCATTGTCCCCAGAGCTGGCTCGTGTCGGAGGTGCTGGGCGAAGGCTGGGGCTGTGTGTTGACTCGGCGAGCACCCTGACGGAGCAGGTGCTCGAGCCAGTTCTGGGGTGCTCGATCACTTATTTTTTTATTTTTTTTTTATTTTTTTTTTAGAGAATTAAAAACTGAAATCACAAATAAAAAGTTAGTATCGAAAAAAATTTAAAACTAATTATGTACAAGAAACCTTACCGGTGGGTTGCCTCCCACCAAGCGCTTTTTTAACGTCATTAGCTCGACTGCAGCAGCGCCTAAGCGCGAGAGTGTGGATCCGCAGGAGGATCGGGGTATGGTGGTGGTTTTTGAGCTCCCCCAGACTTAAACTTAGCCTTCTCCTCTATAACAACATAGGAGCCATTTTGCTTGCCATCAGAAATCGCTACATAGAATACACCCTTGTTGACTTTAGAGAGAGAGACCCTTTTTTGAGGTAAGTCAACAATTGCTCCTGCAGTAGCGAGGAACGGCCTTCCCAGGATCAATGGCATGTAAGCATTATTCCTCATCTCGACCACCTGAAAATCACAAGGCATTAAGCAATCATCAATGCTTACCTCGAGGTCTTTGACAAATCCTTGTGAAGTCGATGTTGCTCCATCTGCAAATTTGAGGGTCATGTCCGAGGGCTGTATGTTTTCTATTCCTAAGGACTTAGCAAGATCCTTTGACATTACGTTTACCGTAGAACCGGAATCACAAACAGAATCCTCAAAAGCAACTCCGAGTATGGAGCATGGAACTACAAACCTTCCGGGATCTTCGATCTTGGGGAGATGCCTTAGTTTAACCACTGGAGCTGGGCCTCGAAAATGAACCTTGGGAGAATAAATTCTCGTTGGAGGAGTTTCAGGGATTTTTGAAATTTTCGTGGGAGCACCCTGTGGGAGCAGGTGCTCCGTAGCAGAGTTGGGGTGCTCGGAAACTTTTTCTTCAGATTCGTTTGGAACAGTTCCCAGAGGTGTTCCTGAGCTTGATCCAACCTCAACATTTCCATCTTTCACAGCAGAATCACTCCCTTGAGCCTGATGCTCGGAATTCTTCTCCTTAGCCTTTCCGTGGAAGCTTCTCATCGTAGGCGGTACCAGCAACTTTCCACTCCTCAACTCAACAGCATTCACGTGATATGCATTACTGGGCACCCCAGAACTTGACCGAGCACCTGCTCCGCCATCTGCAGAACTGGCCAGAGCACCCTGTCGGAGCAGGTGCTCCCGAGGAGGTTTTGGGTGCTCGGTATATTTGGTCTGAGATTTTGCTGGAGTAGTCTCAACCTGTGTCTCTGAGTGTGAACCATGTCCCAGTATATATTCATCTGTGGCAAGAGATTTTCCTTGGGTCTTTTTTTCCGTAGCTTCCTCTTTACCCTTTCCATAGACTTCAGGGCTAGTTGGAGGTGCCAACACTTTCTCACTTCTCAGCTCCACTGCGGTGAAGTTTTTCCTGACTTCGCATTGTAAGTCAATACTTAGGCACTGAACCTTCCAATCCAAAGTAGCAATCCGTTCGTTCATCTGCTGAACACTCTTGATTTGTCCATCAAGGATCACTTTCATCATCCGTTTAAGCTCATTCTCTTCGTCCCCAACGAAATTCACTTGAGCACTTGAGCCAGTAGAACCACTTCCATTCCTGGGGCCATGCTCACCCCTTGCCGAGAGAACTACTTGCTGTTGTTTGACAGTTTCGGCGGTTTGGGCAACTTGCATGTCAAGCTTCTTCACGTGAGCGGTAACAGCTTCATACTTTGCATTCAGATCATTATACATGTGATCTACCTTGGCATTGATCTCTGTTGCGGCCTTTTGCTGATTGACTAAGAGTTGCTGCATAAGACTCTTCAGCTCATCTTGAGATGTAGGCGCGGAGACAGCTTGTGGTGGTGTAGCGAATTGGGTGTTTTGCTGTTGGTTTCCCCCTTAGAACTCATTCTGATTCTGACTTGGGACATAGTGTTTCCCCTGAGTGTTGCTGGAGTAAAAATTCTGGAAACCCTGAGCTTGTGGCAACTGAGTGACACCTCCTTGTTGCGGATAAACTTGGTCTTGTGGGTTCTCGACATTGGTGCTTCGGTAGGAGAGGTTGGGGTGGCTCCGATAATTTTGATTAAACCCACGGTTCTGGACATATCCCTGACCACTCACATAGTTAACCTCATGTACTCCAGCACTGTCATCTTCCTCAAACTCTTGAGAAAAGGGCGCAGCTCCATTCTCTCCCACAAACTTGACCGGTCTTTGACTTTCGCGTAGGAGTAAATTTACCTTTGCCGTCAGCTCATCTATCTTCTGAGTGTCCACATTGTTAACTCTCTTGAACCTATCATACTCAGGAGACCTGTTGCTAGAGCTTGAAGCAAGGTTCTCTATCAGCTCAAAAGCACCATCTCTTGTCTTGGTCATAAAATTCCCATTACTCGCAGCATTTAGGGCGTTGCGGTAATCCCATTCAACTCCATCATAAAATATCCCCAGAATCTGTTCATCCTTAAAACCATGATGAGGACACTCCCTACGGTATTCTTTCAGTGTTTCCCAAGCTTCACAAAAAGCTTCACCAGAATGTTGTTGAAAAGACGAAATCATGTTTCGTAGAGCGGCTGTCTTGGACTTAGTGTAGAAGTGGTCCAAAAAGGCAGCTCTAACTTCATCCCACGTCCCCAAAGAACCAGCTGGCAATGACTTCAACCACCTCTGAGCCTTGTCAGCAAGTGAAAATGGAAACAGCTTGCATTTTAGAAATTCCGACGGTACCCCATTAGAACCGGTGGTGCTGCAGATTTCTTCAAAATTTTCGATGTGGTCCATCGGTATCTCAGCTGGGAGTCCGTGAAAGAGATGTTGTTTCACCAATGTGATCATCTGAGGCTTGATCTCATAGTCTTGCCTCTGAATTGTTGGAGAGACAATAGCTGAGGGGTTTTGATAAAATGCATGGGGGTTATCCGAATCCCCTATACCCGGCTGAACTAATGGAGCTGGCGGTTGATCTCTCCTCAACTGAGCAATCTGATCCCTTAGCAACTGTAACTGAGCAGCCATGCCATTATCTTGTTCAGCCATGATGACCGGAGCAGCTGTAAGTCTCTTTTGACGGTTTTGACGTTCGATGCGAGCTAACTCTTCGTTGGTGAGGATGGTTAGATCTTCGGTGCAATTTTTTCTTGTTCTTCTACTGGTCATGCACCTGAAACATAAGAAAAAGAAAAAGAAAAAGGAAAAAAAATTAGTAGTTTCTTAGACTGAAAATAAAATCAAAAATCAAAGGTAACACAATTGGTCCCCGGCAACGGCGCCAAAAACTTGATGTGTCGAGTTTTAACCCAAAATATTTTCTGCAAGTGCACAGACACACGCAGTAGTATATGGGGTATCGAATCCACAGAGACCAAGGTTACACTATGAAATTATAGATTTTAATTTAAAGCTAAGACAATATGGGTTTTGTTGAATTTTCGGAACAGCAAAATAATAAAATAAAATCGGTGTAAACAATTAATAAAAGGCACTAGGTTAAGGCGTTTCGCCGGTGATTAGGAGATAAAGCTGAGCAACTATTCTGGGCTAATTAACTACCGGTCTAGAACTCAAACACAATTAAATGTCGCCCCACTCTCGTGATGTATCAACACCTTTATCTAACAACCTAGATACCGAAACTCTCGCCCGGATCTAATGAAGACGATAAGCATTAACAAACAGGTTCAATATGTTCACAATCAATCGCAGCAATCAACTCTCGTTGGCTGCGCACCAATTGCTCACCAATGATTTATCTAGCAAACCTAGAGCACTCTCATGAATAAGTTTAACCTAAAATCATAGATTAAGTGGCCAGTTTAATCTAAGCTTTAAGAACCCCTATTGGCGAAGACAATATAAATTCCAATCCTATTTGTACTCAGCCATTAACAACCTAAATCACCATTGAAAACCTTAACCTAGCTAAGGATCTACTCACACATAGCAAAATCAAACACAACAAGGCAATAAGATGAATTCATGATTTATTAAAAGGAATAAGGTTCAGGAAAACTTCTCAAACAAAGCTGTGGAATGATCGACAATAGGAGAATAGAGATCCAAAGCTGAATAATACAAATCCAAATCCAAATAGTAGAAGAACAAAAGGAATCCAAGCTAAGAACTCTCAAAAGTAACGTAGAATGAAAAACTGAGGTCTGAGAGAACGTGATAGAACGTGATGAGGCGGCTGGGCCTTTTATTCTTATAAAAATAAATAAAAATGTGTCCCTAGGTAAATTAGGTCGAGCACCCCGGGTGAGCACCCTGGCGAGCACGCGAGCAGGTGCTCGGTCGGCGAAAAATGGACTTTTGGCTCGGAATTGCTTCTTTTGCTCCAATGTCTTCCAATATCTTCAATCCATGCTCCAGAGCCTCAAAATACCTGAGAAGACACAAAAAGAACTAGAAAAGACTCAAAAACAATATAAAAAGACTAGTTTAAATGGGACAAATTCCTAACATATCAACAAGATTCACCACAAAGGCCCTATCAATTCCTAACATCAACATATGCAAGGCAATCAATAGCAGAACATGTCTAGCATCATAGCAATTCGACACACACGAAAGCTAAACAGGAGACACACAAGACAACCACACAAGGATGGCCATCGGTTTAACCTGACCGATGGACCTGACCGATGAACCCCATCGGTCCGTCCTAACCGCTACAACTATCCTGGCGAATTGCTGGGAAACGTTGCAACCAACCCCATCGGTCTAACCTGACCGATGGGCCCGACCGCTAGGTCCCAGCGGCCTGTCCTGACCGCTAAAGTGTCCTTGCGAATTGCCAGGAACACTGCCACACGACCCATCGGTCCAACCTGACCGATGGACCCAACCGATAAACCCCATAGGTCTGCTCTAACCGCTGCAAGTGTCCTTGCGAAATGCCAGGAACACTGCAACACAACTCATCGGTCCAACCTGACCGATGGACTCAACCGCTAGGTGCCAGCGGGCACTTCCATCGTTCAGACATGACCGATGGAACCCACAGATACCACTAATCTTCACTTAGACCAAGCTTAACAAGCACAAAACACCATAAACAAGGTTCACAAGCTTCCATAAGCTTTTCCACCCTAATCACAACACACTAATTAAGGCCCTAATACAACCTTATTTCCAAGTGCAACAAGCCATGGAATCCCCATGATTCCACCACACACACACCAAGAACACACATGCACCAATCAAGCTTCTATGGCATTTAAACACAAGATTTATGACTCACAAGCCACCACAAGCCTAGCAACCACTAGCTAGAACTCCACACAGGACCACAAGGCTAACAAGCAACCTAAGAACACCCTCAATGCTTGTCTAAACCCCACAAACCCCCAAACAAGGTTTAAGCCACCTTTGGTCACAACTCACCTTAGAAATGGATGGATCTAGCCTCTATGGACCTCCCCCAAGCTTTAGAAGGAACTCTCCTCAACCTCACAAGCCACGTCCAAGCTCAGCCCCAACTCCAAAACTAATCCCAAGCTCCACAAGCTCACACACACTTGATTCTACTAGAACCAACTCCACCAAGCTCTTCTCTCTTCTTCTCTTCTCTCTAGAATTTTATCAAAGCTCAAAACCTCTCCCAACACCAATAATGGCGTGGCCAAGGTGGAGAAGATGAAGGAAAACAAAATATCTCAAGTTTTCGGAATTGCACTCTAGCCCTTCGGTTTCCCGCTTCACTACGGAATAACCCCAAACTTCCGAAACAACTTATGACACCCCCGGAACAAATCCAAATTAATTATTTCAACCCCATAATTAATTTCTCGAGACTTGTCTAAGGTTCATAAACTCGAAAGGACATCCCAATTAATTAACCGATAATTAATTTCCGGGACACGGGCGTTACACTTCCCTTGCACATCCTAGGGCATTGGTCTTCGCATGGGACTTTCTCTCTAAAATGCATCTTCAAATTAGGAATGGCTTCAAATGGGAGTAGATGTACATAACACATAGTTTAACACGTTGTTTAACATATAGTTTAACATATAGTTTAACAAATATTTTAACTAGTTTAACAAATTTAAATGTACCTCAATTGGCAATATAAATCTTGGCAATGTCGAATTTGGCCTGACAATACCCTTCATCCGCTCATAGATATTCAGGATCTGGGTTTCACAATCCTCAAATGTGAAACGTCCCCATGGGAAAGTCTCACATCTGGGTAAATCATCAACGATCCTTAGAAGAAACGAATCTATTGGTCCTGCGACCTTCGTTTTACCCTTAATCACTATGGCAAGAAACCACAAAACAGCCATCTTCACTCTATCCTCTGCAGGACTCATCGAGCGCAGCTTAGTCTCCACATGCTCCACCCAAGGCTGAGCATCCTTCCTGAAATATTTACTGACAAGACGCTAGCTTCCCCCCGAGATTTTTATAGTTCTTCGGGTATTGGTGGCAGTAAAATCCGTAGAGAAGTCCATGTTCCCTAAGACCGTACCTTATAGGGACTCCGTTTACAACATACCACATTTGTTGTGGCTTCTCCGTCTTCGCCAACCTTTGGATGAAGCTCCAAGTACCCATGACCTTCCGGTTGTTCTCCGTATGCATATGGAAGATGTGGTTAAACTGGGGATGTCTCAGGAACCACCTCAGCACATTTCCGTCAAGTGTCCTTATATATTCGACACACCTATGCGGATCACACCGTGTACCAATCTTCGGAAGCTTTCCCAATTGGCTAGGCTCAAAGAAGAACCCCAAAGGCTGTACATGTACCTACATTCAAAACAGTATAATAAGTATTTGAACGGCACTTTAACAGTCCTTTAACGATAGTTTATCATGAGTTTAACTTGAGTTTAACGCGTGTTTAACTTTAGCTCTAGTTTAACAGTTTTTAACCTTATTTTACCGTAAGTTTAACTCTAGTTTAACATTTACTAGTTGTACTTACCATTTCTCCCTCAACACCACCACTTGATGGGCCAACTTCACGAGAAGGCTGCAAGGAAAAAGATATATAAACATGTTAAAAAGGCTGCAAGTTTAACTCTATTTTAACTCTACTACTTACCATTTCTTCCTCAGCACCACCACTATATGTACCCGATTGGCCTACTTCTTGAGAATGCTGCAAAAGAAACGATATAAAAACATGTTAAACTAGTTTAATTACATGTTAAACCGATTCTTAATTACTAATCGTAATCAAAAAATTCAAAAAACTTACCCTTTGCTTTTTGTTTTTCGTCGATTTTTTTTTTCTTCAAAGGGGAACTATTTCCACATTCGGTTGTGTTTACCAACTCTACTCCATCTACTGGATCTTTAGGACCTTCAACATTTGTATTTCTCGTCCTTGCAATGGTCTTCACTCTTTAAATCTATCTCAAACCTGCAAAACATCCGAATATATCAATACAATTCATACATAAACAGAGAATTGAAGACTTTTAAACCTAAATTGAAGATAACAAATCCCTAAATTGAAGAGTTGTAACCCTAAATCGAAACCCTAAATTCCTAAATTCCGCTTCAACGAAGCCCTAACCAAACAATTACTAATCTCTAAACCCAAATTGAAGTTTCTGTAGTTTTCAATTGAACAAGTAAACATTAGTTTACCTTTAGTTTAACAGCGAACGATACACGAGTGGGAAACTGAAATCGAAGAAAAAGAAACTGGAATCGAAGAACGAAGAAAACGAGAAGAAGAAGAAACGGAAGAAAAGAAGAAAATGGGAGAGATTGATTTGTGATTTTGAAATTAAAGTTACCGAAGATGCTGCATTTAAGTTGCAGAGAGTTTGGGTTCGGGTCGTGGATCAAATGCTGGAAGATGGAGCTACATTAAAGGGATCAAATGCTGGAGTGACTTTCCTTCATTTTCAACTTCCAAGCTTGTATATGTAACTAAATCGTTGCAGTGTCCCATATATCCTTGAATAAATGTGCACCTCTTAACCATATTCTTTTGGGATTCTAATGATACTTCTCGTTGTTCCTAATGCAGAGCTTTTGGCTTTACTATAGATAATCAAGTCCTTCTCGAAGAGGTTTCCTATCATAATTGTTGTAGGTTGAAATCACAATATTATATCAAAGAACGGAAAATTAACCTATAAAATTTATAAACCCCAAAATTTGGGTCTATGAGTTCAATAGTCAAATAGCATACCCCATCTACGTGTAGCAAGCCTTCCTCTCTACAGATGTGTCTCAATATCTAAGCCAAAACTCTGTGTTTTTTTTGCTCAAAGCCTTGATGACATCAGCAGTTGCATTCAATTAAGGAGCCGCAACAGAGCAATAATACAACAATATTCACTAGTCAAAGAGTAAAATAAAAGCTAACCAAAGTACAATATTTTATGATCGGATATGACATTAGACAACCAATCATCCAGTCTAAGCAAATTGCAACACGCTGGAAATTATGAGCTAATAGAAAATGTACATATAAAAACAATTAAGTCAAAGAAACTCAGACTACTATCATAGATCTGCGAAAAGATGGTGATAGATTTGCAATATACTCTAACTGACCATCATATAATTCAATTCCACCATGAAGGTTCGAGAAAGGTGACAGAAGAACATTAAACCTCTCTCAATGGTTTTAGAATTTTTTGGAAATTGATATTCCTTCCACTGTTTCTCATAGTCATAGCATTAACATAAATAAATGTGAAATACCCTATTAAAAGAGAACTGAAATATAATTATGGTCAGCGAGAATTAAGACTCAATAAAAACACAAGATATAATAATATTCAGTCTTCTATCATATCCAAAAGAACAAACATTATCTCTTTAAACACAACGAACAAAAGTTATGTAGATTAATCTGATAAGACCATCATTAATGCAGTTTCTTAGGTGGGTTTCTTAGGTGTTTTATCATTTAAATTAAAGATTAAATGATAATTTGCTTAAGAACCGATTCTTAATTGGGATACTTAAGAATCGATTCTTAAGATCCACGTGTCTGCTTTTCCTCTTCTCCATCGATTTTTTTTCTTTCTTTTCTTCACCTTTCTCTCACCTGTTTCACTCCACTTCTTCTTCTCCTTGGATGCTTCTAGATTTCACTCCAGAAAAGTGTCAAATTTGAGTACAGAGAAGCAAGAGCCCTTTCCTTCTTCAGATGAATCCGATCCACAAGAAGATTCTGGGCTGATTTTATCGACAAAAAGAGAGCTAATTTCTTTGTGCCCTTGATTGAATACGATTGAAATTGAATTGGGGATTTCAAATACTGAAACTTGATTTGAGTTTGCAAGTGATAGGCTTATCCTTTTCCCCATTTCTTCCTCCGCATTTCTATCCTTTTTCCTTCCTTCCTTCTTCTCTTCTGTTAAAACCCTACAAGCTTCTTCTCTACGATTTCTCTGATTCACAGTAGAGGGAATTATGAATCCTTTGCTCATCACCGCCATTAACGCGCCAATTTCACCTTCCCCTCGGTCTCCTCTTCTCTGTCACTTCCTAACTCCTTTTCTTTTCTCCAAGTCAAAATGTCTAAATCGCCGTCGTTATCGAGTTTTGCTACCTCGCAACTCAGCTGCTTCCCCGAACAAGTATCAGTACCTACACAGGCGAAGAGTTCTGATGTACACGGAAATAAGAAGGAGTTCACCGGATTACAACCGATTGTTGAGAAAATGACGCCGCCGGTGTGGCTAGCGACTTCTGCTGTTGCTTTAACGGCATCTCTAGCTACTGGTTACAGCCTTGGGCTTTGGCCGGCTCTAGGAATATTGCCTTGGGTGGTGCTGCTGTAGTTGGAGCCGCCGGTGGAGCTGTTTTCTATGCTTTGAAGATGAAAGATGTGGCGAAAGGTAGCGGCGAGGCGGAGGAGGCGGAGGAGATTCTTGAAGGGTAGAGACCACGTCCGATGGAGAAAGTAGTTTGGTTGGTGAGGGTAAGGATCGACGCAGGAGAATCAACGGTGGTGCCGAAGAGAAGTGTGTTGGTGGTTGTGAAATTGGAATTGTAGATGAAATCGACGCTTGAGATTGGTCGGAACAAGAATTGAGCTGTGGTGAAAAAGATAAAAATGGAAACTTTAGAGAATATTGTAAGGAATTTGGATCAGAGAGATAGAGAGAACGAAAACAAAAACAAAACTTTTATGGTGGAACTGTGTCGTTTGAAGTTAATGGGATGAGAAAGAAGAACAGTTTGTCAAAACTCAAAAGAAGAACAGATTTTATTGGTTTATTTTGTGACGGTGTCTTTTAAATTCAAAGAACCAATTATTCAAACTAGAGGAATACATTCCAGAGTCAAAATCATTAACGAGATAATATTGATTATTGAGATTAACACACTTACTGTAGTTAATGATCCTTCCTTCTTATATGTTACAGGTACGGTGTCAGCAAAGGAGACGAAGCATTCCAGGTATCATTTGGCTTACTATCTCACAGATGGAATTTATTCGAAATGGGCAACTTTTATCCAATCTATTCCAATTCCACAAGGCCCAAAAGCATCTTTATTTGCTCAATATCAAGAAGCTACCCGAAAAGATGTCGAGCGTGCTTTTGGAGTTTTGCAAGCTCGATTTGCCATTGTTAAAAATCCAGCTCTTTTTTGGGATAAAGCAAAAATCGGAAAATTATGAGAGCATGTATCATACTCCATAATATGATTGTAGAAGACGAACGGGATGGATACACTCAATTTGATGTTTCAGAAATCCAACAAAGAGAAGGAAACGGAAGTGCACATGTGGATCTCACTTATTCGACAGATATGCCTACAAATATTGCTAATATGTTGGGTGTTCGAACTATAATTCGTGATAGACAACTGCATCAACAATTGAAATCTGATTTGGTTGAGCATATATGGCAAAAATTTGGACGTGATCAAGATAATAATTGCGCCTTCTTTTGTATTTATTTAAAAAATTTATGTTTAAAATGTTATATTTTTATGTCAATTATGTTTAATTAAAAAAACTCAATTTAAAATAAAACAAATTTTTTTTTTAAGAACCCCATTAGAGGTTCTATCATTGCAGCAGAAAAAACTTAAGTTTCTTAACAGAGTTTCTTAAGAGAGTTTCTTAACTTAAACTTTATAATTAAATATTAGTTAAGAAACCCAAATGGGTTTCTCCCATTGATGATGCTCTAAGTAAACAAAAGTTATCCAAAAGCTATCATAACCAGGAAGGAGGCTAAACAAATTTAGAAAATCAATATTGCTATATAACATGTGTTCAAACTATATAACTCGTGGCTTGTGGCTCGTGGCTTATGGCAATGGGCCTCCAGAGACCCATTATAATTTTAAAATAGCAAACACAAAAAATACTTTATATATTTACTAGATAAAGACATGTCCTTCTGATGAACGGATTTTCTAAACTTTAAAATAAATTAAAATTAGATAAATCAATAAATTAAATATTTGTTGTCAATTAAATATTTTCAGTTTTTTTAGGAAAATAAGTAGAACACATGTTTTCTTAGAGAAAATATTTATTTACAAAAGTTTATTTTATGTGAATAAATAATTTTAACATTTCATACTACAATTTTATTATTAACATATTAAAAATTTATACCTCGTCAAGTAATTTTTGCTTCTCTTTTTTATTTAGTTTTCAATCACTGTGTGAGATAGGTGTTAAGAAAATATATGCAACCGAAGAACCGAACCAAATCCAACTAGAAAAGGGTACCAAACCTAAATCCAAACCAACAAAAACCCAAATGGGTCCTAAACTCTTATATCCGAAAAAAAAATGGTCAAGAAGCTGGGTTTAGAGGTGAAATGGCCAAGGAAGGAGCGTTTAGTGTTGAGGTAATATTCGAATCTTTTTGTTTGTTTGTTTCATTGTTCGATATCTGCATTAAATCCTTTTTTTCTTTTTTTCGAACGAACTCGACGGTTCTCTACCTCAGAACCACTCAACATCGCCGTCTTATTATAACAGCTATGACAGTGGTCCACTGCCCCAATATACAGCCCAAACTCCGTACAGAAAATACAGTGTTACACAGACAATTCTATTACGTCGCCCTCCCCCAGGCCTCCTCATGAGCTGTATCAGGAAATTTCATGGTGATGGCCCTGTAGACTGGAAGGAACAAGCTCGGGTAATTCTATGCATTCAATTTTTTTTTTTAATCTTTTTAAAAGGACATTTTGACTCACTCTCGCCAGGATCAGGATCTTTTGCTTGTTGAAGAAAGGCGCTTTGGTAAAATTGGACTTCATTGCTACAATCTGGAAAAGGTTAAAAAAAGTTTATTTTGTATTAGGTTTGCCTGCCAATCAACTTTTGCTTCTATTTATATTTTGTTTGCCTTGTTGATTTGATTTTGTAGGGGACAAACTTACAATTGTTGGGTCTACATAAGTTCAGACTTACCGGAATAGCTACTCGAAAAGTAACATTTGAGGCAGATGATCCAATAAGGTGTTGCACCCACAGATTTGAAACACATCTTTATGCGCGCAAACAGAAAGATTTCTTAACGGTAATTACCACAACAGTTCCGCCAGCTCCAGGTAAACCGTAAATGGATAATGCACCCTTTGTGGTCCATTTGACAGTTTTTTTTTTTTTTTTTTAGTGTGTCTAAATCTTTATTGATCTCTTGGTGTTGTTACAGTTAGAATTTTCATTTGAGCTGGGAAAGATCATTGTGCAAAGCAGACAAGTTGTGGAGCCAAATAAGATGATGGTGAAGGCTGAGGATGCAATCTTCTACATGAGCTTCAAAAGCAGTGACGGTCAAGACTACAACTGTATCATTAGGAGAACAAGGGTTGGAAGGCCAGGGGAAAAGCGTCTCTCCCTTGAGTGTAAAGTATCTTATCCAAACTAGATCTAACTCCAGAAGATGATCTTATTTCTACCCTTAGGCACTTTTCTGCTTTTAATCTCTTTTGGATCAACTAATCTTTATTTTTCTTTGTATTCTAAGGAGAGGTTATCTTACACAACTACTTACTCTAGCGGATTGGGTTCTTATTAGCTAAGGCTCTTAAGATATTTCCAGGTTTCTTTTTCTTTTTTCGATTTTCAGAGCCTATTCTTTTTATTTTTAATTTTTTAACTACCCAATCCTTTACTAAAGCAGTGACTTAACTTATCCCTCTTCCCAGAAACTTCTTTTCTTTTTCTACCCATCCTACAATACAGTGTCGACCACGCAGTTTGCATGACTCGATGTGGCAAACTGAGTCCATCCTATTGAGTTTTCTACCCGAGTTACATTCCCTATTCTATTTCCACCTAGAATTAAGTCTCCACCTAGTCCTATCCAGTCCAAAATGTGTGAACTAGAACTACATGAGAAACTATCCTTGTCGGCTCCAATCTAACACTTTCTACCAAGCTCAGTACATGAAAAAGTCCCCACACACAGAGAATAATGATGGCTGAAAAGAAAGGTTTCGGTTAATGGTGGGGGAACTGTTCCAATAATGGGAATCAGCTATTTGGATTCGGAAGAGTGGTGAACAGGTGAAAGAAAATCCAAGTATATATATGAGTATCCATGAGTTCAAATCAGAAGCATAAACACGATAATTTCAGATCAGTATTAGGTTCTACTAAGTAGGGGATGACTTCAAATCACAACATGCTTTAGCCAAAACTAAGTGTCAAGCAATACCTTATGCTTCAAGCTCATGTGACATGCACCACAGAACCACTAACCAGATCATTAATTTTATCAATTTAAGCAGCATGCTAAAAGGTTAAGATAATCATTATCCCCTATGCAGAAATCCTATATGCTATGCAACTAGACTCAATCCGAAAATACGAATGCAACTATATGAACACTCTGTTTTTGTGGAATGGTTTTTCGAAAATTTTAAAAACTTTTATGGGTTTTTGTATGCAATATATGATGACTAACCGTATGAAAATTTTGAAATAGAGAAAACAATGTTAAATACACCTCAAACCCTCCTCCAAACTTAAATCACACAGTCCTCTGTGTAATAAAAAGTCGAAGGAGAATTCAAGGATGAAAAGAATGATAAACTAAATACAGTGGTATGTACAATGAAAGTTTGGAGTTGGTACCATAAGGGTTGGTGAAGTAGCGGGTGGTGTAGTCCTCCATGCTCGCTCTACTGTAACCGGGAACCAATCCAAACCTGACTATATTCGAACCGAACGACACCCGGAATGTTTTGATTCTGTTATTAGTCCAAATCATCCATATCCGAATACCCTGACTCAATCCGAACCCAAACCCCTAATGCGCAAGCCTTTAAGCCTTTAAGCATCCATGAAAATAAGAAATACAATTTGCTAAAGAGATTTATCACATCAATGCCAATTTATAAATTTATACGGAAATTTCAACTATTTTCTTAACCAACAAATAAAAACCCCAAAAATCATTACTCTAAAGAATCTACAAGCAGAAACAAAACAAAAGCTTTCCTTGTTCGAAATAAGAAGCTTTGCTTTTTCTTTTGCTCTTCTGAGTGCCACTAGATCATCATCGGGCTTATCTACAATAAGTTGTTTCTTCTTCCCACCTGACGAATTAACGCAAAAACATTTGATAAAAAAATTAACAGAACTATAAACCAAAGAGAAACCGCTGTAGACACAGGCGTAAACGAAACTAGAAAAAAATCAGGACAAAATATAGAAAGTGATTGTGAGTGAACATACCCGTCTTCTTTTTACCGGCAGCAACATCTTTAACATCTGCTGCCTTCATGTTGGTTAGTGAAAGTCTCATGACTGTTTTGAGAAGTGCAATATAGTGATAACTTTTCTGCAACAGAAATCAAACTATGAATTTAACATTTTTCATGAGTCCGTTATAGCCAATGAGAAGACAGAATAGAGCATACCTCATATGGTTTAATCCTCTGAGAGATCAATTCAGCATATTCGAAAATATCACTTTCAGTAATTTTTTTCTCGCTTTTGGAGTTTAGTCCTTGAGTTTTTCTTACTATCTACCGAACATTGTCCTAACTTTTGAATTGATCAGAAAACCCCCTAAAATCACACAGATTTTAAGTTTTAATTAAATCAAATTAAACCCAATATTTATTCTTCAATTTTTTGTGTGTTGCACAATCAAATTAAATTCATGAGGTGGGAGAATCGGTTTCCTCCTAGTGCTTTCATATAATCAGTAGTGTGAGAAAAAGGATTCTCTTATGATTCTATATAGGATAAATGGGTAAAAAAACCCTGAAGTTTTTCAAAAACATAAAAAAAACCCTGACCTTTTTTTGGGGGAAATAAAACCCTGGCCTTAAGAAAGTGTGGGAAGCAGCCCCCGACGTTAACGCACGTTAAGAAGCAACAATAATAAAACGGTGCGTTTAGTTAAAAAGAGAAAAACACAGTTCATAAGAAACAGATTGAAACCTAGGGCATAGGGTTTCTAGAAAAAGATCTTCCCAAATTGTTTCCTTCTCTTCGTAAGGTTTTGTATTTTCTAGGTAAAATATCTTCTCAAACTTTCTACGAGGAGGAACTAAGATGAGGTAAAGCGTTTATTTTATCTAAGTTTCATCACAACTCTGATTACTTATAACATAAATTCTATTTATAGTTTCAAAAGACAACTTTTACAGATTTGAGTTTGTTGAATTAACGATTTCATCTAAATATTAATTTTATTATTATTGTGAAGTGATCATCTGCACATATGTGGTATTGCGGAAGATGGTGAGGGCAACACAGATAACGACTATGACAATGAAATGGAACCAAGTGAAGCAATTGTTGGTTTACGGATGCAAGAGGACAGCGACAGTGAAGATTCGTCTAATGAGAGTATTCCATTCCGAGTCGGTCAAGCTTTTAGCAGTAAAGATATTTTCAAGAAGGCAATTGACAAATATGCTGTAGATATGAAGAAAAACATACGGTATAAGAAATCTGAATCTATCAAAGTAAGTGCTGTTTGTGCAGAAGATGAATGTCCTTGGAATATATATGCCTCCATAAACAGTTCAAGTAAAGATATGGTTGTGAGGACTTTTGTTGGAAAGCACACGTGCTCATGGAATGGCAAATGTCAATTATTAACTTCAAGGAAGATAGCTGATAAGTTCATCAATGAATTTAGAACAAATCCTAATTTGAAGGCTGGTGAAATTAGGGATAGATTGCGGACTAATGGTCGACTTCTAGTATCGAAGGATAAATGTCGGGAGACACGGAGGATTTGTATTAAAACAATTGCTGATGAATATGATGAACAATTTAGGAGGATGTATGATTATGCAGGTGCACTTAAGGAGTCAAATCCAGGTTCTACTATTATTTTGGGAACAAAAGCTAATGTGTTTGAGAAGTTTTATTCTTGTTTTTTTGCAATGAAAGAAGGATGGAAAAATGGGTGTAGACGTGTTCTTCATCTGGATGGAACATTCATGAAAGGAAATATAAAAGGTGAAGTTCTCACAGCTATTGGTCGAGATGCTAATGATAAAATGTTTCCTGTTGCATGGGCTGTTGTGCCTATAGAAAACAAAATAAATTGGGAGTGGTTCATGACACTGCTACAAGAGGACTTGGACCTTGGTTCAGGAAATGGGTTAACTCTTGTTTCAGATCAACAGAAGGGTCTAATTGCAGCAAGAGACTCTGTTCTTCCTTATTGCGAGCATAGAATGTGTGCTAGACACATATGGGCTAACTTGTACAAGAAATATGGTGATGAGTCGGGTCTTTTACATATTGCATTCTGGAAGATGGCAAAAATATAGATATAAAGAGGTCTTTGAGCAGAGAGTAGAAGTTTTTAAAATTCAAAAAAAAAATGAAGATTTATACGATGGTCGCATGTCACTGGTCAAGGTATGAAAAGAAACTACATTTTTTAAATAGTTTAATAAAATTAAGCTCACTTTTCATTGTATTATTTTGTAGATTTACATTTTTCAAAGGTCTTCTTGTGTTGATAACAATATGAGTAAATCATTTAACAATGTTCATCGCATATACGAGGTCAGCGGTATCCCATGCTCTCATATGATTTCAGCATTATTGGCCGAGACTAGAAATGCCCGCACCCCTGAATCACTTGTATCTGAATGGTTTTCGACTACTAAATGGAAAGTGTGTTATGAACACATACTAAAGCCCAACAATGGTATGGAGCTTTGGCCTATGTGTAGGGATGTAAGGGTGCTACCTCCTCCTTTTAGAGAACCACGTGGACGTAAGAAAATACCAAAAAGACGTCTTGAAGCTCATGAAACTTCTGCTGGTAGACAAACACGACATAGGATTCAAGTGGTACAACCATTGTTATTTTCATTGTTGTTTTTGTGTTAATTTGTGGTGTCTTCATGATTTGTTATTGTTTTAAGCATGTCTTAATGCTAGTTTATAATGTTTCTATTTTTTGTTTTTTTCAGACATGTAGCAAGTGTCTTAAAACAGGACATAACAAGAAAACATGTCAAAATGAAACAGCTACCATTCCCCCAAAGAAGCCTCGAGGTCGTCCATCAAAAAAACATAAGAGTGAAGAACCATCAGTGGAGATGACAACCACATTTCAGAGCCAACCAACACCCACATTTCACAGTCAGCCAGAACCCACATTTCAGAGCCAGCCGAATGTTCCAGCAGAAAGTCATGGAGTATTTCACAGTCCACTAACAGGAGACGACTACATATGCGCCGGTCGGAGTGTTCGAGACATAAGCACTAATTTTGTGCTACCATCGTCACTTTTCAGAGAACACGAGCGAAACAAGTTAAAGAATAGGCGACAGAATTTGTAAACATGATGTTTCTTTGCACTTTATTTTTGTGACTTCACTAATAGTTTTTCTTGTCATTCAATTCTTCTTTTCGAATTTTGTAGTATTGCCTTTGTTCAATTAGACATGTCTACGTTACATTTCTTATGTCCATATTTATTTTACTTCACCCTTTTGCTTTGTAGTATTTCATTGTGAATTTAACTACACTAGCTGAAGCATGATGAGTGTTGAGCCTGAAAATGAGTAGCAATTTTTAGAACCAATAATACACATTAACTTATTTTATCAAACGCCACGTTTTGTCGGCGTTACTTTTTAACCATATGTTAACGTCGGGGGCTGTTTACCACACTTTCTTAAGGCTAGGGTTTTATTTCCCCCAAAAAAAGGTCAGGGTTTTTTTTATGTTTTTGAAAAACTTCAGGGTTTTTTTACCCATTTTTCCTTCTATATATTTCCAAACATAGTTTATTTTTAAGGTTTGTAACGATATGCAAACAAAGAGATTGATAAAGAAACTTTGAAATTGATAAAATACAGTGAAATCTCTATAAATTAATACTCAAAAAATTAATATATTGATAAATTAATAATTTTTTTCTGGTGCTAAATTGATATTTTAACTCAAATATCACTTATATAAATTAATAAACACGATAATTAATAAAATATCGTTAAAATAAATTGGTCTCAATATTATTAATTTATAGAGGTTTTACTGCAAAAATAATCGATTCAAAGATTAAATAAATTGGAGTAAAATTGATGTGTAAAAAAGAAAATTTGAGGAAAGAGAACAAAAGAAACCCCCAAAATTCACACTTAAAAAAGAAAAATCTAGAAAAGCCCTTGATTAGCTAAACAATATTAGCAACATCCGATGCCGATGGTGGTATTCTCCTAAACTTCCACCAGTCTCGTAATTTTTGTACTATGGTACATATACACGGTCCAATCATGAAAACTATGAACCCTAGCCAACAAGGTAGACCGAAGTATAGAGCCAAGTGAGGAGAAATACAATAGAGGAAGTCAAGGAAACAACCGAAACCCACTGTGTGTAAGGTACGCCACAGAAAGTAGGAATATTGTAATGAATCCATGGATCCCAGAACATGGCCGGTAAAGAAGTACAACCAAGCGAAAATACACGAAAGATTAAAAAATTGACCACCTGCGGTGACTAAAATCCTGTTGATTATAATATACTTCATTGCTACAAGGTTGAGCACTATGATGATGGTGCCCATCGCAACATCGTATACTTTGTGTTCGTTCATCCTGCAATCAACCATTAACATATAATTTAATAAAGAGTATAAGATTCACATTTATATAATCAATATAGTAACGGACAAATAAAAAAACATCGTTGATATGGAAACCTCACCACCAATCACGGAGGAGGCTAGGAGATACATGAAAGATTGTAGCAGTAGGCTTCGTAGTCATGGCCGCTTCTTTGATAACCATTATTTGGTTGCTGATTATGTTGGACTGTTGTATATTCCTTTAGTTAACCCCAGCGTAATATACACATATATATATATATAGGTCTATGGTTACCCTATTCCAATTCCAAACCTGATTGAGATTATATTTAATAAATAAAAAATACTGATCTAAGTACTTTTTTAATAAATATTTTAATATAATAAAATACTAAGGGTTTGATTGAAATTCAAAGAACCCTTAAACTCATTAATTTGTAATATCAAGTCCATAAGATATTCAATATCGACAAACACTTATCTGATTAATTTATAAAGCACATTGATTTGGAGAATTTAATTTGGAATGTCCAATCCAATAAAAACCGAATATGGATACATACTTATCTTACTTATTTTTATATACCTAATCCAATTCCAAGCATGACTGAGATTATATTTAATAAAAAAAAATTCTGACCAAATAATTGTTTAGTTCATATTTTAACAAAATAAAAAATACTAATTAAATAAGTGTGCAAACCGACTTTTAACCAACAATAGCTTATATAGTCTGTATGTTTCATTCAGATTATTGGAAACAAGTCACGTGTACGTTTACAATAGTTGATATGTGTGAATCTTCCTGTTTACGTTTTCTTTATTTTTCTTATAGCCGTAAGAATATCACGTGATTCACGTCCCCGGGAATAACCTCCATTGTGAAGTTAATATCACAAGATACTCGGTCACAGATTGAATCCTCAGACCGAGTGGTCATCTTCCCCAAAGATGGTAGCTTTTTTACCACCGGTGCAAATACCTCATTGTAGTCAATCCCCTTTCTCTATGAGATCCTCTAGCAACTAGGTGAGCTTTATACTTTTCAGGTTCCACTCCAGGAATTCCTGGTTTCTTCTTATAGAGCCACCTGCTACTGATTACCTTGTGATCCTTGGGATGATCTACAATATCCCTGTAAAGGTTTTATAACCTCTCAAAGGTTCAAGCTTTCTAAGCTCTTTGTCAACAACACCAAATCACATAAACAGAGCAAGAACAATATGAAGAGGGAGAAGATAAAACAGAGCAGATGGAAGAAGGGGAGCACACACAAGCATTTGTTAACCCGGTTCACGGCATTAACGAGCCGCTACGTCCGGTTAGGATCAATAGATCCACAACTCCACTATGAAGAAGAAAGGTGTTTACAAATGATACAAGTGATTGTCTAAAGCTCTTCACTAGCTAAGATTCACTTTGTCTCCATCACTTGCTACTTAAGAAACTACCCAAAGCTTATGCTTTCTTGTTTTCTTAAACCCCTTTTGATCTCTCTCCATAGATCTACATTGTGCCCTTGCTCACTTTTCTTCTTTTTTCTTCTTACTCAACACGCACACCCCCTTAGTTCTCTCTTACATCCAACTCAGCATTTATAGACAAAGCAACACAGCTAAGATTTAAGGAACTAGAGAACTTAACCCAGGTTAAAACCATGGGTTCTCCTTGACTTCGAGTTTGGCACAGATTCTGAGGAGGGCGGCGTTGATCGCAGGCCTGCTTTGCTTTGCCTTCTCCAGATCAGACCAATTGGACAGTGTACGAACCTGAGCGATGTCTGTTGCAGAGAGAACAGCTACGAGCTTCAATTCTGATCGTGACAGACTTCAGATCTTGTCTTTGAAACCTTCTGTTTTATCTTGAGTCTTTCTGTTTTTTCGCTTAGGTTGAAACCTTCTCTTAGAGACTGAAACTCTTGAAAAAACAGAACCTGGGATTCAAACTAAACCCCACAAAACTCCACCTTGGTTTGAATACCACCCCAACTTGATTCTTTTCTTAGTATACTTGATTCATTCATAAAACCTCCATAAACATCTATGACTTGACAATCATGATGAGTAAACTTCCTCTGTGAAAAAAACGTCCTTGAACTTTCAGCATTCCACTTCTTGAGTTTTGGCTCAAACTAAGCTTGAAAACACAGACACGAATCTTGGCTCAATTCTTCAAAGATTCTTTTGAGCCTTTATCGTCTGAAAAACCTTAGATTACCATTCAATAACAAACCATTAACAAGCTGAAAAAAAACTCAAACTTGTTAACACAACAGAACATCATAAGTTACACCACTTATGAACCTTTTTAGTCACACAGCTGCTCTCTATGATTTCTGTTAGCATCATAGACGCTGTTATAGTGAATAAAAGAACTTCTCCCTTTGCAAACCTGATCTCCAACGTTGACACTAAGAGTTACTCCTGCAGTGAGTCCAAAACCTTAGTTCTTTCCTTTGATCAGTGCAAAAAATAAATCACTTTAGCTTTATAACTCTGAAGCATACTTGATTCAACCTGTAATAAATCTCACTCCATCAGTTAATATCCATTGTAAACCTGAGATTCACCCATTACAGCAACTTGATTACCAATCAATCTTGAACATAACTCTTGTTCAACTCTTCTGTTAAAACAGAAACTTCACCCGCAGATTATAACAGCTATCTGCAATCTTTTAGACTTGTCTCTCATCAACAAACTTGTGATATTCCTGAGACAATCCTTTACAGCTCCATTCACATCCCAATCTTGAGCTCATGATGTTCTTTCCCAGCTGTAAACAACCCTGCAACATAATCATCAATGTGCATGCTCCACCAAAACTCTTGGTACTTGCATCATAACACTTCTCAGATCAGATCTTACAGATGACTATCTTTCAAATGCCAATCACCGAGAAGAAATTTCTCACATCCTTCATGATACAATTAAACAGCTCCAACTTAAGCTGCTGCCTTTTCCAATTGCAGTCTGAACCTTATGCAATTTCCAGCTATTTCTAGGACTTTAAAACGGTTCAGTCACCAGCCTTGAGATTACTTGTTTCTATGCAAAATGCATAACAAATAAACTGCTTGAAGGGAATGGCATTGAGATAACATACGCGAATTCTGCATTTGTTCCTCAGACTTTACCTTAAAGTAACCATTATAATCACTTCAAAACCATCCATCTTAAGCTTCAACACCTTAGTGTTCTTTCTAACTCACCTGGAAAAAATCTGCAACTGAATATGCTTCAACAACCTTGTTCACAGTTAACTTTGGAGCCTTCTTCACATTCTGATTGTAGAGAACTTAGACTGATTCTTCGTCAATCTTCACCTCAGACCAGAAATAAAAAAAACTTTGATCACTCCTCAAACAAAGCAAAAAATGTACCTTTCAATGTACCGCTGTTTGAGCTCAAACAGGACACGCCGCCTAACACTCAATATTAGGAAGACTCTCGACACACATTATGGTACAACCAATTGCGCGGTATATCTGAGAAATTTCTCACCAACAGAACATGTAGTCTCCAAACCACTTAACTCTCTAATCAAAATACTCCTTTTGATATAACAAGATACTACTTGAAAACACATAGCTCCACCTAAACCGATAACCATTAAGATGTTCTTCTGCATTTAAAACTGAGCTTTACTTCACAGAAATAAACCGGTTCTTCACTAAGTCTTTGATCTTCTTGACAACCTTGTGAGTATGACAATATCAACATGTCATTTTGTTTAACCCTATGTCAGACTAGACATAATCTCCTTTAAAACAAAGCCACTCAACTTGTTAATTAATCCAGACGATCTCAACGACTTTTCTTGACTAGAAGATCCACCAAGAACATCTTTGCTTCAATGAAGCTCCCAGCTTGCTTGTAACATGCCAAGCTGATCAAGTATTGACTGTTTCAGTCATACTAACTTTTGGTAACTTGATATCGCCTTAGGTAGAATGACTCATTTTCAGATGATCCTCAACTTGGATCCATCAGCCTTTAAGCTTTCTGACGTTGTCATTCTCTTTTTGCAGAAACTGCAAAATGCTTGATGAAAGTTCTGTAACTTTCAAGAATCAAGAACCTCAACACTTTTCAGCTCACACCTAGGCTTACACCAGAAGTGTGTTTCACATACGCTCAACAAAATATAATTTTGCATCAGTACACCATGCCTCAATAGCTGCTACAGACTCAGCAACCTTGTTTCATTTTCGCTGAAATAACCTGGTCGATCTTTCTCAAATGATCCACCAACTGTAGACTCTTAGATTCACAAGAATCTAACCTTTAACCCTGAGACAACCACACAACAAATCCTCTACAAAACTCAACCAACCACTGAAGTCTTGTCCTTTCCCCAGCAAATAAACTGAATCTGCTGCATAAATATTCTGCATCTTCTTTTTAAGTTGAATCCAGAAAACCCTTATTCAACAGCCTAATACACACAAATTCAAGCTTCTAAGGCGTCCCTTAGTCCCATGAATTTATGAGTTTCCGGGGCTGTGAATACAATAGTAACTGAATACAATAGTAACGGAATACCAACTATACCAGACTTTACCACCTGATTCAAAAAACCCAAAACCCATTGCAGAAACTTGGACAATCCCTTAAGATAACAGTGGAACAAGACTTAAAAAACAAAATCTCCAATTTTTTAGTCTTGTGAAAGAAGCATGATTCTGATCCAATGAATATAGTCAAAGAAACCCAACTTACACATTTCCAGGATCTGAATCATACTTTACCCGATGGTTTTTCCATCTCGCTTCTCGCTTCAAACAAAAAGCAAATAAAGCTTGTTTTTACCGAGCTTAAAAAACTCCACATCGAAGACACCCTCTTGTGACTGACGTCGTTCTTCAGTCACCCCAACCTTCGATTTTCTTACAAAAAGGAAATTTTCTGGGTTTACCAGAAAGTCTCTAAGCATCACAGCTCCCAAATTAAGCTTTACTCTTCACCTCTCTTTCACATATTGAAGCTCCTCTTTCTGATATCAACACAAACATGAACTGATGCACCATCAACCGAAATCTCTACAAATTTGGCTAAACCTCAGTCATTGTCGATTATCCCTTGGAGCTTTACCATCAACACTTTGAAGAGAAACGTAACTTTTTTCTTCTCTCGCCTTTTGGCCATTAGAACAAAACTTGGCCCACTTTAAATTTTATTAATGAGAGAAAGGCCCATCTTGGCCCAACTTAAAGAGAGAAAAAATGTTGAACCTTAACCTTTTTCTTCTCCTCACCGTCGGCCATCGTAACATGATTTCCCCGGCCAAACATCTGAATGTTATCTGGTGACGTTATGGTCACCAAAACTCAGCGATTCTCTGTCACCGTGTCTCTTTTTCTACAGTGAAACCCGAAGCTTCTTCTTCTCATACTCGATCTGCTTCTGACGGCGTCGCTGCTCTTTCACGATAACGCCTAGAATCTCCAGCTCATCTCGCTGGAACCACAGCCTTTTCCGGCGTGAATCTCTGCGTCTTCACTGTTGTTGAACTCTCTGAAAGTAACTAGAGACTCGACAAGCTTCCTCTGTCAAACCCCCAAGGTTTCTATTGAACCCTTGTTTGTCTTTATCTTTTTCTCTCAGCGTCTCCAGCAGATCTAGGTCTTCTAGATGGGAAAGATACTCCGTCTTCCATGAGAAAACACCTCAAAACCATCTCTCTTCTCTAGCTGCACTTCCATAAGCCGTTGCTTGATAAAGATGTGATTTTTCTTGACAAAGCTTGGATATTGCTTATAAAGCTTTCACCTTTCTTCGCCAACCAAGGCTCTGATACCAATCTGTAAAGGTTTTATAACCTCTCAAAGGTTCAAGCTTTCTAAGCTCTTTGTCAACAACACCAATTCACATAAACAGAGCAAGAACAATATGAAGAGGGAGAAGATAAAACAGAGCAGATGGAAGAAGGGGAACACACACAAGCATTTGTTAATGGTTATAAAACCTTTACAGATTGGTATCAGAGCAAGAACAATATGAAGAGGGAGAAGATAAAATAGAGCAGATGGAAGAAGGGGAGCACACACAAGCATTTGTTAACCCGGTTCACGGCATTAACGAGCCGCTACGTCCGGTTAGGATCAATAGATCCACAACTCCACTATGAAGAAGAAAGATGTTTACAAACGATACAAGTGATTGTCTAAAGCTCTTCACTATCTAAGATTCACTTTGTCTCCATCATTTGCTACTTAAGAAACTACCCAAAGCTTATGCTTTCTTGTTTTCTTAAACCCCTTTCGATCTCTCTCCATAGATCTACATTGTGCCCTTGCTCACTTTTCTTCTTTTTTCTTCTTACTCAACATGCACACCCCCTTAGTTCTCTCTTACATCCAACTCAGCATTTATAGACAAAGCAACACAGCTAAGATTTAAGGAACTAGAGAACTTAACCCAGGTTAAAACCATGGGTTCTCCTTGACTTCGAGTTTGGCACAGATTCTGAGGAGGGCGGCGTTGATCGCAGGCCTGCTTTGCTTTGCCTTCTCCAGATCAGACCAATTGGACAGTGTACGAACCTGAGCGATGTCTGTTTCAGAGAGAACAGCTACGAGCTTCAATTCTGATCGTGACAGACTTCAGATCGTCTTTGAAACCTTCTGTTTTATCTTGAGTCTTTCTGTTTTTTCCCTTAGGTTGAAACCTTCTCTTAGAGACTGAAACTCTTGAAAAAACAGAACCTGGGATTCAAACTAAACCCCACAATCCCAGCTACAATTTTTCAAGAATGAATACATCTCATCATTCATACATGAGTTCCATCTTTCCCAGTTCCTATCATATTTGGCTTCATGAAAACACTTTGGTTCTTCACAATCTATTTCCTTAGCTGCAACAAGTGCAAATGCAAAATGTGAGTAATCTGACAACTTTTCAGGAGCTTTGATTTGCATTCTAACTCTGCCACGAGCCAGTTGGTAGTTCTTTAAACTGTCATTGCTTTCAGGAGCCTCTTCTTCTTTTGAATCATAGTATTCAGACTCTGCTTCAGAGTCACTAGATTCAGTATGAACAGCTGCACCTGAATTTGAACTTCCTTCAGCCTGTTGGTTTCCTTTCTCAAGCTCAGTCATGACTTTCTCTGTATGAATGGGTCCTTTGATGTCATCTGAATTCTTTCCTTGTAGATCTTTATATACCACAAATTCATGGAATATCACATTTCCACTTATGATCAATTTCCTTTCATCAAGAAGCCAAACCTTGTATCCTTTTGTTCCCTGCGGATACCCCAAGAATATTCCTTTTAAGGCTCTAGGCTTCAATTTACCTTGGTCTTGATGAACATAGGCGATTGAGCCAAATCTCCATAGATGCTTGTAACCAGGCTTCCTATTTAGCCAAAGCTCCTCTGGCACATTATAATCAACTGCTGATGCTGGTGATCTGTTTACTATATATGCTGCTGTAGCAGCTGCTTCAGCCCAGAATTCTTCTTCCAAACCTGATTCGTTTAAGAAGCATCTTACTTTCTCCATTATTTTTATGTTCATCCTTTCAGCCACACCATTTTGCTGTGGTGTATATGTACACATTCTGTGTCTCTTAATCCCTTGAGCTTTGCAGTAATTATCAAAATTCGTGTTGCAGAACTCGAGTTCATTATCTGTTCTTAAGACCTTGACCTTCTTGCCAATTTGATTCTCCACAAGATCTTTCCAATCTGAAAAGTTTCGTCTTTTGTCTTAAGAAACATTAGCCAAACCTTACGAGTCTTATCATCAATGATAGATAAGAAGTACTGGTTACCTGAGTTTTGTCTGTAGCCTTTTCTGCACTACAATTTATCTCTGCAACAGTTTCACCATCCAACATATACAGCTCATTCTTCAAACATCCACACAATGCTGTAGTGTTCTTCTTAAAATACCTCACCTTACCATTTCCACCTTCATGATTGAATCCCAATTTATCCAATGACCTGTGAAAATGAGGTTTATTCTTAGGTTTGGGACATACTTTGCATTGTTCGGGATCTTAATAGATCCACCATGTATTAGAGGATCAGGAATTTCATCAAGCACCTGTCGGGTGTGAAATCCTAAGATCTAATTCCAAGCGGTTTGCAAGTGAATAACATTTAGAACATCTAATCCAGAAGGGATATATTCAAATTTAAAGCTTAAACATCTAGGAGAGAGGAATCTACACAGATCTAACCATCCTCAAAAACCCTAAATAACTACTCTGATTTCATCCTAAAATCATCAAACCCATAAATGAAATTGATTGCATCTTTAGATTCTGGAGGATGAGATAAGAAGGAATGTGCAAAATGAAGCAAAAAGAGATAAAGATAAAGAACAGATCTAAGAAAAAATATTGAAATAGGTTCAGGTGCAAATACAGAGAGAAAAGGAAGAAGATGAAGTCTAAGCGGCGAAAAAAGTAGATTATAAGATTCTTCTTAGGAAGCAAAAAAGAAAAAAATAATTAAATCTGATTAGGGCAGTGGTAGGACTCGGTCGGCTTGGCCGAGTTGTGTTGGTCGAGTTAGTCGAGTCCTCTAAATCTTGAGCTCGATCACGCGGTCGAGTCGGTGAAAGCTTCAGGTGTCAACTTGGGCAGTTTGGTCGAGTCCTCCAGATCGAGTTGTGATGCTTCAAATGTCAGGATCAGACTCGGTTTCTCCTTGGTTCTTACACTCAGCTTCTGATCGAGTGAATCTCGTCATGTGCACTCGGCCTAACCTCGAGTTCATCTCATCTAGTTCGCTCCCCCATTCTTTCTTTGCTTCGGCAAATCCCTAGAGAGCATCCAAATGTCTTGATAACAACTCCAAAATGCAATATGTATGCAAATCTAGTGCAAAACCTAGTATCAATGCTAAATGAGTGAAAACGACTCTAAATGGGGTGAATGATAATCACAGTAGTATATGGGGTATCGAATCCACAGAGACCAAGGTAACACTATAAAATTATAGATTTTAATTTAAAGCTAAGACAATATGGGTTTTGTGTAATTTTCGGAACAGTAACAATTAAATAAATCGGTGTAAAACAATTAATAAAAAAAACACTAGGTTAAGGCGTTTCGCCGGTGATTCGGAGACAAGGCTGAGCAACTATTCAGGGCTAACTAACTACCGGTCTAGAACTCAAACATAAATAAATGTCGCCCCACTCTCGTGCTGTATCGACAACTTTATCTAACAACCTAGAATCCGAAACTCTCGTCTGGACCTAGCGAAGACGATAAGCATTAACAGGCGGGTTCAATATGTTCACAATCAATCGCAGCAATCAACTCTCGTTGGCTTCGCACCAATTGCTCACCAATGATTTTTCTAGCAACTTAGAGCACTCTCGTGAATAAGTTTAACCTAAAAATCATAGACTAGGTGATCAAGCTAATCTAAGCATTACAAACCCCTATTGGCGAAGACATATAAATTTCAATCCTATTTGTGCTCAGCCATTAACAACCTAAATCACCATTGAAAACCTTAACCTAGCTAAGGATCTACTCACACATAGCAAAATCAACCACAACAAAGCAAGGAGATGAATTCATGATTTATTAAAAGAATAAGGTTCAGGAAAACTTCTCAAACAGAGTTGTGGAATGATCGACAATAGGAGAATAGAGATCCAAAGCTGAATAATACAAATCCAAAACGAAAAGGAACAAAGTGGTGGTGTCTTCGAACCAAAAATAACCTAGAACGAAAAACTGAAGTCTGAAAAAGGGAACGTCCCCCAAGTCTGAAGCGGCTGGCCTCTTTTTATTCTCAAAATAAAATAAAATCGTTTCTAGGTAAAATTAGGTTGGAGCAGGTGCTCGCCAGGTCCGACCATGTGCTCGCGCAGGCGGAAAATCGACTTTTGGCTCAAAATTGCTTCTTTTGCTCCAATGTCTTCCAATATCTTCAATCCATGCTCCAGAGCCTCAAAATACCTGAAAAGACACAAAAAGAAATAGAAAAGACTCGAAAAGAATATGAAAAGACTAGGAAAAATGGGACAAAATACTAATATATCAACTCCCCCGGACTTAGACCTTTGTTTGTCCTCAAACAAAACAAGATCAAGAACTAAGAAGAGGTTTGAAAATCACGGGAACTCACTTGCTTGTTGGAAAAATTTCGAACTTCATACCTTCTTCACTGGACCTTAGGACATGTACCGTAATTTGCCGTGGGTTTCATAACCTAACCTTAATAACTCACAACCCAACAGAAGTTTCGGAATCCCCACTGTCATCTCTTACATAGATTAATGAAAATAAAAGTACAGTGATCTTACCAGGGGAAATCGGTCCAAAAGGTGCCAACTTCATCTAACCAAAGACCCTCTCCCATATAACTTTCCTCTCCCCTCTTTCCCTCTTTCCACGCCATCATCTTTCTGTTTATTCTTTACTGCCATCGGTTTTCATTTGCCGATGCTTCACCCTTTAACACAGCCATCACTTTTCTGATGCTTCTTCTTTATTTTGTGGGACAAACCTCCATGAGGTCACAAAGGATACACGGGTCTACCCATCATCCCTTGGTTCACTTCGATTTTTAGTTTCCCTTACAACAAGCTTTTTATGAGGTCACAAAGGATACACGGGTCTACGCATCATCCCTTGGTTCACTTCGGCTTGTTGCTTTGAACTTCTCCTTTTTATTTCTTTTCTTTTCTTTTTCTCGGTGTAATGAAGGGGAGTGAGAGAGGAATATCATACTTTGTGGAGAGTTGCGTGGTCTTGTTTGGCTCGAATAGGTCTTACCTAATGAACATCAAACCCCTGAAAAAGAAATTGAAGATCAGATTAGGGTTCACTAAAAATTAGAGATGACATTGGTTCAACCTATTTCCCGCTGAGCGTGAGCTTTGGGGAATATTCAATCCGCCCAATGCCTTTCCGATACAGAACTTTGGCCAAGCTGTGAGTCATACAAGTAATCCTTAGTCCGAAAATAAATCCAATAGATCAAGTTCATAATTCCCAAACAAGCTTTCGACTCAATAAAACACTAAAACAGACTCGATAAAAGTAAACCAAGCAGCAGGACCTAATTCACTAAAAATCTAAGACTCTTGGGACTGACACAACAACAAGACTCAATAGAAAAATAAAATAAAATAAAATAACTAACCACTCCCCCGGACTTAAATCACACCGTCTCGGGTGTGAAAAAGAACGAGAGATTGGCGACAAAGATAAATAAAAACACACACGGATAATACAATGAAGATAGAGGGTATAGGGGGATATCACTGAGTAGTGGCGGTGTCATGCTCATCGCTCATGGAGTACCCTGGTGGAGCAGGTACTCGCCTCTTCCTACGGTGGGATGGCTGCCCGGAGCCTGAGGTTGAGTTTGAAGGCTGGGACGAGGCAGCTGCTGCGGCGGTGGTATGGCAACATCCTCGTGCCAATGTTTGCATGATCCTCTGCATGAGGCTATTGTTTCTTTTCGTTGACTCGATCATCCACCTCCTGTACTCGGCAGTGTCAGCATCATCAGAGATGGGTGGAAGATCAAACTCACCTTGAGTAGAGGCGGCATGATAAGGAAGTGCGAGGCGCGGGATCAGTGTGGCGTCATCGTCGGTGGCATGACGAGATGTGCTTCGACGAGATGTGCTTGGCCTAGCTGATGATGATCGCCTCGGGATGGCGATGAGGTACTGCGGTGGTGGGTGGAACGCCAGATCTTCCATGGTGTAGAGCTCAGTCACGACCGGGTTCGGAAGCTCAATGAGATTAGACTCCCCGGTCGCAGTAATGAACTGGTAGTTGCACGGTGCGAGGATGATCTTGGAGGTGAGCAGGTGCTTCATATCCATCCGTGACAGCTCGGTGACACATGAAGCAGATGAAAGATCTACTCGGTGATGGCGAAAGAGTGGAGTTAGGTGACTCTCTATTCGCTCAACTCTCTGCCCTTTGTTGGTCTCGGTTCGGCTGTCCTTGATTCCGTAAATCACCTCGACAAAGCGGTCACCTAAGTTGGAATGGTACACTTTGAATTGTTCCATGTTTCCATTCCCTACAATATGACCACATCCCAAGAATAAAAGCAGCAACTCATCGATATGGACTTTGTTACCTACAGCTCGGGCAAACAATATGTTGCTGAATATTCTCGCACAAATGCGAAGTGCGGGATGACGGAGGCGGTTATGACTTGCGGAGTTGGACGAGTATGGTCCCGAAACGATGTGGCTCCAGAATTCTTTGGACTGGGCGAACGTATTCGAGGAATCCAGTTTGGTGACTGTCTCGCGAAAACCATACAAGACGCAAAACTCCCACATAGCTATATCATATTTCGTTCCTCCAGCAAAGAACAAAAACGTACCCTCATCAAGCGTTGGGGAGTCTGGATCTTTGTAGGTGAGAGTGGCGGTGGCAAGGCATTGCCTCACAAGGTCCGGGTAAAGCATGTCCGGTGGCAAGGACATGCAATGCGCGTGGCTCAGGACTCGCCGAACTTGGTCTTGGAGACCCAATTGCTGCAGCGTAGTCTCGCACATGTACCTCGTCGGCTCCAGCTTCAGCCCGAGGAGCTGATTGTAGTAGTAGGCGTCGCGTGTGTCCCACGAATCCGGTGAGAGTGGTGGAAGTTCCTTAATACCGAGATCAAAGGTAGTGTTTTCGGCTCGGGGCCACGGGTGCGTGGCGAGTCTCTCGGTGGTGGCGGACCGTGTGGAGGTGCTAGCTTTACCTTTTCCCTTGTTAGCGGCGAAGAACTACTTCGGAGGCATGATGAGACGGGGAGCTTGGAGTCACGGTAGCGAGAGGCGGAGCTTAGCTGAGCGTGAAAAAGTCGAGAGCGATCGGAGCGCGAGATGAGACAGATCGCGACGAGGAGATCGGCGATGGCGGAGAGCTCGGAGGAGGAGTCTCATGAAAAACTGGCCGAGAAACGAGGGAGAACGGCTGGGAGCTGACGGTGGCTACGGAGGATGAGTGAGAGAACGTGGTGAAGGAGAGATGCGGTGGAGTTTTTCGCAGGGAGCGAGGCTTCGCGACTTGGGAGCGGAGCTGATGAAAGTACCGGCGGTTTGGCGGAGAGAGAGAGATCACCGGAGAACTTTTTGATTTGAGCGGAAGAGATGAGAGAGAGTTATGGCGATGTGGGAAGTTGGTGTTGCTTGGTTCGAGATTTAAAGTGAAAGGAGGCAGGGTTTTCGGAATTTGGAGGTTATTGGTGACCAGTGCATGGGCCTGCAAAACAGAGAAAGAGGAAGTTAGTGGGGTTGGGAAAAGAAATATTTGGATTTTACCTTTTGTTTGTGTTGACTCGTCGAGCACCCTGGCGGAGCAGGTGCTCGGGCCAGTTCTGGGGTGCTCGATACCCTTTTTTTTTTTTTTTTTTTTTTTAGAGATGAAGAAGTGAAATCACAAATTCATAATAATTAGTATCAAATGAAAAATTAAAACGAATTATGTCCAAGAAACCTTACCGGTGGGTTGCCTCCCACCAAGCGCTTGTTTTAAGTCGTTAGGTCAACTTTGTAGACCGTTTAGGCGTGAGGAACATCACCTTAGGCGACTGTGTCACCTTCTCCAATGTGTGTATCCGCAAGATATGGCTTGATCCTCTGGCCATTCACCACGAATTCGTCTCTTTTTGCATTTAGCAACACCACAGCTCCATATGGTCTAACCTCCTTGATCGTGAAGGGGCCAGACCATCTGGACTTCAGCTTACCTGGGAATAATCTGAGACGAGAGTTGAACAATAATACCTAATCGTTGGGAGAAAAACTCCTGGGGATGACCCTCTTGTCATGGTAGGCTTTTAACCGCTCCTTGTAAATCCTTGAGTTGTCATAGGCGAGATGCCTAATCTCCTCTAACTCGTGCAGCTGCATGGATCTCCTTTCAAATGCTGGTAGGATGTCGAAGTTGAGCAATTTAATAGCCCAGACTGCCTTGTAATCCAATTCCACCGGAAGGTGGCATGCCTTCCCATACACCAAATGAAAAGGTGTTGTCCCCAACGGAGTCTTATATGCGGTCCTATACGCCCATAGAGCGTCATCCAACTTCTTTGACCAATCCTTACGCGTGATGCTCACTGTCTTCTGTAGGATACTCTTTATCTCCCTGTTGGAGATCTCGACCTGACCACTAGTTTGAGGGTGATAAGAAGAAGCTACCTTATGTGTAACACCATTCTTCTTCAACAAGTTCTCAAAGACTTTGTTTATGAAGTGTGAGCCTCCATCGCTAATCACCACTCTAGGGACTCCAAACCTCGGAAAGATGACACTCTTGAACATCTTCATAACCACTCTAGCATCATTAGTTGGGCTAGCCAGCGCTTCAACCCATTTAGAAACATAGTCAACAGCCACTAGAATGTACTCATTACTGTAGGAGGATGGAAACGGTCCCATGAAGTCTATACCCCATACGTCGAAAACCTCAACTTCCAGAATAAAATTCTGGGGCATCTCATTACACTTACTGATGTTCCCTTGCCTTTGACACGCATCAAACCTAGAAACAAATCTGTTCGCATCACGGAACATCGTCGGCCACCAATAACCGGCTTGTAAAGCCTTTGAAACCGTCTTAAATGTGGCAAAGTGCCCAACATATGAAAAACTGTGACAATGTTGTAGAATCCCAGGTATCTCTGCCTCAGACATGCATCTCCTATATAGCCCATCCGAACACTACTTGTATAAAAACAGCTCATCCCAAAAATACCGCCTAACATCGCAGAAAAACTTCTTCCTTTTGCTTCCCACTAGGTTCTCAGGAACCTTATCAGCAACTAAGAGGTTTGCAATATCTCCAAACCATGGGAAACTAGAGGACTGACCGGTCTGAATTGATCCACAAAAAGTTTTGGGAGCAGGTGCTCCTTCCGGTGCTCTGTCGGGTGCTCGGTCGAGTGCTCGGAAAATTTCGCAGGTGCTGATAGAATAGATCTGTTCGTCTGGTAGACTATCCTCCATAGGTGTGTCCTCCATAGGTGTGTCCTCTTCAATCTGCAACCTATCTCTAGATCGAACTCTTGCAACAAAAGGATCCACCTCAACAGTCTGGGCTTGGCATCCTTCTTTGTCAACAAATACTTCAGGGCAGCGTGATCAGTGTGAACAATAACCTTCGACCCGACGAGGTATGACCTGAACTTCTCAAAAGCGAAAACAATCGCCAATAACTCCTTCTCGGTAGTGGCGTACCGACACTGAGCATCGTCCATCGTCCAACTAGCATAATAAATCACGTGGAGCTTCATGTCTCTCCTCTGACCCAAAACAGCTCCCACAGCAAAATCACTCGCGTCTGTCATAATCTCAAACGGTAGCTCCCAATCTGGCGGTTGTACTATTGGTGCACTAACCAAGGCTCCCTTAATGGTGTGGAAAGCCGCCAAATAGTCACTATCAAACTCAAACTTCACCTCCTTACACAGAAATCTCGTAAGAGGCCTAGCAATGTTAGAAAAATCCTTGATGAAGCGATGGTAGAATCCCGCGTGTCCCAGAAAACTGCGGATTCCCTTAACCGAATCAGGCGGTTGCAAACTCATCATGACTTCTATCTTTGCCTTGTCAACTTCAATACCCTTCTCTGATATCTTGTGCCCAAGCACTATCCCATCTCGGACCATGAAGTGACACTTCTCCCTGTTGAGAACTAGATGCTTCTCCTCGCACCTTTGCAATACCCTGCACATATTAGACAAACAAGAAGAAAACGATCTCCCATACACAGAAAAGTCGTCCATAAATACTTCCATATTATCCTCAATAAGGTCAGTAAATATAGACATCATACAACGTTGAAACGTTGCTGGAGCATTACACAAACCGAATGGCATACGACGGTACGCGAAGGTGCCATATGGACATGTGAATGTCGTCTTCTCTTGATCGTCCGGGTGGATAGGAATGTGGAAAAATCTTGAAAAACCATCTAAGAAACAGTAATATGGATGATTAGCTAGACGCTCTAGGATCTGGTCAATAAACGTTAAAGGAAAATGATCCTTGCGAGTAGCAGCATTAAATTTCCGATAATCTATACACATCCTATGTCCGGTTACTGTCCTAGTTGGTATCAATTCGCTCCTATCATTTTTAATCACTGTGATACCTCCTTTCTTAGGAACTACATGCACAGGGCAGACCCACTTACTGTCAGAAATCGCATAAATCACACCAGCCTCTAGAAGTTTCATTATCTCTTTCTTGACGACATCCTTGAGGTTAGGGTTTAAACGTCTCTGATGCTCGACAGAAGTCATAGATTCATCCTCTAGGTGTTTCTGTGCATGCATAAATCAGGGGATATACCAGTGATATCATCTAGTGAATATCCTAGAGCCTTCCTATACTTCCTCAATTCACACAAAAGCAAGGTAATCTCTACATTATTCAGTTTCACATTCACTATAACCGGTTAGGTGGAGTTCGGACCAAGAAAAACATACCTGAGCCCTGCTGGGAGGGTCTTTAACTCAAGCTTTGGAGCTTTCAGCTCACTCCAAGATCCACCAAAAATCGGATTTTCTGGAGCAGGTGCTCCCAATGCTGGCTGGGGTGCTCGCTGGGGTGCTCCCTTGTTCTCGATTTTTGTGCCTTCTCCCAGGCTCAGAAATTCATTTCCTTTTTCCACTCTGATGTTGGAATCAAGAAACTTAGCGAATCCATGAGTGTCTTCACTCAAAAAACCGTGTACACCCTCGGGTTTAGTCAAAGCGACTTCTAATGGATCATTCGCCAAAATTTCTTCAACCATATCTTCTGATATCACTGACCCATCATGGATCACAAATGTCTGTCCATCAATCATCGGTTTCTTGAGAAGCTTGCTCATCTCAAACTGAATTAGCATATCTCCAACACGGAGATCAACTATTCCTTCTTCAACATCAATGATAGCACGAGCCGTGTATAAGAAAGCTCTACCCAGAATCAGTGGGTCTTTGGGTTCTTCATCTAGTTCCAGAACCACAAAATCAGTTAGGATAAATGTATCCCCATTTCGGACGTGCATATCTTCAATAATACCCACCAGAAGCTTTGTAGACCGATTCGCAAAAACCAATGAGATCTTTGCAGGCTTGAACTTGGTGAATCCCAGACGCTTAGCCACATAATATGGCATTAGATTGACGCTGGAACCTAAGTCACACAGAGAAGAAGCAAACGTGCATGGTCCTATCTTCACCGAGATAACAAACCTCCCAGGATCTTCTTTCTTTTTCAACACCTTACTTTGAAGTATGGCGCTGCACTCCTTAGAAACAATCATTACATTCTCTTCCTCAACAACCTTACCAGCAACCAGCTCTTTCATGTACCTCTTAAGCGAAGGCATCATTTGCACGACATCAACCAAGGGAAGCTTCACCGTCAAATCCTTAAGCATTTCCTTGCACTTTGCATCTTAAGCGAGATCTCTTTGGAGGTACTGGATAAGGGACCTTAGGTACGTAGACTCGTTCTGGTGGAGTTTCAGGAATTTTTGAGATTTTTGACCAAGCACCCTGTGGGAGCAGGTGCTCCGGAGCAGAATTGAGGTGCTCGGAAAAATTTTCTTCAGAATCGTTTGAAATAGTTCCCAGAGGTGTTCCTGAGCTTGATCCAACCTCAACATTTCCATCTTTCACAGCAAAATCACTTCCTTGAGCCTGGTGCTCGGAAATCTTCTCCTTAGCCTTTCCGTGAAAGCTTCTCATCGTAGGCGGTACCAGCAACTTTCCACTCCTCAACTCCACAGCATTCATGTGATACACATTCCTGGCATATTCACCTTTACCTGGAAGAGCTCCAGCTGGTCTCTTGATAGCCTCGGCGGTTTGAGCTACTTGTGTATCAAGCTTCTTCACATGCGCGGTAACAACTTCATACTTAGCATTCAGATCAGTGTACATGTGATCTACCTTGGCATTAATCTCTGTAGACACTTTCTGTTGGTTAACCATCAGTTGCTGCATAAGACTCTTCAGCTCATCTTGAGATGTAGGCGCGGAGACAGCTTGTTGTGGTGTAGCGAATTGGGTGTTTTGTTGTTGGTTTCCTCCTTGGAACCGATTCTGATTCTGATTAGGGACGTACTGCTTCCCCTGAGTGTTGCTGGAGTAGAACTTTTGAAAACCCTGAGCTTGTGGTAACTGATTCATACCTCTTTGTTGCGGATAAACTTGGTCTTGTGGGTTCTCGACATTGTTGCTTCGGTAGGAAAGGTTGGGGTGGCTCCGATAATTTTAATTGAACCCACGGTTCTGGACATATCCCTGACTACTCACATAGTTAACCTCATGTACTCCAGCATCGTCATCTTCTTCAAACTCTTAAGAAATAGGCGCAGCCCCATTCTCTTCCACAAACTTGACCGGTCTTTCACTTTCGCGTAGGAGTAGGTTTACCTTTGCTGTCAGCTCATCTATCTTCTGAGTGTCCACACTGTTAACTTTCTTGGACCTATCATACTCAGGAGACCTGTTGCTAGAGCTTGAAGCAAGGTTCTAAATCAGCTCAGAAGCACCATCTCTAGTCTTGGTCATAAAAGACCCATTACTCGCAGCATTCAAGGCGTTGCGGTAATCCCATTCAACTCCATCATAAAATATTCCGAGAATCTGTTCATCTTTAAAACAATGATGAGGACACTCCCTACGGTATTCCTTCAGTCTTTCCCAAGCTTCACAAAAAGCTTCACCAGAATGTTGTTGGAAAGACGAAATCTTGTTTCGTAGAGCGGTTGTCTTGGACTTAGTGTAGAAGTGGTCCAAGAAAGCAGCTCTAACTTCATCCTACGTCCTTAAAGAACCAGCTGGCAATGACTTCAACCACCTCTGAGCCTTGTCAGCAAGAGAAAATGGAAACAGCTTGCATTTCAGAAACTCTGGCGGTACTCCATTCGAACCGGTAGTGCTGCAGATTTCTTCAAAGTTTTCGATGTGGTCCATCGGTATCTCAGCTGGCTGTCCATGAAAGAGGTGTTGTTTCACCAATGTGATCATCTGAGGCTTGATCTCATAGTCTTGCCTCTAAATTGTTGGAGAAAAAATAGCTGAACGGTTTTGATAAAATACATGGGGATTATCCGAATCCCCTATACCCGGCTGAACTCGTGGAGCTGGCGGTTGATCTCTTCTCAACTGAGCAATCTGATCCCTTAGCAACTGTAACTGAGCAGCCATACCATTGTCTTGTTCAGCCATGATGACCGGAGCAGCTGTAAGTCTCTTTTGACGGTTTTGACGTTCGATGCGAGCTAACTCTTCGTTGGTGTGGATGATTAGATGTTCGGTACAATTTCTTCTCGTTCTTCTACTGGTCATGCACCTGACACATAGCAGAAATAAATAAAAATGAAGATCAGTAGTTTCTTAGACTGAAAACAAAATCAAAAATCAAAGGTAACGCAATTGGTCCCCGGCAACGGCACCAAAAACTTGATATGTCAAGTTTTAACCCAAAATATTTTCTGCAAGTGCACAGACAATCACATTAGTATATGGGGTATCGAATCCACAGAGACCAAGGTTACACTATGAAATTATAGATTTTAATTTAAAGCTAAGACAATATGGGTTTTGTGTAATTTTCGGAATAGCAACAACTAAATAAATCGGTGTAAAACAATTAATAAAAAAAACACTAGGTTAAGGCGTTTCGCCGGTGATTCGGAGACAAGGCTGAGCAACTATTCAGGGCTAACTAACTACCGGTCTAGAACTCAAACATAAATAAATGTCACTCCACTTTGTGATGTATCGACAACTTTATCTAACAACCTAGAATCCGAAACTCTCGTTTGGACCTAGCGAAGACGATAAGCATTAACAGGCGGGTTCAATATGTTCACAATCAATCGCAGCAATCAAATCTCGTTGGCTACGCACCAATTGCTCACCAATGATTTTTCTAGCAACTTAGAGCACTCTCGTGAATAAGTTTAACCTAAAAATCATAGACTAGGTGATCAAGCTAATCTAAGCATTACAAACCCCTATTGGCGAAGACATATAAATTTCAATCCTATTTGTGCTCAGCCATTAACAACCTAAATCACCATTGAAAACCTTAACCTAGCTAAGGATCTACTCACACATAGCAAAATCAAACACAACAAAGCAAGGAGATGAATTCATGATTTATTAAAAAGAATAAGGTTCAGGAAAACTTCTCAAACAGAGTTGTGGAATGATTGACAATAGGAGAATAGAGATCCAAAGCTGAATGATACAAATCCAAATCGAAAAGGAACAAAGTGGTGGTGTCTTCGAACGAAAAATAACCTAGAACGAAAAACTGAAGTCTGAAAAAGGGAACGTCCCCCAAGTCTGATGCGGCTGGCCTCTTTTTATTCTCAAAATACAATAAAAACGTGTCTAGGTATAATTAGGTCTGTGCAGGGGCTCGTCAGGTCCGAGCAGGTGCTCGCGCAGGTGGAAAATCGAATTTTGGCTCAAAATTGTTTCTTTTGCTCCAATGTCTTCCAATATCTTCAATCCGTGCTCCAGAGCCTCAAAATACCTGAAAAGGCACAAAAAGAAATAGAAAACACTCGAAAACAATATGAAAATACTAGTAAAAATGGGACAAAATACTAATATATCAGTGAAACACATGATGAAAGTATTCATAAATGATGATAAATGCATGCTAAAAACATGGTAAAATACAGAGATATCAACTCCCCCAAACTTAGTGTTTGCTTGCCCTCAAGCAAACAAATCATAAGCAGGGAGAGAGGTTTTAAAATCAGGCTTCAGAACCTAAGCAATGCTACTATAAAAGATTCGATCAAATTCCCAGATAGCTATTCTGAATACAATGCTCAAAAGTTCTAGTTGTAAACTGTTAGCCATACTCGTCACAACACTACTTAACATTGACCTCCACCTACATATGCTTTCAGATCCATCATTCCCTTTAACATTCATTATTCAGTAACCATGAATCAAGTTCTGCAAACTCAATGAACTCATTTGGCTAAGGGAAAAGGTCAAGAGACAAAGATGGTCACTTCTTGTAACTGGTTAACACACTTTTAGAAACAGGGGACTCTCGAAGAAAAGACTGAGCTTTAGAAGAAGGGTAAAGGTCAGGGCCAACCGATGCATACAAGGACAGACTCTCGTCTACCCATACATACACATAGATCATACCCAAACCTAAGTCTAAACCTAGAGAATGATCCTATTTCTACCCTTAGGCATGTTCTAAGGAGGGTTTTATTTTCACATTTGCTTACTCTAGTGGATTGGGTTTCTATCTATGGCTCCTCTTACTTTATAAGATATTTTTAGGTTTTCTTCCTTTTTTTTCTTTTTTAGAGCTTATTCATTCATTTTTTTTCTTTTCAAACTACCCAATCCTTTACGAGAGCATCAACTTAACACATCCCTCTACTTAGAAGTCTCTTTTCTTTTTCTTTTTTTTGACCCATCGCAAAGTGATTCCCTTCCACTCGGTCTGCTTAACTCGATCTGACAGGCGGAGTCTATATCATCCCAAGTAAACTTTTGACCACTCGGTTTGCATAACTCGATCTTGCAAACCGAGTCTACCTAATTGAGTTCTCTACCCCGAGTTGGAACTTCCTATTCTACTTCCACCTAAAATCACGTTACCACCTAGTCCTAACTAGTCCAAAAACTATGAACTAGAACTAAATTTGAAGCTTTCCTTGTCAGCTTCAACCTAACACTTTCTACCAAGCTCAGTCAATAGGAAGGCCTCACATACAGAGAGAGTAATAGTACCTTAAAAGAAAGGTAGGTTCATAGTGGGGGAAACTGTTCCAATAGTGGAAATCAGCTACTTGGATTAGCAAGAGTGGTAAACAGGTAAAAGAAAATCTAAGTATGTGTATGGGTATTCATGAGTTCAAATTCAATGCATAAACATGATAATTATGAGTCAAGTTAAGGTTCTAATAGATAGGGAATGATTTTACTTAGTAACATGCTTCAGCTAAAATCAAATATCAAGCAATGCATTCAAAGGATGGTTCTACCTTATACTTCAAACTTAAACAACATGCATCACAGAACAACTAAACGGTTCATTTACTTTATCAGTTAGCGGCATGCTAAATAGGTTAAGATCATCACTTTCCCATATGTAGAAATCCTATATGAGTTGCAACTAGATTTAATCCTAAATATGCTAATGCAGCTACAGGAACACTCTATTTTTCAAATTTTTATGGTTTTTTTAGGTGCAGATAGATGATGCGAAATTTGAAATAAGAAAAAAGAAAATAATGTTAAATACTTCTTAAACCCTCCCCCAAACTTAAATTACACAGTCCCCTGTGTAATAAAAAGTTGAAAAAGAGTTCGAGAATACAAACTAAACTAAACTAGATGCAGCGGTATTTACAAAGGAAAGATGGAGTTGGTACCTCAGGGATTGGTAAAGAAGGAGGCGGTGTATGCCTCCATGGACTCTCTGGTGTACTGGGGTACTGAACTTAAAGCTGAGGGGTGGTGAGAGGGAGACTCGGTCAGTGTGGCATCAAGTCAGTCCTTCGGAGTGTTGTGCCCGAGTCATCCGCTTGGATCGTTGTAATTTCCTGACTCGAGTTGCTTGATAGAGTCCTGTTGATCGAGTCTATCTTTGCCTCTTCCAACACATACTTCTTGACCTCGTTTACACCATCCTATGGCTGTAGCCCTGATAATCAGAAACACTAGAAAACATATCAAGAATGACAAGAAACTTAAACGAAAATGAAAGCATATATATACAAGGAAACTCATGGGACTTCCTCACAAGTGAGCTTGTTTTAAGTCACTGAGCTTAAGTTTTTTACAGTGCTCATGGGGTCCTTTGGAGAGGCTCTGAGGTCCTCTTGGTTCCCCCCTCTGATTGATTCTTAAGCTCGGAGGTCTCTTGCGACAGAGCAGAACACCGATTCCTTATGTGTTCATCTTCAAGAGAGAACTTCACTTGGGCAGATGGGCAATCACTTTTCCTCGACCATCCAATAAGTCCCCTTTCATTGGTATTTCCAGAGAAACCCCTCGAAGGTGAGACCTTCTTGAATTTCGATACTCCAGGTGAAGAATCACATACTTTACCTTGCAGCTCCTTCACTTGACCTTTCAACTCAATCACTGTGTTCATCAAAGATCTTATTGTATGGTTCTTGCATTTTGAACTTTTCTTCAGCTCGACCCACTCTTCTGATTTTCCTTTGTTAAACTCGAGTAGCAAACTAGGTGCCTCGATCGAGTCAGAGTGAACATGATGTGTGTTGGCAGGTGGTGGTTCAATAACTTAGTTCTCTGATGGAGCTTGCTTCAATCTTGGTTGCACAAGACTCTCTGCAGCTGATTCTTCTTCTTCAATCGAGAAGAGTTGACCATCGATGGTGGACTTCTGCACTGCATTATTGATTTTGAACTTGAGCAGTAGCCCTTCCCCAAAGTCGAGGTCAATCTTACCATTATTCACATCAATCAACGCTCCAGCAGTAGCTAGGAAAGGTATTCCCAGAATCAGAGGATCACTTGGCTCCTCATCCATATCAAACACTACGAAATCCGTCGGTACTTCCACATGCCCAATTCTAACGGGTAGATCTTCCAAAAGACCATAAGGATGTCCGATGGAACTGTCAGCTAGCATCAGCAAAACCTTACTAGTCTTGTACTGATTGAACCCTAGTCTTTAGGCTATAGAAGGCAGCATGAGGCTCACGGATGCTCCTAAGTCACAGAGACATTTCTCGAAAGTCAGAGGGCCTAGGCAGGGGAAAGGACCCAGGATCATCAAGCTTCTTCTAGATCACCTTCTTTGGAATCTCAGCACTTATTTCAAGGCGCGGTGCTTCTAAACTTTGGATCTATCTGATCCTTTCCAGTACGGCATCCTTCAGGGGTTGCTGGCTTGGAGATATAAGCTTAAGAGCTTCAGTAAAAGGTGCAACTGTGTCAATCTTCTTCAGTTGCTGGTCAAACTTGGTTCTGCATTGCTCCAATAGTTCCTTCTTGAATCTGCTAGGAAACAAAAGGTTGGGAATGTAAGCAGAAGGAATGATTGGTACCTTCTTCTCTTCTGGCACAACTCAGCTAGTGCACTTGGCTTGGAGAGCTTGGTCTGCTAACCGAGTAGGTTGATTGAGTATAACCTCTGAAGTTGGCTGAGTCGTGTGATCTAGTCTGACCTCTGAAGTTCCAAACGAAGATTCGTTTGGACTGAAACCCTCCCCATCTTGAATTTTGCTGGCCTCAGTGAGTAAGGAACCCGCACCCCGAGCGTGGATGACTGGACCACTGTAGAGCGTGATGCCATTGACATGTGAGATGTCTTTAGGGTTCTGAATAGCCTTAGCAGAAAGTGGTCCTGGATTCTGAGAAGATGAGGTAGATGCACTCTGGCTTTCCAAGTGCTGGTGCCTTGAGTTGATAGTCTCAATCTGGTTGTTGAGAGCATTGTAAGTGCAAGCGATGTGAGTATTCACATCGGCAAACTGCTTAGACGTTTCAGAGACGTTGGAAGCTTTAATTTGTAAGAACTGCTGTAGAAAACTTTGCAAAGCAGGATCTTGAACATTCGATAACTAAGGCTGCAGGGGCAAATCCTGGTGGTGCTGTAGAGTTTTGTTGCTGCTGGTAACCACCGGAGAATTGTTGTTTAGGAACATACCCCTGAGATTTGTTGAATGGAGCGAAGTTCGTGGTCTGAGCCTGCTGCTGTGGTGGGAGACCTGGTCTCTTGGATTGGCTACATTGGTGCTCCTATAAGACAGATTGGGGTTTGCCTTATAGTGGTTGAACCCTTTGTTGTAGCCTCCCTGATTCTGCATATAGCTGACTTCTTCCAACTTAGAGTCCTCCCCATCTTGAACTTGAATCAGCTCTTCCTCAGATGCAAAATGCACATGTTTCTACTGTGCCTGAAGGAGTTTGTCAATTTTGTCATTTAGAGCCTTTATCTATTTCCTGTGCCTCTCATCAACATCATATGTATGATGTTGCGATCATAGTCCTCATTGTAAGTGCTGTTGGACTGAGTAAGATTCTCAACTAACTCCTAACCTTCATCAATATCTTTGTTCAGATAGTTACCATTGCTGGCTGTATCAAACAGCATGCAGAACTTAGGTAGCACTCCATGGTAGATGGTGCTGAGTAGAGACTCGTTGCTGAATCCATGGTGGAGGGACTTAGAGACAGAGTTTTGTAATTACTCGTATGCTTCAGAGAAACTCTCCCTATTCTTCTGAGTAAATCCCAAAATCTCATTGCGGATTCGGGCCGTTCTAGAGTTCGATAAAAACTTGGCAACAAAAATACGCTTCCACCCATCACAGGTGGTAATGGAACCGTAAGGTAGGCTTTTCTCCCAGATGTGGGCTTTATCCCTAAGTGAGAAGGGGAAAATCCTGAGCTTGAAAGAATCTTCACTGACTCCATTGATCTTTGTAAGGCTGCAATGCCTGTCAAACTCATCAAGATGATCTAGAGTGTCTTCCATCGGGAGACCATGAAAGTGGTTTCCTTGCACCATATAAATCAAGCTGCTCTTGATCTCAAAGTGTTTATGTTGAATTGCTGGTGGCATGATTCCTTGGAATTGGGTGTGCGTATTGGGTGCATCACCCGCGCTTATGTATCTGGGTAGTCTTTGTGCAGCGGCATCGTGTCCTTGATTCTATCCCTGATCATCTGCGATTTGAGTTTCCTCCTCTAGATCTTTATTGACTCTGATAGCACGAGGTGGCCCATCGATGTTGTCAAGGCACGGGAGCAGATTTTGATTGCCTTGTCATCGATGTGCAAGAAATGAGAGATGTTGATTGAAGAATTCAGGGGATGGCCGACCAAGTTGAGCAGGTAGTAGAAGTTAAACTCGGTGACTCGGTTGATAGTTGAAGGACTCAAGGTGTTAACCGAGCTGTGTTGACCAGCTCGAAGAGGTAGGTCTCGACCAGGTGATCGAGTTGAAGGACTCGATGTAAATGACCGAGTGGTACCTCAAACAAAGTAAACCCAGAAAGTTAGAAATTGCAATAAAATGAAAACGGACTTGATCTCAAGATATCTAAAATCCTAAATATAACAATCAAACATCCAATTGGAAACACCGCCAAATTGATAAGTAGATATTTCTATCTACTCTAGAGTTCAATTCCTACAACCCAAATGATGTAGGTGTCAATCCAGTCAGGTGTGATGCTATGCAATTAAGATGTGATCAAATTATCCTAATTCAAGCCAAGCAAAGTGAGGGTTTTTTCTAACAACCTAGCAAAGAGAAACCAAATACAAAAAGTAAATAAAGAAAGCAAGCAAACAAAGCAGAGTATCAATCAATGGAAGACAAAGGCTCTGAGGTTGGGTTCATGGATCTGTGTATCCTCCTAACTCTCCTAGATGTCTTATCAAAACTTCACAGAAACTATCCCTAGACGATGATCATCACAAATATAGTGAATCTACTGTCGTGACAGACACCAACAATCTTAAACATATCCTAGGACTCAATACCTTCCCCCTGAGGACAGGCCTCAATTTTATTAATGGAACATATAAAAGGAAAGCAATAAGATCCAGATCATCAATGTCAAAATACAACTATAACCCGATGTCTTGGTGAAAAGCTATAGATCTCTGGTATTAGAGGATCAAGAATTTCATCAAACACCTGTCGGGTGCGAAATCCTGAGATCTAATTCTAAGCAGTTAGCAAGTGAATATGATTAAGAACATCTAATCCAGAAGGGATCTAGTCAAATTTAAAGCTTAAACATCTAGGAGAGAGGAATCTACACAAATCTAACCATCCTCATAAACCCTAAATCACTACTCCGATTTCATCCTAAAATCATCAAACCCAGAAAATGAAATTGATTGCATCTTCATATTCTAAAGGATGAGATAAGAAGGAATGTGCATCAAATGTCTGCATCGGATTCGGTCTCTCCTTGGTTCTTGGACTCGGATTCTAATCAAGTGCATCTCATCGTTTGGACTCGGCCTAACCTCGAGTTCATCTCATTGAGTTCGCTCCCCAATTCCTCCTTTGCTTTGGCAAATCCCTACAGAGCATCCAAATGTCTTGATAACCACTCTAAAATGCAATATGTATGCAAATCTAGTGCAAAACCTAGTATGAATGCTAAATGAGTGAAAAGGACTATAAATGGGGTGAAACATATGATGAAACTATTCCTAAATGATGATAAATGCATGCTAAAACATGGTAAAATACAGAGATATCAGTTTACGAGATTTACTTTTATGGATGTGGTCTATTTTTTCCAATTCATAGAAATAGCATGCATGGTTGCTGAGCTTCCAATTTGTAGACCTCGGCCTGAGCGTCGTTTGCACCCTTGTTTAACTCGTCCGGCTAAAGTTTCCGATGATGAAGATATTGAGGCCCGAGATGCTCATTTACATCAAAAGAGGAGGAGGGAGAGCTGGAATACCTCAGACATACGAAATACAAGGAAGCGATCCTGAAATAATGGTTCATCTTTTTCCAGAAATACTTCAAATGCTGATCACCCTGTTTTGAGTATGTGCCAATCATTGATATGTATTTTTGTAAAATTTCCCTGCCCATTCATGACTCTTTTTACAGCTGCGCACGAGAACAGACTAGTAATCGCATAGTCTTTTAGGGCATTTACGTCTAGTGGCGTAGAACCCCTTCCTCCCTTTGACCTATGGGACCGGGAAGCATTGGATATTTATGTTAGAAATTCTATCCAATTGGCTAAGGTATGTAACCTTATGTTGTATTTGCAGCGTCCTCTGTGCATCTTTTTAACTGCTGGTTCATCTAAACCATATGCAGGTTGCTGCTGGTGATGGTCTGTATAAGCTTTCCTCAAAAACCACACAATGAATGTAGCTGCAAGTGCACAGCAAAATCAGTAGTAGTCTTAAGGTATCAATCTCAAAGAGAGTAACAAGTACGCGGATTGAATTCAATGAGAGGGGTTTTGTTTGGTGTTTTCGATTTAATGAATGCAGTAAATGAATGAAAGCAAAAGAATGAATTGGTTGTAAACTTATGATTAAAGGCGTTGGGTGTCTAGGGATTATCTAAGGTTTCCATGGTTCTAGTTCTGGAAGATAGGTTTGCGCGGGTAGCGCTCCTACTCCCTCAATTCAGTGCTTGGTGATCAATTAAAGCAACAAGCATTAAATAAAATATGTCCCAAGAGAATTAAAACAATATATGAAAATCAGATCTAACAACCTAAATGAATACGACTATGCAATCCCATCAATATCACCCCATCAAACCCAACAAGAGAACTACTCGCTTATGATGAAAAGAAACGCCATAACCATCAAAGAAAACATCATAACCGATTCAATATATAAAAGGGGGCTCAAATGAAACTTTTCTAGATGTCACAGAAGATAACATGTCTTCCCAATAAGTAAATAAGAGTACAAGAGAGGAGAAACAATGAAGAACAAGGACAAACATTCAAAGGAGGAACTTCTAGGGCTTAGGCGACAAAGGAGGAGGTGGCGGTGGCTGATGGCTGATGATGTCGTGGATCTCCTTGTATATCTCCTAGAGAGGCTCTCTCTTTAGGGTTTTCCCAACAAGTGGTATTTATAGGCTCAGTTCCGAGATTAGGTCAAAAGGTGTCAAAACTACGTCGTATTGATAAGTGCAGGGACTTGCTCCGACCTTGGTCACAAGTGTGTGGGACCAAGGTGGTGTCGTGATGAGGCTCCGATCATGGGCCTCAAGGCCAAGGTCTTTAGAAGGCTGTACCATGGTCACGAGGTTTGACATATCTTCACTCTGCAGAATTCATCTTAGAAACGGCTCAATCGATTGCTTTGATTCTTTTCCCAGGTGAATCTTGACTCTTCTAGCTTTTCATAGACATCAAGAACTCTGAATTTGGTCCACGGAAAGATCTTCAAATGTTGCCAAAGTTCTGATGCTCTGAAACTGTCCGCAAACGGGTTTTGATCTTCTTTATGTCCTTTATGCTCCAAAACTACCAAATGTCTCCAAGAAGTGGAACTAGTGGAAAGTGGCCTTGAAGCATCCATAATCACTTGTTTCTTAATGGAATCCCTAATAAAAACATATGATATATGGGCGGAAATACGATGATATCAGCTGGTCATAACGAAACAATTCGCTTTTATGAATCAGCTGTTAGAAAGAGAATTTCGTCAGAGGATTTGATTGCAGTGATTAAAAAAATCCTAGATCTTGAATAAAAGATTAAGAATGATGCCGCCAAGGTTGGCAGAGCTGTGCAGTTAGACAAAGAACAAGACAACGCCCTTGACTCTTTTAAACTGTTGCAAGGGAAAGTAGCAGCACTCACACATGAATTGAATGCTATGCCAACTTCATCGTCTTCACGTCAAAAGCCAAAATATTTTGATGAGTTAAAGCAGAAGTATGACGAGCTTTTAAAACTTTGCGAGATTCATCTGAAGCATTCAAGCAACTCGTATTGGAATAATGTGAAAGATCGTTGCTATGGCATGATTGATGAGATAGCTGGGCACTTTGATTCTTTGAAGGCAAAGGTGATGCTTCAATCCGATTTTAATGAGCTGAAAAGCAATCAATCCCTTCTTGCTTTCTTAAAGGGGTGGATTTGACTTAAACAAGGAGAAGAGAGGGGTGAAAAAGTCACTAGCCAAGGTTGAAACCAAACTTCGAGCCATCCAATCACCCGAACCAAACTTTGAGTACTACAGCTTGCTCCTTGCTGATGAATTGTCTTATGGCGATCCTCCATCTGTTCCATCCGAGGTGATTCATGGTGAACACTCTAACGAAACTACTGGAGATCCATCTTTGCTTCCTAAGGAGGTACAGTTTAACCAATTCGGCTTTAATTTTTCAATTATGAGTTTCAAATATGTGACTAAACTGAGATTTAAAATTATTCAGGCTTTATCCAAAGATGGAAACTTATCTCGTAAACCTTCAAAATTAGGCTCTAACTCTGAAGCAGATTAGCTAGGACGCTGTTTACGGACTTGTATTGATGTAAATATATAGTGGATATAACCTCTTAAGTTGGGAGTTGTTCTCTTGTTATTGAGATCACAATTGTGTTTTGTGTGGAAGACTTTGTTCTTGGGACTTGTAAACACTAGTATTACTGTGATAGTGTAAATATTATTTAGGGATTCGTCCCTTTACTTTGTCAGAGATGGCTGAAGAAACTTGACTTGTGTTTTAGGTTTCAATTCGCCCTTGGGTCTTTGTTTTAAGACTTTGTTTACCCTCAAAGTTAAACGTCTCTTTAGAACAAATATGTCAGGTTTGCAAAGTCTAACTTTTGTTCATTAACTCTGGGACGAGTTGTTTTCAACGGAATTGGTAGATCAGACCCTTACCACTATTAAAGAAATATTATAATCAGTTATCCTTGATAAAGTGCTAGGTTTGAACTCGGCTTTGAATTTGGCATGCCTTTACCATTTTTAAAGGAAAACTATGTTCAATAATCCTCAGTAAATTTGTGTGAAGATAAAGATTGGGTTATGAAATGTCTAAGAGGATAGATTCTTTTTATGTTCTGAACTCATGAGTTTGCTTATAAAATCATGGCTTTAGATAACGCAAAGATTTGCTCTGGGTTTTTAATCTGCGAACCATAAATTAGCACGCAGCCCAAAATGACACAAAATATTACTTTATCTTAGGACGACCGATAGGTCAGTTAATATGATTTTGCGAATGATATTTTGGTTCACAAATCAAGCCGATTATTCTTTCTGAATGATGGATCTGACTTTTGGTTTACATCTGGGCCTACTGCTTAAAGCCTATGAATTTCTTAGGTATTAATTACCAGATACGTGTGAGTATATCCTCCTCAAGCATCACAATTTGCCTTATGGAAAAGGTAAACTTATGCTCGCACGTTAAATGTGTAATAATTATTTGCCCTTTATTACACCCGTAATTATTATATATATCCGGCGGTGTAACCCTTCTAGTGTCCCTTTCTTCGTCGGAGAGAGAAGGTTATAAAAAAGAGATTTAATTATATTAAGAGGGAATGTTCCCAAGGATAGAACCATCGATGGAGCCTATGCTGGACTATTCCAATTTTACCCAATCCAATTTTACCCTAGCCTGTAGAGGTCCTAACGACCCCTCAAGCTCTGATCCCGCTTCTAAGGATGGATTCAATGCGCATAAAGTTAAGTTCCCTGATTACGTATTGGCCTTATCTGAGAAAGTGGAAAAAGAAGCCACAGACTTTCTTCACAAGGTAAGCTTTGTCAGCATGCTTGGTATTATTTGAAAAATATTTACTGATTGATTACCTCTAAATTGCTGCTGCCATTCAGTTGCCTATTCGTCATCACCTATAATGCGAAAAACATCAGCTTCTTGGTCAGAAGAGGAGAGATCTCGAAGAGCAGAGTTCTTGAAGCCAAAAGCGGATTTGCCGGTATGAATATAATCCTATGGATTGGGAGAGGAATGCCTTGCAACGAGAAATCGGTGCAGGATCTAAGAAGACGCCAAATAAGAAAAACAAAGGCACAGAACGATAAAGAGGCTCATCTGCGAGCTATATTTCCAGAAGCCGAAGCAAGAGAAGGATTCGATCTTGTTGTAGCAAAGGAAGAGACTGTTGACGAATCTAACTAACAATATAACAGATTTTCTTAGTAGGCTTAGTCAGCCTATCAAGATTTTGTGTTTTAGAAATATAACTTTACTCTTTTGCTTTAAAAACAAGGGTATTGTTGGAAACTTGAATTAAGTAAGATCATAACTCGATCCTTTAATTAAATTCCAACTATTGACCTTCATCTCTTTAAATAGTTTGGATTCATTATTTACTATTAGCAAGTAAACAAATTATTACCATAAGCATTCTATAATGGCAACAAATCCTCAACAAAATGGAAACTTTCCGACAGGTTCTTCGGCAAATATGGTAATTTTCCCTCATCAAAACCCCTGTCGTTTTTTTAACATAGAGTTGATGTCTGGTTTAACATCATTCAACCAGATTACGCCTTTGACAGTTCCTTGCGGTTTGATTAAGAAACTGCCTCCTCGAGATCAAGAGATCGATATTCATTATATGGAGAAGGTATTTTCATCCTTGAATTCTATTAAAATAAATCTTGGATGAAATCCGTATCTAAGAAGAAATTTTTGTTTCTCTAGCTTAGGGCTAGGCATGGGTGGATTGAACATGAAAGAGAGATTCTTCGAGTGAAAGTGATAGACAAGGAAGCACGAATTTGCCAGATTACTCGTGAGATGGGTATCCTGGAAGCTTTGCCTTACGCCTGGTTTGCTCTTGAATCTGAAGATTTCGGCTATGAAATCCCACACCGTGTTAGGGTAATGATAAAAAAACTAGAGAGTAAAGCTAACGTGTTTTGATACGACGGATAATTTACGAAACTAGTGATTGCTTGTAATGTGTTATGTTAACATATGTAAGTTCATCGAATCAAAAATTGGTCATCTAAATATGGAAACAAAGTTATGTGAACATATACATTTTGAAATTTAAATAGCCGTGTCTGACTGATCAGACTGCCTACGTACCCATGTTGGGATCAACCCCATTCTTAGTTCGTACAACAATAATTTAGCAAGAGCTCTGAAGTGAAAAGAAAAAGAATAGAAAACTCGTGTGATAAACTTGTTAGCCACTTCAATAATGATTCAAGAGAGAGAGAGAGTATACCCCTAGTCAGCCTCCCCCCCCCAATCATTAATGTGAATGGTGCTAAACCTTGTTCTCAAACCAAGACTCGGGATTTTTTATTCCAACTTTACATCCGTTTGTTGAGGAAGACCCATCCACGAAGAATTTCTGGGTTTTGTTTTCATCCCTTAAGATCACTTCGCTGGTTGGATGTTTGGTATCAAAATCAGCTAATACTTGAGCTTTCGTACTGACATGATTTTTGTACTCGATATCATACTTGCTGATTTTGGTTGCCTGCTTTTCCGAACATTCTGATTGGCAAGGGCCGTGCAAGATCGTTCACAAAGGGGTTAAAGTGAGGACTTCAATAGGATGAGATTGAGAGTATGTTTTCATCTTTCGAACGAATATCATCATAGCAAGTGCTAGTTTTTCCATCATCGTGTAGCGAGTTTTCAAGTCTATTAAACTTTTACTTATATTGTAAATAGGTCGCTGCTATGCTCAAATTTACTCTTAGAGCTACTCTCTCAAATGAAGAGATCACTGTGGTACTTAGGGATCGAATCCACAAGGACTATGGGCTTCACACACTAGATTATTTCAGTTGCAAGTAAAGCTAAACAACAAAAGAATTAAAACTAAAAACAATACAATAGTGGATAAACGAAGCTAGATTGGGTTGTAAGTTCAATAGGAAAAAGCGCTAGATCGGTTCTTAAACTCATAACACAGTGATATGATCATTTAACTCTCGCTGCAATGATAACTATACTTAGATCACAGAATTCCAAATCTCTTTGTAAACCCTAATGATAAAAGATGCATTAATGTCATGTATGATATGTTCACGATATCCCTACACAAAAGCTCATTGCGAGTAGACTATTTTACTCATCTAAGATTAATTCAAGATATCAATAACACTCTCATGTATATTAATTATCCTAAGGTTCTAGATTTTAGGTGATCAATCCAGATCTACTATAGATTCAAATCTAGATAATGAAAAATTATGATAATCCTAATATGTTATTCCCAGTTCAAAAATTCATCATAAACCCCTTGAAAACCCTAAATCTAACAAGTGGATTACTCAGACATAATCAATGAAACACAAATCATCGTCTGAATAAACTGCATAGAGAAATCAAAAGTATAAAAGGAGTTCAAAATTTCTCTCTACAAGGTGAGTTCTGATTCTTCTCTCCCAAAGCTCTATAGCGCCAAAATCTCTCAAAAGAACTTAATAAAACAAAAATTAGTCTTTCTGACTTCAAAAAACCTAGATATATCTAAAAATACGAAAATGACTTGTATTACAAATAATTAAAATTGTTGGGGCTACTTTGCCATTCTTCAAAGTTGATAAAAATCGAAGGGATTTGATAGTAGTGATCTTGATTTGTCTCCAAGTTGATTTGCTCAGCTAAAAGGCTCCAAAAGCTCCAAAATGCATCAATAAGACTCAAAGAATACCAAAAAGACTCTAAAACAATACTTATATCATGGCTAAAAACCATAAAAACTATGATATATCAGCTCGTCCAGATTTAGCCTTTCCTTGCCCTCAAGCAAACAGAAAACAAAACACAAGGAAGAAGTTTGAAAACATGAAACTCACAACGTCATCAAAGCATCACACTCACATTCACCTTGGTAATCCACTAGAAATTTCTTACCTGGCAAGATCTAGACCACCATGTAATTCATCGCTACCACTCGCAGTTTTTTCTGATAATACCCACAACTTCACAACATAATCTCATGTAAGCCCTTCATCACTGGGTCTCATCTCTGATTTCAATGCCAAGAACCTTCTAGACTCATTTTCATACACTTATACCATAAGAAGGCAACCATATAACACTTGATATTCTTTCTCCCCCCTAGACTTTCTTTCTTTATTCTCTTTTTTTTTTATAGTATTTCTTTTCCAATAAGTTTATAGAGCAAAGGTATAGGCGAATACGGGAGGTTATACTAATCGCTTCCACCTCTGCTTTGATCATCTCAATTAAGAGCAAAATATTGAGGTCATGGGTTAACTCCTACCCCTTTACTCAATGTGAATAATTTCCGCAATATAAACCTAAACATGAAGATTTTTGGGGAGATGAGATACCATTACTTTTCACTTGGGTTGTATCTTGTCCGGTATGAATGAGGAGTCAAGCCCTTGAAACATTGGTCACATCAATGTGATAAAACAATTAGCTCAGGTAATGCGGGTTTCTGTTGGAAGTATGGAAGCCTCAAGTCAACCGCTCAGCCTTTGATTTTTCCATTAGTCTCGGAATCAAGTCAGGATTGAATCAATGGTCAGTTAAGCTTTTGAAAAATGTGGTGGTTTCCTCGATACTATCATTGTTTAGAACTAATTTTGACTCAATAAAATGGAAATTTAAAAAATTAGGACTGACTCTCAAACGAATAAATAGAGTTAGTAACTACTTCCCCAGACGTAAACAACACTGTCCCCAGTGTTATCAAGCCTAAGATTGGTGAAAATAAAATAGAAAAGAAAAGAAAAGTGAAATAAAAAGAAAAAAGAAAAACTTACCAGTGCGTTGCCACCCACTAAGCACTTGTTTTCAGTCAGTAGCTTGACTTGGTAGCAGAGCTCAGGGATCTGGTGGATGAGAGAGTGGCAATGAATGCCTCTCAGAAAATTGTTGTCTCATCCGTGGTGGAGTATAAGCATTCGATGCATGAGAACGACAAAAGAGTTTGGAACATGAGTCGGGCGGGACGGTAGTATTGGTGGGGCATATTTTTTTCCTGAAAAAATCATCAATAAAAGAAACAAGCGCTCTACAACATTCTCGTGGCTTGGTTAACTGTAAAACAGTCTTTGTGCCTTTAAGATTCTTTGGTTTGGGTCCCAAAAGTGTGTACCTTTGCTTTTCCCGGGGTGAATGAAGTGTGGGATGTGGATCTTTTTGTTTGACAACAGCTCTTGAACTTGTAGTATTGAGACCATCTCGAAAACTAGCTGTTTTAGATAAATCAGGACCAAGTCGTGGAGGGTGTCGACCAATTCCTGTAGTTCGGTTATCTGCACTTCTTCTGCAATTCAGCTCTGCAATCCTTGTCTCCATCAATAAAACGTCTTCCTCCAGCAACTTGTCATTGAGTGGAACCTCGTCTTGGAGCTTAATCTTGAATATATGATCACCACTCGAATCCTCAAGCTAATAAGCTTGCTTATTTGCTTGCTCACTAGAATCGAACTCCTTTCAATACCCAACAGTAATGTCTGTGGAGGTTTCTATGGAGAATGTTTGACCATCAATGGTGGGTGTCTTTCTCAGCTTGCTGATAACAGGTTTTTAAGCTGTTGAGGTTCAATTCCACCCCCAAACTACCCAAAAACCCCAAGATTAAACCCAACCCTAGATCTAAATCCAGAAGATGATCCTCTTTCTACCCTTAGGCACTTTTCTGCTTTTAATCTCTTTTTGTTCAACTAATCTTTATTTTTCTTTGTATTCTAAGGAGACGTTATCTTACACAACTACTTAGTCTAACGGATTGGGTTCTTATTAGCTAAGGCTCTTAAGATATTTCTAGGTTTCTTTTTCTTTTTTCGATTTTCAGAGCCTATTCTTTTTCTTTTTATTTTTAATTACCCAATCCTTTACTAAAGTAGTGACTTAACTTATCCCTCTTCCCAGAAACATCTTTTCTTTTTCTACCCGTCCCACAATACAGTGTCGACCACTCAGTTTGCATGACTCAATGTGGCAAACCGAGTCCATCCTATTGAGTTTTCTACCCGAGTTACATTCCCTATTCTATTTCCACCTAGAATTAAGTCTCCACCTAGTCCTATCTAGTCTAAAATCTGTGAACTAGAACTACATGAGAAACTATCCTTGTCGGCTCCAACCTAACACTTTCTACCAAGCTAAGTCCACGAAAAAGTCCCCACACACAGAGAATAATGATGGCTTGAAAGAAAGGTTTCGGTTAATGGTGGGGGACCTGTTCCAATAATGGGAATCAGCTATTTGGATTCGGAAGAGTGGTGAACAGGTGAAAGAAAATCCAAGTATATATATGAGTATCCATGAGTTCAAATCAGAAGCATAAACACAATAATTTCAGATCAGTATTAGGTTCTAATAAGTAGGGGATGACTTCAAATCACAACATGCTTCAGCCAAAACTAAGTGTCAATCAATGCCTTCTAAGTAGGGTTCTACCTTATGCTTCAAGCTCATGTGACATGCACCACAGAACCACTAACCAGATCATTAATTTTATCAATTTAAGCAGCATGCTATAAGGTCAAGATCATCATTATCCCTTATGCAGAAATCCTATATGCTATGCAACTAGACTCAATCCTATAAAATCATAAATTTTTTTATGGGTTTTTATATGCAATATATGATGACTAACAGTATGCAAAATTTGAAATAGGAAAAGAGAAACACTACAAGAAATCAGCCGGAATCAGACGGAAAATTCCGTCGGAAATCCGTCGGAAACCAGAAATTCCGTCGGAAATCCGTCGGTTTTAGCCGTCTGAACTATGTCGTCAGAAATCTAGTTTCCGGAAATCCGTCGCTAATCCGTCGGATAGCGGTCGGAATATATTACGTCGGAATTCTGTCGGAAATCCGTTGGAACATTTCCGACGGAACATTTCCGACGGAACATTTCCGACGGAATATTTCCGACAGAATATTTCCGACGGATTTCCGACGGAATTCCGATGTTTCTGAACCAAAAGAGACCGACAGATTCCCGACGTAGTACCGTCGGATATAAACCGACGGATTTCCGATGGACTGCAAATTTTTTTTTTTTATATTATATTTTGAAAATCAATTAATTTGAAGAAAAATAAATTTTTAAAAAAGAAATGAAAAATAAAATATAATAGTATTGAAAATTAAAATAAAATATTATTTTAATTTTTTAATTATTCAAAAAGAAAAAAAAACATAAAATTGTTTATAATCCGAAAATGAAACTAAACGCCCGGTGGACGTGGTGGATATTGCGAAAAGAAATCGTTCATCCGTTGGATCATCGCTTGTTGATCAGCTTCATATTTCGCCTCTCGCGCTTCTCCTGCCTCTTTAAGGCGTTGCATATCCGCCTTCAGCTCCTCCATTTCAGCGTTTTTTGCTGCGAGCCTCGCTTGAAGATCGGCGCTAGGATCCCCGTAAAAGCGTGAAGTAGCCGAGTAAGATGATGAATCGTCGGGAAGACCAAAGACCCGACCTTTGGTCTTCGGAGTACACTGCAGAAATGAAAAGTTGAATAAATATTTGAAAGTTAAAAAAAATTGATTAAAATTTTAAAATTTACTTACCGCGTAGACGAATTCGTTGATCTTCTCGATCGGGACTTCGGTGAGAGGTGGGGTTCCTTGAATGATTGGTTGACTAAGAAGATAGTCAGCACCCATCGTCCTGACATTGCCAACGATCTCCCGAGCTACACCATCTTGGATTTCATTGGTGGTCTTGTTGGTGTGAGCAACTTTGATCAATTTGAGGGCAGAAGGTTGGACACCATCTTGCCGAAACTACAAAATTAACAAATATAGTAAATATTTTGAATATAAAATTAAAAAAACAACATAGTGATTAAACCAAAAACTTACAAGTTGTTTCGCCTTTGTGACCAAACTGGTTTCTCCTAGATTGTGTGTCGCCTTACCCTTTCCTTTGCGATCGCTGTTCCGGCATGCAGAGTGGGTTGTGGAGCTAGCCTTCGTAGCGTCTTCACTCCAGTACGCTATCAACCCGTTCCATAGGGCCGGGTTCATAACCAACTCCCTTGGAACAAGATTCCTTGACCACAACGCCTTCCACTCGTTCATCTTCCGTGAATACATGATTGCCGCTTTTTTGTGGAAGTCCCTTCTAACCAAAGCGGTAATGTGACTATCCCAAGTAAATTCTTGCTGAAAAAATGGAAATGAAATTAAAATAAACTAATAAAATTCAAAGTAAACAATAAAGAAAATGAAAAATTTACCGCAAATTGCCGAAACCACATTTCCCGCTCTTCTAACGGCATTTGGTTGTACGTCGGATACGGATGCTGAAGCAATCCATTAAGCATCCGGTTGATAGACTTGGAAATCCCATTTCCCGAATCTTTAAACCTTCAAAACAAAATGTTTTGTAGAGTTTAAATAGTTTATTAAAAAATATTTAATAAAATTTAATAGTTTAAAATTTGAAAATGAGACTTACCATGTGTCTGTCCCAACACAATCCGGATGAAGACGAGTGAATCTCTCGTCCGGGTAAAAGCAATAAGTCCTCGACGCTCATTGCAGACGGTGCTGTAGGGGGTGGTGTCGATGCAGCAGGGGATGGTACAGGTGATGCGGTCTCCGGAATATGGGTAGACGCCGTAGACTGACTCCTCGCAACTCCCCTACGCCTACCGGAACCTCGACGTACTTGGTTCCCAGAACCCTCGTAATATAATCCGTAATCCCTTATAAATTTTTAAAGAAATGATTATAAATTTATACAAATGATTTTAAATATGTAAAAATGATTAAAAACTTTTAAAATGATTATAAATTCCTAAAATGATTAATAATTTCAAAAATGATTAATAATACAAATGATTATAAATTTATAGAAAACTATTTATAAATTTATAGAAAATTAATAATAAATTTTAACAAAATTTATTTTTAATTTATATAAAATTATTTATAAATTTATAGAAAATTAATAATAAATTTTAACAAAATTTATTATAAATTTTTTAAAAGGATTATAAATTCTCCAATATAAATTAATAATGGAAAGTAAATTTAAATAAATACTGATTATTTATTAATAAAAACATTATAAACAACTATAAATATTTAAAACTGAATATAAATTACTAAAAAAAATATATATAATTTTTTCTTAACAAATATATAATTTATTCTAATCTAAACAAATTCTCTAAAATAAAAAATTCTCCAAAATAACAAAACAAATTCTCAAAATTAAAAAATTAAATCTAACCACATAAATCTTGAATCAAACACTAAAAACCTAAATCTAACATCCAATAACATAAATCTAACATCCTAAAACCTAAATCTTACATCCAACAACCTAAATCTAACATAAATCTTAAAACCTTAGAAATCTCTAATTTTTATAGTTTTGAAACTTACAAATTAGATGGAATTGATGGAGGATTGTTAGACATGTTGATGCTTGATGATTGATGTCGAAATCAGAGCTTGAATCGGACGGAAATCGGAAGTCGAAATCGGAATTTCTGAGTTTTTTTTTCGTTTGCGGTTCAGATCCGCGAGAAACTTTTAATATTAAATGACACGCGGTCTCGGGAAGATTCCGCCTTAATTTTCGCGTATCCAACGGGTTTGAGGTTTCGTGGTCGTTTACAATCCGTTTCCTTTGAAAAATGTTTGTAGTAGGATTTGTTACTCATTGCAATGATAAAATATAAACAAATACATTGTTACAAATGAAATATACGAAATCCAAAGAAATTTAGTTGTTATGGTTATAAATCATCGTTATAAGATATGTATCATGTAGTAACATGTAGACATGATAGTTGAGATTTTTTTTATTTTGATATATATGATATGTAACAAGGTATATGTTAGTATTTTATCATTGAAATGAGTAACAAACCCTAGTACAAATATATTTCAAGAGAAACGGATTGTAAACGACAACGAAACCACAAAACCGTTGGAAATCCGTCAGAAAATTTCCGACGGATTTCCGACGGATTCGTGGTTACACGACTGACATTGGCCGATTTCTTTTCCTTTGTTATCCGTCGGAAATCCGTCGGAAAATGTCCGACGGATTTCCGACGGATATAGTAATTTTTTTGGTTTTTTTGTTTAATTTAGGATGTTTTTAATTATTTTGGTTTGTTTATGATTTTTACTGTTTTTATTTATTAATGTAAGTTATGGTTTTAATTATTATAAAATGTAATATTTAAATTACAAATTAAAATACAAAATATAAATAAAAACAAAAGTTTGCTGTTCAAATACTAATCTGAATCAGATAATGATCCTTCTGAAGGAATATCGTCTTCGGCCTCATCAAATTCTCCAAGTTCTTCCTCAGATTCTAATGAACTCTATCATCACCAATTTCCGTCAAATCAACCACAAGGAATGTATCAAAAGAATGCTCGACATGATCCATTGGAACACTTCTAGTTGGTTGTAAAGCATCGTGCTCAGAAACTCCATAAAGTTTTCCTCTTGGATTAATTGGAGTCACTGTAATCCAAGGATCTGAACGCCGTGTACCCTAGGATAACGAATATAGCATACCTAAAAAAAAAAAATGTAAGTTATGAAGTCAAATAAAACATAAATAGAATCCCAAAACTTTAATAAAATATTTATTAAAATATCCGAACCTGGTCTGCCTGTGATGCTAGGATGAATGGGTCATACGTACGAAGTCTTCTTCTAGAATTTACTGACGTGACGCCAAATTGGTTCACCTTAACCCCACGCCCAACTTCTGGATCATACCACTCACACATAAAAACAATGCACCTCATGTCCAACATCCCTGGGTAGCGAACTAGCAATATTTCTTTGAGAATCCCGTAGTAGACAACATCACCAGATTGAGCCGAAATCCCATAATCTGCAGTTGGTCTTGACCTTCCTTCATCGTGAATCCTAAACGCAAATCCCCTACTGCAATACCTAGGATATGAGGTCGCAATGTAGATTGGGCCAGTTACTAACTCTACTAACCATGTCGGAAAAACCGAGCCACCTCTAATTCCTTCATTAACCTAAGAAAATAATATCGACAAAATTAATATAAAACACTAACATAATAATTTTTGCATTTATATATTACTATTATAGCCTACTTACGTAAAATTGTAGCCAAATAATATAATCGTTCTCCTTATGCAGTTCAAGTTCTTCTTCAGTCTTTTCCGGAAAATGGCTACGTATTATTGCCATGTAAAGCCTGAAATCAAACAACATTATATAACCTTTGGTTGCTATTAGTTGGTTGTAAAAAATAATTTAGTATTTAAATAGATTTAGTTTTTTACCTTTCGTACTCCACCATCTCCTCACAATTTGTTACGATATACTTATGCAAGTGAGTCCACTCCTGTTGTGAAAATTTGCGTTTCTTCCCTTTTCCACTTACTCGACCAACTTGCGAAAACAACTCAGGGACCACCAATGGATACATGGCTTTCTCACCTCTATCATCATGGCGAGCAGGACGTTTACTCTTCGTACGAACTTCCGATGGAAAGTAATATTCCGCAAAATGTGAGGTTTCTTCGTTGATGCTCTGTGCGACAATTGACCCCTCAACTCGACTTAAATTTTTAACCTTCTTCTTAAGATGGAACATGTACCGCTCAAAAGGATACATCCAACGGAATTGAACAGGACCACCAAGTGCGGCTTCATGGGGGAGGTGGATCGGAAGATGTTCCATAACATCAAAAAAGGACGGCGGAAATATCTTCTCAAGATTGCAAAGGATCAAGGGTATATTGTCTTCTAAATTGCGAATCCCCTCAAGTGTAAGTGTTCTCGTGGATAAATCCCGAAAGAAAGCACCAACTCCTGCAAATAAAAAAAACACAAATTTAAATATATATAAAATAAAAATATCAATAATTTTTAAAATACACATGAAAATAATTATACCTGCAATTGCTTTCAAACATCTTTATGAAGGAGCTCCATAGCGAATGGAAGAAGTCGCTGCATCACAACATGACAATCATGACTCTTCATTCCGATAAACTTTCCTTCTCCATAGTCGGCTAATTACGCAGATTAGATACATATCCATCAGTGAATTTGACATCGTCTTGAATCCAATCAAAAAATTCTTTTTTCTTTTGTGCATCCAACCAGTATGGAGCAAAAGGATATTTACCATTGGGAAGAATTTCAAGAAAATCACGATCGCAAATCTCTGCCAAGTCCAACCTAGACTTCAGATTGTCTTTTGTCTTCCCCGGTACATTTAAAACCGTATTCATTATGTTATCAAAGAAGTTCTTTTCAACATGCATCACATCGAGGTTGTGCCTCAATAAATGGTCCTTCCAGTAAGGCAATTCCCAAAAGATACTCTTCTTGTGCCAATTATGAACTTCCCCGGCTCCGTACACAGTTTCATGTCCATTACCTCCACATTCAGAAGTCATCGGAGCACCAAAATCTCTCAACTGCTCCAATAATTTACAGCCGTCTTCCTCATCAATTGGAGCTTCAAACACTTGTTTATTTTTCGTAAATAAAGTTTTAGACCGACGATACGGATGCTCTATCGGTAGAAACCTTCTACGGCAATCAAACCAACATGACTTTCTTCCGTTCCTCAATTGGAATGCATCTGTGTTGTCTGAGCAATATGGGCACGATAGTCTTCCATGAGTTGTCCATCCAGATAACATTCCATATGCTGGATAATCGCTAATGGTCCACATAAGAACCGCCCGCATCCTAAACTTCTGCTGGCGCTAAACATCAAACACTTCAGCACCGTGACTCCATAGCATTTGTAACTCATAGATCAATGGCTGGAGGAATACATCTAGTGATCTCTTTGGATGCTCAGGGCCGGGAACAAGAACGGAGAGAAATAAAAACTCTCGACGCATGCACATACCAGGGGGCAAATTGTACGGTGTTACGATTACGGGCCACAACGAATACTGCCTTCCATGCTTCCCAAATGGGTTGAAACCATCTGTACATAACCCGAGGTACACATTGCTTCTCTCATACGCAAAATACGGATACATGGATTGAAAATGTTTCCACGCTTTAGCGTCCGACGGATGTGTAATCTCTCCATCTTGACGATGTTCTGCATGCCATCTCATTTGCTCTGCCGTGCGCTCAGATTGATATAACCTCTTCAACCTCGAAGTCAACGGTAAGTACCACATACGTTTAAATGGAATTGGAACTCTCCCACTAGTATCTTGAAACCGTGGTTTACGACAAAATCGACAACTTCTCCTGTCTTCATCTTCTCTCGAATATATCATACAGTTGTCGATGCACACATCAATTACTTGATACGACAAACCAAGACCACCTACAAGTTTCTGTACCTCGTAGTATGATGCCGGTGCAAGATTATCTTCAGGCAAAAGATCTTTCACCATATCTGCAATCGCATCAACACATTCCTCTGCCAAATTGAAGTCCGTCTTAATGGTCATCATTCTACTAGCAGATGATAAAGGTGAATGACCATCTCTACACCCATCATATAATGGCTGCTTCGCGTCTAACATATCAAAAAATCTTCTAGCTTCTACATTTGGTTCTTCAACCCTATCCTCATCTATTATGGTCGAAGACAAATTCTCTCTAAACGCATCATTCACCATCTCAACGGTACCAACACCAAAATCTACTTCCGTTCTATGTTCTCCTAAGCTATCCGCAACATAGGGTTCACTGCTACTACTACCATATTCAAAATTTCTTTCTCCATGTAGATACCAAATCTTGTAACCCGACATAAATCCATTGCTATACAAGTGATGCCATACTAATTCTATCTTAACATTACGAGAATTGCGACAAATTGAACATGGACATTTCATCTTACCACTTGTTTTCACTCGCGGTTGATTTCCAGCAACGGCCATGAACTCGCATATACCTCGTGCATAACCATCGTTTAATAACTTCGACTCCGGATCAAACATTTCTTCATCCATCCACGATCTGAAATCTCTAGAAGATGACATCTCTCTCTACACGATTTTTAAAGAATTATTGGGTAGAATTTTGTTGTTGTGATTGAATGGAGAAGTATGGTAACATATATATAATAACGCTTTCCGTCGGAAATCCGTCGGAATTTAACGGATATAATAACGGCTATAACAACGGCTATATTAACGTTCAAATTACGGTAAACCGACGGATTACTGACAGGAACCGACGGAATTCCGACGGATATTAAAATTTTCAAATCCATCGTAAATCCGTCGGAATTCCGTCGGTATTTTCCGATGGATATTAATTCCGTCGGAAATGCCATCGGAATTGCGGTTGATTTCTTGTAGTGAAAACAATGTTAAATACACCTCAAACCCTCCTCCAAACTTAAATCACACAGTCCTCTGTGTAATAAAAGGTCAAAGGAGAATTCAAGGATAAAAAGAATGATAAACTAAATGCAGTGGTATGTACAATGAAAGTTTGGAGTTGGTACCTTAAGGGTTGGTGAAGAAGGAGGTTGTGTAGTCCTCCATGCTCGCTCTGCTGTAACCGGGAACCAACCAAAACCCGACTATATTCGACCCGAACGACAGCGGAAATTTTTTTATTCTGTTATCAATCCAAATCATCCATATCAGAATACCCCGACTCAATCCGAACCCAAACCCCTAATGCGCAAGCCTTTAAGCCTTTAAGCATCCATCAAAATAAGAAATACAATTTGCTAAAGAGATTTATCACATCAATGCCAATTTATAAATTTATACGGAAATTTCAACTATTTTCTTAACCAACAAATAAAAACCCCAAAAAACATTACTCTAAAGAATCTACAAGCAGAAACAAAAGAAAAACTTTCCTTGTTCCGAATAAGAAGCTTTGCTTCTTCTTTTGCTCTTCTGAGTGCCACTAGATCATCATCGGGCTTATCTACAATAAGTTGTTTCTTCTTCCCACCTGACGAATTAACGCAAAACCATTTGATAACAAATTAACAGAACTATAAACCAAAGAGAAACCGCTGTAGACAGAGGCGTAAACGAAACTAGAAAAAACTCGAGACAAAATATAGAAAGTGATTGTGAGTGAACATACCCATCTTCTTTTTACCGGCAGCAACATCTTTAACATCTGCTGCCTTCATGTTGGTTAGTGAAAGTCTCATGACTGTTTTGAGAAGTGCAATATAGTGATAACTTTTCTGCAACAGAAATCAAAATATGCATTTAACATTTTTCATGAGTGTCCGTTATAGCCAATGAGAAGACAGAATAGAGCATACCTCATATGGTTTAATCATTTGAGAGATCAATTCAGCATATTCGTAAATATCGCTTTCAGTAATTTTTTTTCTCGCTTTTGGAGTTTAGTCCTTGAGTTTTTCTAACTATCTACCGAACTTTGTCCTAACTTTTGAATTGATCAGAAAACCCTTTAAAATCACACAGATTTTAAGTTTTAATTAAATCAAATTAAACCCAATATTTATTCTTCAATTTTGTGTGTGTTGCACAATCAAATTAAATTCATGAGGTGGGAGAATCGGTTTCCTCCTAGTGCTTTCATATAATCGGTAGTGTGAGAAAAAGGATTCTCGTATGATTCTATATATTTCCATACGTAGTTTATTTTTAAGGTTTGTAACGATATGCAAATAAAGAGATTGATAAAGAAACTTTGAAATTGAAAAAATACAGTGAAACCTCTATAAATTAATACTCGAAAAATTAATATATTGATAAATTAATAATTTTTTCTGGTGCTAAATTGATATTTTAACTCAAATATCACTTATATAAATTAATAAACACGATAAATTAATAAAATATTGTTAAACTACATTGGTCTCAATATTATTAATTTATAGAGGTTTTACTGCAAAAATAATCGATTCAAAGATTAAATAAATTCGAGTAAAATTAATGGTGTAAAAAAGAAAATTTGAGGAAAGAGAACAAAAGAAACCCCCAAAATTCACACTTAAAAAAAGAAAAATCTAGAAAAGCCCTTGATTAGCTAAACAATATTAGCAACATCTGATGCCGATGGTGGTATTCTCCTAAACTTCCACCAGTCTCGTAATTTTTGTACTATGGTACATATACACGGTCCAATCATGAAAACTATGAACCCCCAACAAGGTAGACCACCTGCGGTGACTACAATCCTGTTGATTATAATATACTTCATTGCTACAAGGTTGAGCATTATGATGATGGTGCCCATCGCAACATCATATACTTTGTGTTCGTTCATCCTGCAACCAACCATTAACATATAATTTAATAAAGAGTATAAGATTCACATTTATATAATCAATAGAGTAACGGACAAATAAAAAAACATCGTTGATATGGAAACCTCACCACCAATCACGGAGGAGGCTAGGAGATACATGAATGATTGTAGCAGTAGGCTTCGTAGTCATGGCCGCTTCTTTGATAACCATTATTTGGTTGCTGATTATGTTGGAATGTTGTATATTCCTTTAGTTAACCCCAGCGTAATATACATATATATATATAGGTCGCGATGGTTACCCTATTCCAATTCCAAACCTGATTGAGATTATATTAATAAATAAAAAATACTGAACTAAGTACTTTTTTTAATAGATATTTTAATATAATAAAATACTAAGGGTTTAATTGAAATTCAAAGACCCCTTAAACTCATTAATTTGTAATATTAAGTCCATAAGATATTCAATATCAACAAACACTTATCTGATTAATTTATAAAGCACATTGATTTGGAAAATTTAATTTGGAATGTCCAATCCAATAAAAGCCGAATATGGATACATACTTATCTTACTTATTTTTATATACCTAATCCAATTCCAAGCATGATTGAGATTATATTTAATAAATAAAAATCCTGACCAAACAATTGATTAGTTCATATTTTATCAAAATAAAAATACTAATTGTATAAGTGTGCAAACCGACTTTTAACCAACAATAGCTGATATAGTCTGTATATTTCATTCAGATTATTGGAAACAAGTCACGTGTACGTTTACAATAGTTGATATGTGTGAATCTTCCTTTTTACGTTTTCTTTCTTTTTCTTATAACCGTCAGAATATCACGTGATTCACGTCCCCGGGAATAACCTCCATTGTGATGTTAATATCACAAGATATTCGGTCATAGATTGAGTCCTCAGACCGAGTGGTCATCTTCCCCAAAGATGGCGGCTTTTTCACTCAGACTTGAGTCGTTGGTCGAATTGCACTGACTCTGACAGTCTGGTCAAGTTAACTGGTCGAGTTGGGCTAACTCTGGCAGTGTGATCGAGTTATCCACATCGAGTTATCCACACTATTTTTCTTCAAACTCCAGATAATCTTCAAAAGCATCCATTTGATTTGAGAACAACTCCAAGAATGCAATATGTATAAAAATCTAATGCGAAACCTAATATGAATGCTAAATAAGTGAAATCTGTGAACATAGGCGATTGAGCCAAATCTCCTAAGATGCTTGTAACCAGGCTTTCTATTTAGCCAAAGCTCCTCTGATACATTATGATCAACTGCTGATGCTGGTGATCTGTTTACTAGATATGCTGCTGTAGCATCTGCTTCAGTCCAGAATTCTTCTTCCAAACCTGATTCGTTTAACAAGCATCTTACTTTCTCCATTATTTTTATGTTCATTCTTTCAGCCACACCATTTTGCTGTGGTGTATATGTACACATTCTGTGTCTCTTAATTCTTTGAGCTTTGCAATAATTATCAAACTTCGTGTTGCAGAACTCGAGTTCATTATCTGTTCTTAAGACCTTGACCTTGCTGTTCTTAAGATTCTCCACAAGAACTTTCCATTCACAGAACTTCTGAAAAGTTTCGTCTTTTGTTTTAAGAAACATTACCAAGCCTTACGAGTCTTATCATCAATCATAGATAAGAAGTACTATTTACCTGAGTGTGATGATGTCACGATGATGAAAAGATAGAAAATGAAGAATATCGAAAGATGAGAAAATGATAGATCTAAAATAAATAAATAAAATGATAGAAATGAATATCGATCCCGAAAGTGTGCTCTAATACCAAATGATGCGATCCTCCCAAGGAATCGACACTTTCGAGGGGTAAAACAAAAAGAAAATGGATAGATGGATAGATGATGGATCGAATGGTCACACAGGAGTTGTGGAAGGCTCTTGATATACCTAAATGTCTCATAGGATATGACACACCTAGACAAGACAAGGTTTGATTCTTTCGGATATGACACACCGAAGTAGAATCAAGTTTGATTGTTGGATATTACACACCAAGCAATCGAAAAGTTCTAAAAAGAACAAAAGAGATTCACTCTAAAAATGTTTGAAAAGAAAGTTGATTTATTATTTGTTCTAGTCTAGGTGTGCTTATATAGCACAAGGAAGAGTAGAAAATATCTAAACAATATTAATTGCTCAAAATAAAATAAAACTTAAAACAAAAGAAAATAAAATAACTCTTGTACTTCTTGTACTTCAGCTCCACGAAATGGATCACTATTTGGGCCACGTGGACTTGGTAGAAATACCTCCTGGATGCCAAACATAAGTCTGGAAGCTTGCAAACCAATTGGGTCTAGAACTCTCCAAGTTTTGAACCAGATTGACCTATCTTGGAAAATGGAGTGTATCTTTCTCATCCGATGGAATTTCCTTCTTTTCTTGGGCTTGTTGAAATGATGAGAGATGCATTAAAATTCTCCAACTGGTCTTGTGTCGATATTGTTCTTGAGTTAGACTGTGGAATATAATCTTTGGCTCAGTCGTCCAATAGGGCCTGAAGCAGATCCATGGAATTGTAAAATTCATATCTCCCAAGGCTGAACCGACGTTGTTGTGATTCCAATTTTCACAGATCCTCTGATGATTCAAGATTCAAGAATAATTTGTTTCATAACTTGATTCCTTCTGGTTTGGTTGGAAATAATTATTCAACGCACGTATATCTGAATCGCGTAAACTGGGAGTCACTTGACTTGGAAGTTGAATAACTTCTTCACCTGAACTCGGATTGGAGTGATTCAACTTCGAGGTGTGCTCTAGATGAGATGAGAATGTACTCAAAGTGGTTGATGGGATAGAAATGTTGATCATAGACTTCGTTTGTGCAGAACAAGGCACACGGGTCATCTCGGATGATTCCATGATCACATCATTCTACCTTTTCGTTTTGAACCTTTGTGTTGGGTCCTTACAATGGGTCTTCCTCTTTCAGATTTGTACAATGCTGAGGAAAAAATCTTCTCAGAATCTCTTAGTTCATCCAATTCTCATTCTGATGATTTTTCAGATGATACCATTTCTTGAACTGTCAACGTCTTGTTTCCGTACTTGAGTGTATGCTTAAGTTGACTGTAACTAGCAGGCAAAGAATTCAAGATCAAAATAGCTTGAACTTCTTCTGCTACTTGAATATCTAAGCTTCCCAATTCAGCAACCATTTTGAAGAAGTCATCTACATTTTGATCAATCGTTTGAGTCTTAATCATGTTGAAAGAATAAAACTTCTACTGAACATAAATCCTGTTTGGTAACAAAGTCTCCATATACAGCTTATTCAACAAAGCCCACATGTCAGCTGCAGTATCACAATGATTTACCTTTCTCAGAACCATATCACTAATGTGATTGATGATGATATTCTTGGCTTGTTCGGATTTATCAATCTTCACCTGATCTGGAACTTCTTTTGTTTAAGGAGCTGCCGATCCTGTAGATTCTGAAGAACTTGTTTGCTTTTCTTGGCTCTTGGTAAGAGGTATGGACTTCGTCAACGAGAAATCAAACAAGCTATTCTTTAGTCCCAGAACACGAAGCTGAGCCATCATTCTTATCTTCCACAGCGAGAAATTGCCATCACCATCAAACGCCTTGATTCCAACTCGCGTAGTCATCACCATCAATTGATTCAATCTTTGAATCTCTGCTCTGATACCAATTATTATAAATTGACCTATAGATCTTTGTATCTCTTGCGGAAACACTCGATGTTCAAATCAGAATCAATTGAATCTTTAAACGATAACAAGAACAACAAAACACAATTTGTTAACCCGGTTCAACGAGATCGGTGTGATCACATTTACATCCGGAGCCGAATCAATCCGGCAAATTTACTTATCAAGAAGGAAGAGCTCAACACCGAGCTTACAATGTTTAACAATGGTGATTCAATAAGCTCTCCCTCACAATACAAGAGCTCAGATTTTACAAGTGATAAAGAAATATGAAAGAGAAGAGGGAGACTTATATATCGCAATCTCTGTATTTTGGAAAACCCTTCACTGCAGCTAGAGGCTTCCCCTTTTGCTTCTTTACCTTTCCGGTTTAAAAAATAATCCCAAACCAGCGATAACCACCTGCTTCAATTCTTCTTAATTCAATAAACCAACTGAACCAATAAAATTGAATCAGACTTCATAAACCACAACAACTTCTTTGTTAGATGAATTGAAATAGGTGAATTAAATGTTACGAGCTGGATTGAAAAAATATCGGAGCTGAATTGAAGTGGATATTTTTCAGAAAAGGGTCTCCTCAATCCTAAAATTCTACATCTTTGTTCTGGGTTTTGTCAAAATTCAATCTTTTTCTGTTTTTGTTTTTTTTCCGATTGTGTTTTCTTGATTGAGGACACAACTTGAAGAAGAAAAAATTTGTGTGTATTTTCTTCTCTTTTTTGTTTTAAATTTCCAATTTCATTTCTAATCTTGAAATATTTTGAATTTGTTCGAAATTTTGGTAGAGGTTTGGAAAATCACTATAAATCAAGTGATCGAATCATGTTGATGTTCAATATGGAAAATGGGAAGCAAGTGACTTTGGTGAAAAAGACTCTGCTTCACCTTCTCTATTTGATTATTCATTCCTTTTTCAATTTAAAATCTTAAACAGCTTCCTGGATCAAACGATTTTGTGTGATCTCATGAGATTATACTGTTTGATTCTGAACAGTTGTCTTGCCTCCAAGAGTGTAATTGATTGCTTGAACTGTCTTAGATGAGCAAAATAACTATTCACAAAGAGATTTGGTTTAGGATTTTGTGAACAATAGAACTTGGAATTAATGCTTATTTGAATTGAAGAATTTAGCAAATAGATTTGGAATTCTAAATTTAGACATAGATAATCTCTGCAGCGAGAGCTGATTGATTTGACCATTGTGTTCGAGAACTGATCTTAATAACAATCCTGATAATTTATTTAACTTGCATTTCTGAATTACCTGATCATTTCTCTAAGCCTAACTCTTTTTCCATCTCAATTTACCTTGATTTTAATTGATTTGCTATTTTATTTTAATTACAATTTCTCTTGTTTAGCTTAATTCGAAACTTAAAATCTATTGTTTGAACGTGAGTCCTTGTGGATTTTGATCCCTAAGTACTACAATCAATCTCTTAATTTGAGAGAGTAGCTCTAGGATAAATTTGAGCATATCACTCTCTTCTTCCTCAATCATCTTAATTTGAGAGAGTACCTCTAGGGTAAATTCTACCCTATACCAAATCTTCGGCCTCTTGGTCACTTAGCTCAACCTCACTCTCTTCTTCCTCAATCATCTTTCCTTTTCCTTTGTCTTTAGAGGTTGTAGTGGGAGCATTCCTCCTTAGTGGTGCTTTAACTGTGTTCTTTTCAATCGCAATCGTACCTACAAGACAAGTTCAAACACTTAGAAGAATTTTTAGTATAACTTCAATGACATCTCAAATTCGTTAAGGTTTACATAATGTATGCATTTAGACTTCAAATGAGATAATACAAAGGTTTAAACTCAATCCTATGCAAGTTCTATGGCAATTAATCACAATTTAAGCATATTTTCCTCATCAAAATTATCTATTTCAACACCAAAACGTTTTAAATCTTGGTAGACTCTTAGGAACTCTCTCATAACACCAAATTTCCCCAAAATTTTTGTTTTCCCCAAATCTAAGAACCCTAAACCTTGATCTTCCAAAATTTCATCAATTGGATAAGAAATCAAGCATGTAATCACTTTATCTATAATCGAACCTTATTCAATCCTATATTTGATCTCAAATAAATCAAGAGAATCAAGTATAAACCCAAAAATTCTATTGATTAAGCAAAATATATACCTTGAAATTCAGAGGGTTTAGGCGAAAACTCTGGGGAGGAAGCAAAGATTACTCAATAGGCAGTAAGAAAAATCGAATTAAGCACTTTGATAGTTAGGATTTTGCCATCCGGGTCTATCAAGTGAACCCTTTGTACGTTGAAGTAATTAGGGGTCGAATCCATGAGAGACACAAGGATCAACACACTAGGAATACAAGATTGAACTTAAACTAAGGCAAACAATATTTTTGTGGGTTTGGGTAACTTGATTAAAACACATAAAACAAAATCAGAAATTTAAAACAGTGTAAATATTGGATTAAAATTGAAACGACCGCACTTTTTTTTTTTACCAGAAAATAATATTCCATAAACGTTAAACATTCATAACACAATCATGCACATACACAAATGACCACGAAGGTAATTAGTTCTACCGGTTCTAGCAATCCTACGAAAGCTACAAAAACCACAAAACTACCGGGTCCTTATCACCTCGTTTGATTTGGTAATTAACTGGTTTGATTTGGCCTTTAATGTTGTAATGTCTTGTACTTTGAATGATTTTCTCACCTCATTTCGTGAATACTCCTTGCTTCTTGCTCCTTCCTTCCGCGAGGCTTCACTACTGGTCAGACCCCAGTTTGCTCTATCAAGCCCTGGTAATACTTTGACCTACTAAAGTGGTTGACACGTTTCATGATTAAAGAGAGTGGATCTTTGGTACGGATCTGATATCAATATTTGCCCCCAAGTCCTGCGAGCTGCTGCCTGGCTCGGAAGACATAAATGTTTTTCCTAGCTTTTTGCCTCTGTTCCTTTAAATTTTGGGGTTCGGCTATCTTGACGCCTTGACGCGCGTCTTTATTAAATACTGATTTTAATGATACGCGGGAAACCCTTTCACTTCCCATTATTACCGAGATGGTTTTATTTCTAGAAGCAGATAGTTTCCTTTGCTGATTTCTATTTCTTCCTATCACTTTTACTCAATTGTTCTTGAACTTGAGTGCTCTAAGCATTTCTTTTCTTCTTTTGAATTACTGTATTCTTCAAATAGAAGATTATGATGAAAGTTTTGACGAATTCTGGTACTTCCACCGGGAAATGTTAGAAAACTCCACCAGGCAACTATTCTGGTCGGAAATATCGATTCGGCCCTCATCCTCCGTCTCGTTCAACACGTGAATCTATTGAAGGCACCTAGAGCTTTTGCTGAATTTCACCAGAAATTGAGTTTTTCCTTCCAAACCCTAATGAATCTCTAGAATCGATTCGTGATGGCTATATGTGTGTTTATGAGAAGTAGATATTTCTATCTACTCTAGAGTTCAATTCCTACAACCCAAATCATGTCATTCCAGTATGTAGGTGTCAATCCAGTCAGGTGTGATGATATGCAATTAAGATGTGATCAAATTATCCTAATTCAAGCCAAGCAGAGTGATCAGGGTTTTGTCTAACAACTAGCAAACAGAAACCAAATGCAAAAAGTAAATAAAGCAAGCAAGCAAACAAAGCAGAGTATCAATCAATGGAAGAAAAAGGCTCTGAGGATAGGTTCATGGATCTGTGTATCCTCGATGTCTAATCAAAACTTCACAGAAGCAATCCCTAGAAGATGGTCATCACAAATATGGTGAATCCACTGTCGTGACAGACACCAACAATCCTAAACATATCCCAGGACTCAATACCTTCCCCCTGAGAACAGACCTCAATTGTATTGACGTAACATAGAAAAGGAAAGCAATAAGATCCAGATCATCAATGTCAAAATACAACTATAACCCGATGGCTTGGTGAAAAGCTATAGATCTCTGGTATTAGAGGATCAGGAATTTCATCAAACACCTGTCGGGTGTGAAATCTTGAGATCTAATTCGAAGCGGTTAGCAAGTGAATAGCATTAAGAACATCTAATCCATAAGGAATATAGTCGAATTTATAGCTTAAACATCTAGGAGAGAGGAATATACACAGATCTAACCATCCTCAGAAACCCTAAATCACTACTCCGATTTCATCCTAAAATCATCAAACGCAAAAAATGAAATTGATTGCATCTTCAGATTCTGGAGGATGAGATAAGAAGGAATGTGCAAAAATTAAGCAAAAAGAGATATAGATAAAGAACAGATCTAAGAAAAAATATTGAAATAGGTTCAGGTGCAAATACAGAGAGAAAAGGAAGAAGATGAAGTCTAAGCGGCGGAAAAAGTAGATTATAAGATTCTTCTTAGGAAGCAAAAAAGACAAAAATAATTAAAATCTGCTTAGGGCGGTGGTAGGACTCGGTCGGCTTGGCCGAGTTGTGTTGATTAAGTTGGTCGAGTCCTCTAAATCTTCAGCTCGGTCACGCGGTCGAGTTGGTGAAAGCTTCAGGTGTCAACTTGGGCAATTTGGTCGAGTCCTCCAGATCGAGCTGTGATGCTTCAAATGTCAGGACTGGACTCACTCTCTCCTTGGTTCTTGGACTCGGCTTCTGATCGAGTGCATCTCGTCATGTGCACTCGGCCTACCTTCGAGTTCATCTCATCGAGTTTGCTCCCCAATTTCTTCCTTTGCTTCGGCAAATCCCAGAGAGCATCCAAATGTCTTGATAACAACTCCAAAATGGATTATGTATGCAAATCTAGTGCAAAACCTAGTATGAATGCTAAATGTGTGAAGAGGACTCTAAATGGGGTGAAACACATGATGAAACTATTCCTAAATGATGATCAATGCATGCTAAAAACATGGTAAAATACAGAGATATCAACTCTCCCAAACTTAGTCTTTGCTTGCCCTCAAGCAAACAAATCATAAGCAGGGAGAGAGGTTTGAAATCGGGATTCAGAACATAGCAATGCCACTATAAAAGATTCTATCAAATTCCCAGATAGCTATTCTGAATACAATGCTGAAAAGTTCTACTTGTAAAGTGTTAGCCATACTCGTCACAACACTATTTAACATTGACCTCCACCTACATATGCATTCAGATCCATCATTTAATTTAACATTCATTATTCAGTAACCATGAATCAGGTTATGCAAACTCAATGAACTCATTTGGCTAAGGGAAAAGGTCAAGAGATAATGATGGTCCCTTCTTGTAACTAGTTAACACCCTTTTAGAAACAGGGGACTCTCGAAGAAAAGATTTAGCTTTTGAAGAAGGCTAAAGGTCAGGGCCAACCGATGCATACAAGGACAGACTCTCATCTACCCATACATACACATAGATCATACCCAAACCTAAGCCTATACCCAGAGAATGATCCTATTTCTACCCTTAGGCATTTTTTGTATTGAACCCATTTTGATCAAACATTTCTCTTTCTTTGTGTTCTAAGGAGGGTTTTATTTGCTTACTCTAGCGGATTGAGTTTCTATCTATGGCTCCTCTTACTTTATAAGATATTTTTAGGTTTTCTTCCTTTTTTTTTCTTTTTTGGAGCTTATTCATTCATTTTTTTTCTTTTCAAACTACCTAATCCTTTACTAGAGCATCAACTTAACACATCCCTCTACTTAGAAGATTCTTTTCTTTTTCCCTTTTTCTTTTCTTTTTCTTTTTCGACCCATCCCAGAGTGATTCCCTTCCATTCGGTCTGCTTAACTCGATATGACAGGCAGAGTCTATATCATCCCAAGTAAACTTTTGACCACTCGGTTTGCATAACTCAATCTTGCAAACCGAGTCTACCTAATCAAGTTCTCTACCCCGAGTTGGAACTTCCTATTCTATTTCCACCTAAAATCACGTTCCCACCTAGTCCTAACTAGTCCAAAAACTATGAACTAGAACTAAATGAGAAGCTATCCTTGTCGGCTCCAACCTAACACTTTCTACGAAGCTCAGTCAATAGAAAGGCCTCACATACAGAGAGAGTAATAGTCCCTTAAAAGAAAGGTAGGTTCATGGTGGGGAAAACTGTTCCAATAGTGGAAATCAGCTACTTGGATTAGCAAGAGTGGTAAATAGGTAAAAGAAAATCTAAGTATGAGTATGGGTATTCATGAGTTCAAATTCAATGCATAAACATGATAATTATGAGTCAAGTTAAGGTTCTAATAGATAGGGAATGATTTTACTTCGTAACATGATTCAGCTAAAATCCAATATCAAGCAATGCATTCAAAGGATGGTTCTACCTTATACTTCAAACTTAAACAACATGCATCATAGAACAACTAAATGGTTCATTGACTTAATCAGTAAAGCGACATGCTAAATAGGCTAAGATCATCACTATCCCCTATGCAAAAATCCTATATGAGCTCAAACTAGACTCAATCCTAAATATGCTAATGCAGCTACAGGAACACTCTGTTTTTGTGGAATGGTTTTTTCGAAAAATTTTCAAATTTTTATTGTTTTTTTTAGGTGCAGATAAATCACGCGAAATTTGAAATAAGAAAAAAGAAAATAATGTTAAATACTTCTTAAACCCTCTCCCAAACTTAAATTACACAGTCCCTTGTGTAATAAAAAGTCAAAAAAGAGTTCGAGAATACAAACTAAACTAAACTAGATGCAGCGGTATTAACAAAGGAAAGAGGGAGTTGGTACCTCAGGGATTGGTGAAGAAGAAGGCGGTGTATGCCTCCATGGACTCTTTGGTGTATTGGGGTACTGAACTTGAAGCTGAGGGTTGGTGAGAGGGACACTTGATATATGTTTTTTATGTGTAGATAAATAAATAAACACACGCAGTATGTAGTAGTGAAGATTCGATCCAGAGGACCAGCAATACACTCTAATTTTGTGAGACAAAATATTAGCTAGGTGAATCAAAGAGTTTATGGTTTCTTAAACAGTAAGCAAAGCAATTTAAATCGGTTTAAAAACAGTAAATAAAAGCGCTAGGTCAAGGGTAATTTCGTGGGGATCAAATCATCAAGAACCGAACAATTATTCAGGAATTAATTCAGCACCAATCTAGAACTCAAACATAAAAATAAGACTGACCCACTGTCGTGGCGCCAACAACTTTATCTAGCAACCTAGCATCCTAAACTGTCGTTTGAACCTAGAATCGAAGACAAGCATTACGGTCTGGTTCAATATGTTCACGATTTGCCTTAGCATTAACTGTCGTTGGCTAAGGACAAATTGCCCACCTATGCCTTTTCTAGCAACCTATAACAGTTTTGGTGAATAGATTTAACCTAAGATCAGAGACTAAGTGATCAGATTAGTCTAGGGAATAAGATCAACTATAGGTGAAGACATCAAATAATAAATCCTATCTATGTTCAGTTCATTGAATCCTTAAATCCCCTTGAAAAACCCTTAACCTAACTAGATAACTACTCAGCCATAGAAACGAAAATCACAGCGATAAGAGATGAAATACTCATGTAATAAATCTGTAAAAATAAAGGGTTTAGAGTTCTTCTCAATGTTGAAGTCGGGATCTCTTTTCCTTCAATCTTACAAGCAAAAACTCTTTCTCTATGTGATATGTTCTTAGCAAAAGCGTCTCCCTAAGAAAAAAAATAAGAAAAAACGATATCTGCAGGTCTGGAGGCAGCTGGGGGAAGATTAGGGCGTCCTTGGCGAAAAAATAGGAAAAGTGAGATTTTCCCTTATTTGCTCTGTCAGGTCGTCGTGAGCGGTTGCTCAGGAGCTGAGCGGGTGCTCAGCGGGTGAATTTTTGATTTTTCTCCAATTTCTGCTAAGTTCCTCCCAGAAGCTCCAATCTTCATCCTTAGCCTTCTTTTGACCTGTAATGACTCAAAATAAAACTAAAAGACTCGATAAAGACTCGAAAAAAACTGTTAGAATGCGCAAAAAATGCAACACATCAATTCCCCCAGACTTAGATCCTTGTTTGTCCTCAAACAAAAATCAGAACTAAGCATAAGAGAAAGGTTTGAAAAATACGAAGACTCACCTGTTCTTGAAACACTGCAATGACCCTTTTGAATTAGTACTCCACATATCACATAGCCAGCTCCAAATCTAACCACCATGTACTTCTCCGTAGACCTTCGCAGCTCACTATACTCCACACATGAATTTGCAACCTTATCCATCAAAGCCTTCATTGCCAGTTTCATCTCTGCAATCAATTACCAAGGACCTTCTAGACTCTTTAACATACAATATCTTGACAAGAACCACTTAAATTCCACACACTTTTTGGTATTTTTCCTCTCTCCCCCAGACTTATTTCTAAGCTAGTTCATTTTTTTTTTACTAAGGTCCGAGACACGAGTATTGATGGTGTTTGCCACCGAGTCCCCGGTTCATTCCTTACTGTATATATCAAGTTCCGAGATGCGAGTACTGATGGTGTTTGCCACCGAGTCCCCGGTTCATCCTTATCAATATAAAGCATGTACATATCAAGGTTCCGAGACGCGAGTATTGATGGTGTTTGCCACCGAATCCCCGGTTTATCCCCTCTCTATGTAACTCACATATGTAACCTTATTGCCAGCTAAACTTCTAATAGGGGGAGGAGTACCATTACTTTCTACTGGTGGGTTCATATGTCAGATACGAATGATGAGTCAAGCCCTATGGAAATCAACCACATCGACGAAGTGCAAATATTTGGCTTAGGCTCGGATGAACTCCGCTGGAAACATGGTGTCCTCTAGTTAACTGGTCAGCATTTGGATTTTTCATTAGTCCGATCTAGAGCTGGTTCTGTAACAATGGTCACTTTGAAGCAAGGTTAGAACAATATATTCAAGAAATAGATCATAATCTCCAACAAGTTTTGACTCAATAAAATAAACTGACTCAATGAAAATATGAAAATGACTCAAAGAAAACATGAAAATGACTCAAAGAAAGCAAAAGAAATAAAACAAAAGAAAGAAAAATGGATTAGTAGCAACACCCTCCCCCAGACTTACTTCACACCGTCTCGGTGTGAAATAAATTTAGAGTTGGGAGAGAAAAATAAAATAAATAAATAAAAACCGTTTTAGAAAAGAAAACTTACCTGTTTCCAGAAAAAATACCCTTTTAATCGGAGCGGGTGCTCGGGGCTGAGCAACTGTTGCTCAGTGAAAACTTGGTGGCATCGTACCGGTCTGCGTGTGACCGCTGCATCCAACCGCTAGCTTCCACCGGTCTCAGCTAGGCCGCTACATCCGACCGCTACGCCAATTGTTTTTTTTTTTTTTTTTTTGTTTTTTTTTTAGAAAGATGAAATCCAAAAGTTAGTAACAAAAGAAATTTAATAGAGAGGATAGATACACTTACCGGTGGGTTGCCTCCCACCAAGCGCTTTGTTTAACGTCGTTAGCCCGACGCATTCACCCTTTTAGGCGTGAGAGCGATGATCCCGATAAGGACTGGGATCGGGTGGAGTTGGGTTGAGGTCAAGTATCAGAACCTTGCTCATCATGTCATTCTCAGCATCATGTCCCTTAGCCTTTAGTTCTGGAGTTATAAGTGCTTTAACCCTTGAGAATGGACGTGTCGACCCATTACTCTTGAGCTTGTACTCAATGGTATCATCAACAATTTTCTTGGGAATCAAAATCAACTTTGAACTACTCAACTCTCCCCCAGACTTGGGTGTGAACGTGTCTTCGAGTTTGCAATTCTCAATGGTGACATAGGAACCGGATGGAGACCAAATGCAAACTTGAACCGCATCATAAAACACTGCCATGTTGACTTTAGAACGATAAACCCTCTTGTTGGGCAAGTCAACCATGGCTCCAGCTGTAGCGAGGAACGTACGTCCAAGGATTAAGGGCATATAAGAACCCTGACTCATCTCCACTACCTGAAAATCCACATGCATCAAACAGTCACCAACCTGTACCTGGAGATCCATGATGCAGCCTTTAGATGTCTTTACAGTGGCGTCTGCAAACCTAAGTGTCATCTTTGAGGGCTCAATGCTATCAACCAATTTCAGGCTCCTCACAATGTCCAGCGACATAATGTTCACTGTAGAACCGGAGTCACAAATGGAGTCTTTAAACTCAGTACCTAAAACAAAACATGGTACCCCAAACTTGCCTGGATCCTCGAGCTTAGGCAACAACTTACAAGAAGATGAACCAACGCTAGCAACTGTTTTCAGAGAAATTTGAGCAACAGAAACGGGAACTTGTCTAGTTGACGAGGAAATACCGATCTGAGGAGGCGTCGAACTAGATTGTTTCTTCTTGGCATTGGCGGTCTGCTTGGACTTATCACTCCTGGAGGAAACCGAAGACTCTGAGGTTGACAAAGACTGCATCATACTCGTAATTTCTTGCTGAATTTCACAACTCAAATTCGCAATTTTCCAGTCAAGCTCGTCTAACCTATCATTGACTAGGGATGTGCTTCTAGCTTGTCCTTCAAGGATTTTCTTCATCATTGACTCAAGTTGTTTCTCCTGAGGAGGAGCTTCATCTTCAATAAAATTAACCTGAGCATGTGAAGGACCAGCTCCTTGTATATTTTTTGGATTATGCTCGCTTCTTGCTGGAAGAATACCTTTCTGGCGCTTGATTGCTTCCGCGTTTTGTGCAATTTGAGTGTCAACCTGTTTCAAGTGAATGCACACAGCTTCATACTTGCTGTTCAGATCCGAGTACATAGTGTCAACCTTCAGGTTGATTTCGTTGGCCGTCTTCTGCTGGTTGAGCATAAGCTGTTTCATCATATCCTTCAGCTCATCTTGAGAGTTATTTCCAGAACTTGTCGAAGCTTGGAAGTTCGTGAATTGCTATCCTTGTTGATTTCCTCCTTGGAATCGGTTCTGAGCTTGATAAGGGACAAATTGCTTCCCTTGAAAACCTTGAGAGAAGTTTTTCTGAAAACTCACTTTCGAAGGTTGCAGGTTCTGATTTCCAGATTGCTGCGGATACACTTGGTCCTCGGGGTTTTTGACGTTTGTGCTTCTATAGGACGGATTCGGATGATTCCTATAGTTCTGGTTGAAACCACGGTTCTGCACAAATTCCTGTCCATTCATAAAGCTAACTTCTTGCTGATCAACATCCTCTTCTTGATAAAGAGGTTCTCCATTCTCATCAACGAAATAGACTGTTCGTTGGTTTCCCTTAAGCAAAAGGTTAACCTTAGCTGTTAGCTCATCAATCTTTTGATTAGCCATGCTGCTGGTTTTCTTGCTTCTGTCATACTCTTGTGACTTGCTGCTGGAACTGCCAGCTAGATTCTCAATCAACTCATAAGCACCTTCTTTCGTCTTCGTCATGAAATCACCGTTACTTGCTGCATTCAGCGCGTTTTGATAATCCCAGTCCACACCATCATAGAAAATTACCAGCAAATTCTCATCAGTGAATCCGTGTTGAGCAAATTCCCTACGGTACTCCTTAAATCGCTCCCAAGCCTCACAGAAAGGCTCTCCGGAATGTTGCTGGAACGATGAGATTTTATTCTTTAGTGCAGCAGTCTTTGTCTTCGTGTAGAAATGATCAAGAAAAGCTGATCTGCACTGATTCCAATTTGTGATAGAACCAGGTGGTAGGGACTTAAGCCAGCGTGATGCTTTGTCCGCAAGTGAGAAAGGGAATAGCTTGCACTTCAAAAAATCTGGGCTCATTCCATTAGACCTGGTGGTGGAAGAGATTTCTTCGAAGTTCTCGATGTTATCCATAGGAATTTCTGCTGGAAGTCCATGGAACAAGTGTTGCTTCACAAGCGAAATCATTTGAGGCTTGATCTCAAAGTCTTGCCTCTCAACAGCAGGAGGAACAATGGCAGCTCTGTTCCAGTAGAATGCATGTGGATTATCCATGTCACCAATTGCACGCTGTTGCTCGCTTTGCTGATCTTGCCTTCGTTGCCGCTGTTGTATCTGTGCCATTTGTTGTTGCAGCCTTTGGAGTTCAGCAGCCACATTCTCGTTTCCTTGTTCGTTTTCAGCAGCCAAATTTTCTTTGTTTTGGTCGTCCATCGTGACGGGATTAAGCCTTTGTTGTCGGTTTGCTCGTTCTAAATCTTGTAGCTCTCTGTTGGTTAAAGTGATTAGACGTCCAGATCTTTTACTCCTTGTAACTCTTTCGGTCATACACCTGAAACACACGTAGAAAAAGAAATAAAACAAGTTAGTAACTTAGTCTAAAATTTAATCCAAAAATTAGAGATATCGAGTTGGTCCCCAGCAATGGCGCCAAATTGATATATGCTTTTTACGTGTAGATAAATAAATAAACACACGCAGTATGTAGTAGTGAAGATTTAATCCAGAGGACCAGCAATACACTTTAATTTTGTGAGACAAAATATTAGCTAAGTGAATCAAAGAGTTTATGGTTTCTTAAACAGTAAGCAAAGCAATTTAAATCGGTTTAAAAACAGTAAATAAAAGAGCTAGGTCAAGGGTAATTTCGTGGGGATCAAATCATCAAGAACCGAACAATTATTCAGGAATTAATTCAGCACCAATCTAGAACTCAAACATAAAAATAAGACTGACCCACTGTCGTTTGAACCTAGAATCGAAGACAAGCATTACGGTCTGGTTCAATATGTTCATAATTTGCCTTAGCATCAACTGTCGTTGGCTAAGAACAAATAGCCCACCTATGCCTTTTCTAGCAACCTATAACACTTTTGCTGAATAGATTTAACCTAAGAACAAAGACTAAGTGATCAGATTAGTCTAGGCAATAAGATCAACTATAGGTGAAGACATCAAATAATAAATCCTATCTATGTTCAGTTCATTGAATCCTTAAATCCCCTTGAAAAACCCTTAACCTAACTGGATAACTACTCAGCCATAGAAACGAAAATCACAGCGATAAGAGATGAAATACTCATGAAATAAATCTGTAAAAATAAAGGGTTTAGAGTTCTTCTCAATGTTGAATTCGAGATCTCTTTTCCTTCAATCTTACAAGCAAAAGCTGTTTCTCTATGTGATATGTTCTTAGCAAAAGCGTCTCCCTAAGAAAAAAAATAAGAAAAAACGATAACTGCAGGTCTGGAGGCAGCTGGGTGAAGTCCCTCTGATTGATTCTTAAGCTTGGAGGTCTCTCGCGACAGAGCAGAACACCGATTCCCTATGTGTTCATCTTCAAGAGAGAACTTCACTTCGGCAGATGGGCAATCACTTTTCCTCGACCATCCAATAAGTCGCCTTTCATTGGTGTTTCCAGAGAAACCCCTCGAGGGTGAGACCTTCTTGAATTTCGATACCCCAGGTGAGGAATCAATGACGTTACCTTGCAGCTCCTTCACTTGCCTTTCAACTCAATCACTGTGTTGATCAGAGATCTTATGGTATGGTCCTGCCATTTAGAACTTTTCTTCAGCTCGACCCACTCTTCTGACTTTACTTTGTTAAACTCGATAAGCAAACTGGGTTCCTCGAATGAGTCAGAGTGAACATGAGGTGGTTCAATAACTGACTTCTCTGATGGAGGTTGCTTCAATGTTGGTTGCACAAGACTCTCTGCAGCTGATTCTTCTTCTTCAATTGAGAAGAGTTGACCATCGATGGTGGACTTTTACAGTGCGTTATTGATTTTGAACTTGAGCACTAGCCCTTCCCCAAAGTCGAGGTCAATCTTACCATTCTTCACATCAATCAACGCTCCAGTTGTAGCTAGGAAAGGTATTCCCAGAATCAGAGGATCAGTTGGCTCCTCATCCATATCAAGCACTACGAAACCTTACTAGTCTTGTATCGGTTGAACCCTAGTCTTTAGGCTACAGAAAGCGGCATGTACTCACAAATGCTCCTAAGTCACAGAGATATTTCTCGAAAGTCAGAGGGCCTAGGCACGGGAAAGGACCCATGATCATCAAGCTTCTTCTTGATCACCTTCTTTGGAATCTCTGCACTTATTTCATGGCGTGTTGCTTCTGAACTCTAGATCTCTCTGATCCTTTCCAGTACTGCATCCTTCAGGGGTTGCTGGCTTGGAGATATAAGAATTAGAGCTTAAGTAAGAGGTGCAACTGTCTCAATGTTCTTCAGTTGTTGGTCAAACTTGGTTCTACATTCCTCCAATAGTTCCTTCTTGAATCTGCTAGGAAATGGAAGTTTGGGAACGTAAGCAGGAGGAATGATTGGTGCCTTCTTCTCTTCTGGCACAACTCGGCTAGTGCACTTGGCCTGGAGAGCTCGGTCTGCTAACCGAGTAGGTTGATCAAGTCTAACCTCTAAAGTTGGCCGAGTCGTGTGATCAAGTCTGACCTCTGAAGTTCGAAACGAAGATTCGTTTGGACTGAAACCCTCCCCATCTTGAATTTTGTTGGCCTCAGTGAGTAAGGAACTTGTATCCCGAGCGTGGATGACTGGACCACTGTAGAGCGTGATGGCATTGACATGTGAGAAGTCTATAGGGTTTTGAATAGCCTTACCAGGAGGTTGTCCTGGATTCTGAGAAGATGAGGTAGATGCACTCTTGGTTTCCAAGTGCTGGAGGCTGGAGTTAATAGTCTCAATCTGGTTGTTGAGAGTGTTGTAAGTGCAAGCGATGTGAGTCTTCATATCGGCAAACTGCTTAGACGTTTCAGAGGCATTGGAAGCTTGAATCTATAAGAACTGCTGTAGAAAACTTTGCAGCGCCGGATCTTGAACATTCAATGACTGAGGCTGCGGGGTGATATGTTAGGAATTTGTCCCATATTAAGTAGTCTTTTTATATTGTTTTTGAGTCTTTTCTGGTTCTTTTTGTGTCTTTTTAGGTATTTGGAGGCTTTGAAGCATGTATTGAAGATATTTGAGCACATTGGAGCAAAAGAAGCAATTTGGAGCAAAAAGACGATTTTTCACCCGGAGCAGGTGCTCGCCTGGGTGCTCCCTAGGGTGCTCCAACCTATTTTACCTAGGTACGCGTTTTTAATTAATTTTTGGGAAATAAATATCCTAAGCCGCCTGCAGACTGAGACATCTTCGTTTTTACTTTTCATTCTACGTTCTTTTGGTTTTCGGGATTTTTCCCCTTAGTTCTTCTACCTCTTGCTTGTATCACTTTCCATTTTGCTACTTCAACCTTGGATCTATTCTCTCCCATTCTCGATCAGACCACAACTTGTGTTTGAGAAGAATTCTGAACCCTAATCTCTTTTAATAATACTATGTATTCATTCTATTGCCTTGTTGTGTTTGATTTCGCCATGATGAGTGAGTAGATCCTTAGCTAGGTTAAGGTTTTCAATGGTGATTTAGGGTTTTAATGGCTGAGTACAAATAGGATTAGAATTTATAATGTCTTCGCCAATAGGAGTTCTTAATGCTTAGATTAAACTGGCCACTTAATCTATGATTTTAGGTTAAACTTATTCACGAGAGTGCTCTAGGTTGCTAGATAAATCATTGGTGAGCAATTGGTGCGTAGCCAACGAGAGTTGATTGCTGCGATTGATTGTGAACATATTGAACCATCTCGTTAATGCTTGTTTACATCGCTAGGTCCAAACGAGAGTTTAGGCATCTAGGTTGTTAGATAAAGTTATCGTCGCCACGAGAGTGGGGCGATATTAATTTTATGTTCGAGTTCTAGACCGGTAGTTACTTAGCCCCTGAATAGTTGCTCAGCCTTGTTTCCGAATCACCAGCGAAACACCTTAACCTAGTGCTTTTCTTTATTGATTTATTACCGCTTTTATTTACTAGCAATTCTGTTTCGAAATCAACCATATCTTTTGTCTTAGCTTTATTTATAAATCTCATAATTTCATAGTGTAACCTTGGTCCCTGTGGATTCGATCCCTTTAATACTACTGTGATTGTCTATGCACTTGCAGAATTATTTAGGGTTAAAACTCTGACACATCAAGTTTTTTCCCGTAATTTTCAAACCTCTTCTCTATTCTTGATCTTGTTTTGTTTGAGGACAAACAAAGGTCTAAGTCCGGGAGAGTTGATATGTTAGGAATTAGTCCCATATTAACTAGTCTTTTTATATTGTTTTCGAGTCTTTTCTGGTTCTTTTTGTGTGTTTTCAGGTATTTGGAGGCTCTGAAGCATGTATTGAAGATATTTGAGCACATTGGAGCAAAAGAAGTAATTTGGAGCAAAAAGACGATTTTTCACCCGGAGCAGGTGCTCGCCAGGGTGCTCCCCAGGGTGCTTTGATATATCATGGTTTTTACCGGTTTTATGCCATGATATATGTCTTTTATCGAGTCTTTTATATTGCTTCGAGTCTTTTTAGAGTCTTTTACAGGTTTATACACATTTGGGATCTTTTGGATGATTTGGAGCATTTCTGGAGCTTTTGGAGCATATGCAGATGCAGAGTCATGCAAAGGCGACAGAAGTTTGGCATTCGTTGAAGACCTTTTAACCGATGGATCGAGCTAATATTTTGTCACAAGATAGATCAATGAGTTATCTTTCATCTGGAAGTGGTTTGAGGTCATTCCAACGATGCGATCAAAAGTTATGCCAGTTTTCGTGAAAGCAGTCCAGTCTGTCACGAGAATAGAGTTAGCCGAGTTCATAACCATGAGTGTCAATGGACACAAGCAATGGTGACGATCGACACTGACCAACTCTGACGCGGAATTTATTATTTAATGAATTGCAAAGTGGCCCAGAACTTCCAGAAAGTTAACAAAAGACCCCAGATCGTGTTTAGCCTTATAAATTAGGTTTTTAGGTTTTATTTGAGGAATCTTCTTCTTTGTGTTTATTTTGGAGAGATTTTGGGAGAAAACTCTGAACCCCTTTGTTTCTTATTGATTTCTTCAATGCAATTCTATCCATATATGATTTATGTTCCATTAATCATGTCTGAGTAGTTTCGCAGTTAGGTTTAGGGTTTTCAAGGGTTTTTGATGAATTGTTGAATTGATTATATTATTGGGATTAATTGTTAGAGTTGTTCACCTTAGGTTGTTCTCAAAGCTAATTCTAGGAGGCACAACAGTGCAATTGGAATTTAGATCTTAGGTTAATCGATTAGGCACGACAGTGCAATTGATAATCTGATATATCTAGGGTGAGCAAAATTACTTATTCGCAAAGAAATTTGGTTTAGGGATTTTGTGAACATATCAAACCTGAACGTTAAGGCTGATTTATATTCTTAGGATTTGCAAAGAAATTTAGGATTCTAGAATTTAGATTTAGATAGTTTTCGCAACGAGAGTTGGTTAATTATAGCTTAGTGATTTGAGTTCTAGAACGGTTCTTAATTATAATCTCAATAATTAATTGATTCGCAGTTCTGACGATTCCTAAGCTTTCCCTATGCCTAGGGTTTTCCCTCATTGATTTCACTTCGTTTATTTATTTTGCATTGCTATTTCATTACAATTATTCTTGTTTAGCTTAATACTTTTACTGACAATCTATTGTGTAACCAAGTCCTTGTGGATTCGATCCCTAAGTACTACAGTGATCTCTTAATTTGAGAGAGTAGCTCAGGGTAAATTTGAGCATATCAAATTTTGGTGCCGTTACCGGGGACTTAGATTTTACCATTAGATTTAGGTTTAAGTTTTTGTCTAAATTTTTTTTTTTTTTTTTTTTTTTTTTTTTTTTATTTTGTTACTGATCTCGTTCTTTCTTTCTTTCTTGTGTGTTTCAGGTGCATGCTTAATCGCAAAACTCGGAGCAACAAGAATCTTGCACTAGTAACCCTTTCAAATCAAGAGCTAGCTAAGTTAGCACGAAGAACCCGGAAAGCGAAGGATTCAGCGGCGATGTTGCGTGTTATCATCAGACCCGATGAAGACGGAGTTCTCCGGGACAGGGACGGCCATGCATACAATGCAGAGGGCCAAAGGATCGATGACAACGGCCAAGTCATTGTTGAAGCTGTGGTACTCGACCAGGGTGCTGGTGTCGACTGACACCCACTACCTGGTGTCGATCGACATCAGCCGGCTGCTATCGCTGGTAACGTTGTTCAAGGTGCAGCTGGTGCCGTTGTTCAACGTGGGATGACACTAGGAGATTACAACCAGCCTGAGCAATTCTATGCCAGCCGGTGTGCTATCCGTCCGCCTACTTTTCAAAGGAATGATTTCGAACTCAAGCCCGCATACTACACTCTTGTGGGCCAGAACCCTTTCCATGGGCTATCTCACGAGCACCCTATGGATCACATTGAGAAGTTCGAAGATCTAGTCACTAGCATAAAGGCGAACGGAGTCTCCTATGACTACCTATTCTGTAAGCTCTTCCCATACTCGCTATCTGGGGAAGCAGCTTATTGGCTTAAGCAGTTGAAACCGGGATCGCTAACAACTTGGGAGGATACAAAGAACGCGTTCCTGAGTAATTTTTACGATGACGCACGGTCTGAGGAACTGAGGATGAAGATCTCAACTTTCTCTCAAGGACCGACTGAAGCTTTCAAGGCCGCTTGGGCGAGATTCATAGCGTATCAGAGAGACTGTCCACACCATGGTTTCAGCGAGGTTCAGTTGCTAGGTATATTCTTCAGGGGTATTGAGTGGAGGTATCAGATGGCTTTGGATGCTGCGAGTAACGGGAACTTCAACACCAGGTACCCTGAAGATGTTGTGGTTTTGATTGAGAATTTGGCTTCAAGTAACAGCACAAAGAACGCTGATTTCGAAAGGAAGAAGCAAGCAGGGAACTTGGAGGCAAGTCAGATAGCTGAGGTTAATGCAAAGCTAGACACGGTACACAACCTTCTAGTTAACAAAAAGCAGGTTCAGTTTGCCGCAGAGGTTGAAATATTTGAGCCAAACAATGAGCAAGAGCGGGATGTCAACTTTGTCGGTTATCAGCGCTTTGGTAATTCACAATGTGTCGATCGACACCAACCACTAGTGTCGATCGACACCCACCATGGACATTACAATGGAGGCAGTCCGAGAGGCAACTATTCGGGGAATCAGTCCTCATCTAACTACACTCAGAAGCCTCAATATCAGAAGCCTTTCCAGAGCAGTGACACCTTCACGAGGAACTACAACTCGTCTTCCTACCAGAACATTCCTCCGCTGACATCTACGAGCAAGATGGAATCCATGTTAGAGCAGGTTCTGGAAAGACAGCAGAAGATTACCATGGAATTCAATGGAAAGTTAGACTCACTGTATCAGGATTTGAATGGGAAGTTTGAGCAGCTGAACACTCATGTCAAGAAGTTAGACACTCAGGTTGCTCAGACAGCTGAAGCTATTAAGAGACAGAACGGTTTCCTTCCTGGGAAGACAGACGCTAATCCAAGGTATCAGTGCAATGCCATAATGTTGAACGGTGATATCAGTGCTGAAGAATTTGAGCAAATGGATGAGAAATTTTTAGCCATGCTATCGGAGGAGATTGAAATCAAAGATGATGAACTTCCGGAACCAGTGACGATCGACACCAACGATCGACACCAACAGCCACAGATGACACTAACTTCATTCCAAGTGTTAGTGACGATCGACACAACCCTAGTGACGATCGACACTCCTCGCAGACTGATCCAAAAATTGAGAAAACACCCAAGATTATCGAGGAACGTGTCTACAAGCCTAAGATTCCTTATCCTAAGACACCTAGACATCTCAAACGTTCCATTACTGCAGAGAAGTTCCTCGGTTTTGAGAAGATGGTAAGGAGGATTCCCCAATCGATGTCTTTTAAAGAAGCTTTGCAATTTCGCCCTTTGCTTAGTCACTTCCGAGATTGCAGAGAAACTCTAGAAGAGATCGAGGTACTCTTCATCCAGGCCAGACACACACCACCATCACTGAAGCAGTTAGTTAAGAGAGAAGACCCAGGGAAATTTTCAGTTCCATGCTCCATCTCTGGAGTTGAATTCAAAGAGTCTCTCGGTTATTCAGGGTCTAGCGTCAATGTCATGTCAAGAGCAATTTCAGAGAGATTGGGAATTGGTATTCAAGCTGCATCGCTGCCTCTCACATTTGCGAACTCTGTCACCTCACTTTCATATGGAATGATCCCTGATTTACTCATTATAGTAGGAGATTGTTTGGTCCCTATTGATTTTCAGGTTGTGGAGAGGAGTGAACGCTGTAGTACGCCTTTGATCCTTGGAAGACCGTTCATGGCTACAGTTGGTGCAGTTATAGACTTGCCCAGTGAGAGTATCTCATTCTCTTACATTGACAAGGAGATCTCCTATAAAGCCATCCCCACAACAAGAGCTCCCACACACATCTCCTGCATTGATATTTTGGAAGAGCCTGATGGTGTCGATTGACACCAACCACCAGTGTCGATCGACACCCGTCACGGAACATCTCAGAAGGTCAAGCACAGAGAAAAGCCAAGGAGCAACAGAGTTCTCACAAGTTCTCCTATAACCTTGACACCGCAAAGACGTGTTGGTGACACCATTGAGTATAAGGTCAAGTGCAAAGGTATGTCTAAACCCTTCTCTAAGGTTAAAGCACTTATCACCCCAGAACTTAAAGCGCAGGGACAAGCAGCTCTAGATGATGCGTTGAGCAAAGTGCTGAAGCTGAACATGCACGACCTCAGGGTACGCGCACCGCGTCTCAACCCACCGCCACCTCTCCCTGATCCTTCCAGTGATTCTCATCACCTTTGAGCCGTCATAGCAGTCGAGCTAATGACGTTAAACAAGTGCTTAGTGGGAGGCAACCCACTGGTACGTTTACTTTAGTTTTTCTTTACCTTTAGTTATTTTTTTGACTTATTTTGCGTTTTTGTTAGTCATGAACCTTGATAACTTGATTAGTATACTATGTGTTGTTGCTTAATATTTGCTTGAGTATTCTTAATTAGCTACAGGTTACGGTTTGTGTGCGTACCAAATCTACAACCTGTCTGCAAAAATCTATGTCAGCAACTCATTCAGCCGCAGTCGTTCATGCTTGGTGTCGATCGACACCAGGCTGGGTGTCGATCGACACTAATGGCAACACATAGGTAGTTTTCTTGATTTCAACGTTCTTTTCGTTTGTTTTTCTTTTTCACCAAACTCATGCTTCTATAACACTGGGGACAGTGTTGTTTAAGTCTGGGGGAGGTAGTTACTAACGTTGTTTATTATTTTCTTAGAGTCAAAAAAATTTTTGTTTTTGTTTTATTGAGTCAAAATTTGTCCGAAACAATGATTTTACCGTAGAATTAACCACAGTTGTAGAAGCTTAAGTGACCATTGATTCAAGTCTGGCATGAATCCGAGACTAATGGAAAAATCAAAGGCCGACCAGTTGACTTGAGACTCCCATACTTCCGCAGAAATACTTAGTTCTATGGTTTGAACTGTTAACCTCTTCGACGATTTCAGTGTTCTAAGGGCTTGACTTTCTCATCCATACCCGACATGATACAACTTTTGAGGTATTTAAATGGTATTCCTCTCCCCTGTTAGAAGATAGCGAAAAATGATATGTACTTGATATATATAGAGAGGGGATGAACCGGGGATTCGGTGGCAAACACCATCAATACTCGCGTATCGAACCTTGATATATATAGAGAGGGTTGAATAAACTCTTATGAAAAGTTGAGATGATTCTCTTCCATGTAAAGGGGTAGGAAAATTTCCTGTGACCTCATTATTTTACATGGATATAAGAGATGATCAGCAAAGGCCGCGGCAAGGTTAGGATTTTCCCGTGATACCATTATTTGCTTGCCCATTTGTGCTTTTATTAAGAGGAAAACAAAATATAATAAAAAGGGAATAAATAAAAGAATAAGTCTGTGGGAGAGAAAAAGTACGATATGTTGTGTATGTTGTCTTGTCTTGGTATTGAATGATGATAAAGTCTAGAAGGTTCTGGGCATTGAGATCTGACATGAGGAGCGCAGTGATGAAGACCTTACGGGAGATTATGTTGCAAGGTTGTGGGTATTATCAGGAAAACTGTGAATGCTTGCGATGAATTACATGGCGGTCTGGATCTTGTCCGGTAAGAGTTTCTAGTGCTTAACTAAGGTTGATGTGATTGTGGTATTCTGATGACATTGTGAGTTTCATGTGTTCAAACTTCTTCCCTGTATTCAGGTTTCTGTTTGCTTGAGGGCAAGCAAAAGCTAAGTCCGGGGGAGTTGATATATCATGGTTTATACCGGTTTTATGCCATGATATATGTCTTTTATCGAGTCTTTTATATTACTTTGAGTATTTTTAGAGTCTTTTACAGGTTTATACACATTTGGGATCTTTTGGATGATTTGGAGCATTTCTAGAGCTTTTGGAGCATATGCAGATGCAGAGTCATGCAAAGGCGACAGAAGTTTGGCATTTGTTGAAGACCTTTTCACCAATGGATCGAGCTAATATTTTGACACAAGATAGATCAATGAGTTATCTTTCATCTGGAAGTGGTTTGAGGTCATTCCAACGGTGCGATCAAAAGTTATGCCAGTTTTCGTGGAAGCAGTCCAGTCTGTCACGAGAATAGAGTAAGCCGAGTTCATAACCATGAGTGTCGATCGACACTAGCAATGGTGACGATCGACACTGACCAACTCTGACGCGGAATTTAACATTCAATGAATTGCAAAGTGGCCCAGAACTTCCAGAAAGTTAACAGAAGACCCCAGATCGTGTTTAGCCTTATAAATTAGGTTTTTAGGTTTTATTTGAGGAATCTTCTTCTTTGTGTTTATTTTGGAGAGATTTTGGGAGACAACTCTGAACCCCTTTGTTTCTTATTGATTTCTTCAATGCAATTCTATTCATCTATGATTTTTGTTCCATTAATCATGTCTGAGTAGTTTCACAGTTAGGTTTAGGGTTTTCAAGGGTTTTTGATGAATTGTTGAATTGATTATATTATTGGGATTAATTGTTAGAGTTCTTCGCCTTAGGTTGTTCTCAAAGCTAATTCTAGGAGGCACAACAGTGCAATTGGAATTTAGATCTTAGGTGAATCGATTAGGCACGACAGTGCAATTGATAATCTGATATATCTAGGGTGAGCAAAATTACTTATTCGCAAAGAAATTTGGTTTAGGGATTTTGTGAACATATCGAACCTGAACGTTAAGGCTGATTTATATTCTTAGGATTTGCAAAGAAATTTGGGATTCTGGAATTTAGATTTAGATAGTTTTCGCAACGAGAGTTGGTTAATTATAGCTTAGTGATTTGAGTTCTAGAACGGTTTTTAATTATAATCCCAATAATTGATTGATTCGCAGTTCTGACGATTCCTAAGCTTTCCCTATGCCTAGGGTTTTCCCTCATTGATTTCACTTCGTTTATTTATTTTGCATTGCTATTTCATTACAATTATTCTTGTTTAGCTTAATACTTTTACTGACAATCTATTGTGTAACCAAGTCCTTGTGGATTCGATCCCTAAGTACTACAGTGATCTCTTAATTTGAGAGAGTAGCTCAGGGTAAATTTGAGCATATCATGCTCCAACCTATTTTACCTAGGGACGCGTTTTTAATTAATTTTTGGGAAATAAATATCCTAAGCCGCCTGCAGACTGAGACATCTTCGTTTTTACTTTTCATTCTACGTTCTTTTGGTTTTCGAGATTTTTCCCCTTAGTTCTTCTACCTCTTGCTTGAATCACTTTTGATTTTTCTACTTCAACCTTGGATCTATTCTCTCCCATTGTCGATCAGACCACCGCTTGTGTTTAAGAAGAATTCTGGACCCTAATCTCTTTTAATAATATTATGAATTCATTCTATTGCCTTGTTGTGTTTGCTTTCGCCATGATGAGTGAGTAGATCCTTAGCTAGGTTAAGGTTTTCAATGGTGATTTAGGGTTTTAATGGCTGAGTACAAATAGGATTAGAATTTATAATGTCTTCGCCAATAGGGGTTCTTAATGCTTAGATTAAACTGGCCACTTAATCTATGATTTTAGGTTAAACTTATTCACGAGAGTGCTCTAGGTTGCTAGATAAATCATTGGTGAGCAATTGGTGCGTAGCCAACGAGAGTTGATTGCTGCGATTGATTGTGAACATATTGAACCATCTCATTAATGCTTGTCTACATCGTTAGGTCCAAACGAGAGTTTAGGCATCTAGGTTGTTAGATAAAGTTATCGTCGCCACGAGAGTGGGGCGATATTAATTTTATGTTCGAGTTCTAAACCGGTAGTTACTTAGCCCCTGAATAGTTGCTCAGCCTTGTTTCCGAATCACCAGCGAAACACCTTAACCTAGTCCTTTTCTGTATTGATTTATTACCGCTTTTATTTACTTGCAATTCTGTTTCGAAATCAACCATATCTTTTGTCTTAGCTTTATTTATAAACCTCATAATTTTATAGTGTAACTTTGGTCTCTGTGGATTCGATCCCTTTAATACTACTGCGATTGTCTGTGCACTTGCAGAATTATTTAGGGTTAAAACTCTGACACATCACGGGGGCAAATCATGGTGGTGCTGTAGAGTTTTGTTGCTGCTGGTAACCATTGGAGAATTGTTGTTTAGGAATATACCCCTGAGATTGGTTGAATGGAGCGAAGTTCGTGGTCTGAGCCTGCTGCTGTGGTGGGTAGAGCTGGTCCCTCTTGGATTGGCTACATTGGTGTTCCTCTAAGAGAGATTGGGGTTTACCTTATACTGGTGGAACCCTTTCTTGTACCCTCCCTGATTCTGCATATAGCTGACGTCTTCCAACTGAGCGTCCTCCCCATCTTGAACTTGAATTAGCTCTTCCTCAGATGCGGAATGCACATGTTTCTGCTGTGCCTGAAGGAGTTTGTCAATTTTTTCATTTAGAGCCTTGATCTATTTCATGTGCCTCTCATCAGCATCAGATGTACCTCTAATGTTGCGATCATAGTCCTCATTGTAAGTGTTGTTGGACTGAGCAAGATTCTCCACTAACTCCTGACCTTTATCAATATCTTTATTCAGATAGTTACCATTGCTGGCTGTATCAAGCAGCATGCGGAACTAAGGTAGCCCTCCACGGTAGATGGTGCTGAGTAGAGACACGTTGCTGAATCCATGGTGGAGGTACTTAGTGATAGAGTTCTGTAATCGCTCCTAGGCTTCAGAGAAACTGATGTGATCATGGAATCAGCCGAGAAGACCCGTGTGCCTTGTTCTGCACAAACGAAGTCTATGATCAACTTTTCGATCCCATCGACCACTTGGAGTACATTCTTACCTCATCTAGAGCACACCTCGAAGTCGAATCACTCCAATCCGAGTTCAGGTGAAGAAGTTATTCAACTTCAATGTCAAGTGATTCCCAGTTTACGCGATTCAGACATACGTGGGTTCAATAATTATTTCCAATTAAACCAGAAGGAATCAAGTTATGAAACAAATTATTTTGGAATCTTGATTCATCATAGAATCTGGGAAATTTGTATTCACCACAACGCTGGTTCAGACATGGGAGATATGAATTTTACAAGTCAATGGATCTGCTTCAGGCCCTACTGCGCGACTGAGCCAAAGATTATGATGCATTGCCCAACTCAGGTAAGATCTCGACGTAAAACAAATTGGAGAATATTACTAGATCTCTTAGGTTTCCAGCAAGCTCAAGAACAGAAGAAATAGATATCGGACCACAAAGTTATTACCCATTTGCCTAAAGGGGTCAATCTAGTGCCGTACTTGAAGAACTCCAAGCCCAGTCCGTTTAAGAGCTTACAAAATTATGTTTGGGATCCAGGAGGCATTTCTACCAGGTCCACAAGGCCCAAATAGTGATCCATCTCGTGGAGCTGACCATCAAGAAGCTCAAGAGATATTTTTCATTCTTGTTTTAAGACCTTTTAGTTTATTTCAGGAATTAATATTGCTTAGATATTTTCTACTCTTTGTTTGCTATTTAAACAGCACAAGATGATGAATAAATCTATCCAACTTTTTATTGTCAAACCTTGAGAGTGATTCTCTTTAGTTCTTTTAGAACTTTTCGATTGTTTGGTGTGTAATATCCAACGATCAACTCGATTCGTCTCGGTGTGTCATATCCGGGGAATCAAACCTTGTCTTGTCTAGGTGTGTCATATCCTAGGAGACATTGAGGAATATCAGGAGCTATTCCGCATCTCCTGTGCGACCATTCGATCCATTTTTCTATCCATCTATCCTTTCTTTTGTTTTACCCCTCGAAAGTGTTGATTCCTTGGGAGGATCATATCATTTGGTATCAGAGCAGACTTCCTGTATTGGTATTTTTTTTCTATACATCTTCTCATCTTTCTCACCTTTTCATTTCATTTATTTCATCTTCTACCCTTCCATCTTCTTAAAAAATAAAAAAAAAAGAAAAAAAAAAAAAAATTTATTTCGATCATGTCTAAATTTGGTTTGTTGAGAAGTATAGACCCAGTTGTCAATAAGAGTTGGGGTAGAAGGCAAGAGGAGACGCAAGGAAGGCAACCACAAATTTTGTCTAATTTTTCGAGGAAACGTTTTGAGCCTAGTCCTTATCATCGAGAGGTACACCAAAAACTCCGTAGGTTGTCTCAAGGAAATCAAAGTGTGGAGGAATATTTTCAAGAGTTAGAGACTCTTATGATCCGGGCAAACATTGTAGAAGATGAAAAAGTTACAATGGTGAGGTTTCTTAATGGCTTGAATCGAAAAATTCAATTACGAGTGGAAGTGCAACATTTTGTGGAGTTGGAAGATATGTTGCATAAGGTTATTCTAGTTGAGAAGAAACTTATTAAGAGGAGATTTTCACCAACTGAATTTAGGAAAGAGCCATACATCAGTCCTTATGATTATGGATCTTCTCTTTATTCTAAAGTGGTTGTTAAAGATACAGCAAGCAACAAGAAGATAGATTCAAAGACTACAACACCACCTACAACTTTTGTCGAAAAAGAATTTGGCTTTGTTCAGGAAGATTCTCTTGATTTAGAGGAAGCTGGTAAAAATGTACAAGGAGAAGAAGTCATTGAAAAATCTGATCATAAAAACGTGTTGGCAATTCAAGAGGATTTGCATACAATTCTCGTGGCGGAAAAGGAGGAGTCAATGGACAACTTGGATTCGTTTGAAAAGTGTGATGAATCATTTGCACAATCAAGGAGGTATAACTTGTCTCCTACACTTGATCCTTATATTTTGGATTTTGAGTTGCTGGAAGAAGTCGATGGAGATAAGATGCTATTGTCAGTTCAATATGAATGTGAGATTCAAGAAGTCGAACATGTTGATTTTGTTTTTAGCGATGCAGCGTTTTGCAAACCCGAGAGCAAAGCTATGATATTTGATTTTGTGATTCAAGGCAATAGTGAGCAAACTCAAGGTTTTTATCTACTTGTAAACAAGGGAGATTTTCTTGATTTTAGCCGCAACAAGAGTTCTAAAATAAGAGTGGCGCAGCGGAAGCATGGAAGTTTCGAGCTGGTCTTGGAAAATGGAGTTTCAAAACTGTTTTCTTTTTATCATTATATGATTCTTAAGGGTCTTAACTTGCGGGATTTCAGGAAGAATCATCTACACTCACCGAGGAAAGGTATTGGAGTAGAGGTTCGACGCCATGGTCCTATAGTGGACAAAGTCAAAGATGGTCGAAAAGCTATAGAGCTTGGAATTCTAGATGATTATGGAGTAATGTCTGAGCCGAGGATGCACAAGGAAAGGCGTGCTATACAAGTTTTGATATCTAGCAGAGTGATTAAGCTACCAAATCTTAGATGTCTTAAACTCATGAAATGTTTGAGCCATCCATTTCATCCCGGAATCAAGATTTGAGGACAAATCTTTTTCAAGAGGAGGGGAATGATATGATCCTGGAAAGAATCAAATATAATCAAGATCATACATTTTTCAAACATTGGAGAAGTCACAAGATCAAGAGCTAAACATTGATCCGGACCGATCGATCCGAGTGCTAGGCGAGAAGACCCATGTGTCTTTTTCAGTGAAAGGACGTACAAGCTCAACTGTTCCAGCCCAAAGACCACTTGGAATATATTCTCAACTCATCAGAGGTTCACGTCAAAATGGAATCAGTTCAAAGAAAGTTCATATGAAGGAGATATTGAATTTACAAGTCATATGATCTTCAGCTTACTCTGTTTGGACCAACGCACGTTCAATAGAGGATACCGAGCAAACCAGAAGGAGTTAAGCTACGAACTAAATTTTCCTGGAATCTTGATCTATTCCAGAATCACGTCAAATTGGATTTCCATCAAAATAAGTTCAGCCTTGGAAGAAATGAATTTTACAAGCCGAATGATCTGCTTCAGGTTCAATCACGCGTCCAGGCCAAAGATCTAGTTCCACAGCCCAATTCAGGAATTATTTAGACACGAGACCACTTGGAGAATGTTAAGGGATCTCTTAGCTTTACGACAAGACCAAGAGCCTAAGGAGAGTCCATTGGATTACAAAGTTACAGCCCATTTACCAAAACGGGTCAATCTGGATCTAAACATGAAGAGTTCAAGGCCTAATTGGTTTGCAAGCCTCCAGGCTTATGTTTGGCATCTAGGAGGTATTTCTACAAAGTCCAGAAAGCCCAATAAGCCACAGCAAAAGAATATCTCGGCCAAAGAAGCATGGAGAAGTCCAAGGATCATTTCAAGATGCATGCATGAGGAGTCCAAGGGTTGAATTCACATTCAACACACTATCTTTATTTCTTTTCTTTTATTTCTCTTTATTCCAAGACAATAATGACTTAGCTTAGTTTCTAAGTTTTCTACTCTTTATATTTCGTGTAATCTCATCTGAGAGAGGGATATACAACTTCTTTTTTATAAAAATCTGAGAGTGATTCTCATTTGTTCCTTGTGAACATCTTTCGATTGGTGTGTAATATCCAATCAAGTTCTCTTCATTCGTCTTGGTGTGTCAAATCCAAGGAGTCAAGCGATCCTCTCGTCTAGGTGCGTCATATCCTAGGAGACAACCGGAATATCAAAGGCCTTCCGCAACCTCTGTGCGACCATTCGATCCACCACTTCGAGTCCCTCGAAGATTATCCATCGTTTCATCGTTCTACCAATCCGAAAGTGCCGATTCTTGGGGAGGATCACATCATTTGGTATCAGAGCTTAATTTTTATCTCCTTAATTTTCCGATCTTTGATCTGTTCTTTAAAAAAAAAAAAATACTAAACTCTTGTTTCGAATTTGTGTTGTTGGAGTTGTTCATCCGATTTGATCAGTTTTGTTCCATACGAACCATTGAGAAAATTGCTGAGAGAGATCATTTTGAGTGCTGAGTGATTGAGTGAATAAAAAGGAGAGAAACACTTGTGAGGATCGACTTTTTATTACTAACGTTTGTTAAGTGTGCAGGGAAAACAAAATCATTATGTCTAATCATTCCAGCGAAGAAGTTGAGAGCACCAACCGAGCTCAAAGAAGAAGAAATAACACTCTGGACATGCAGACCTTAGTGGTAGAAATGAGGCGGATGGTGAGAGAAGAGATGGGTGCAGTCAATGCAAGGATCGATACGATTCAAGTGTCCGTTAATCAAGGATTATTGCCGAATACTGCTGCTAGAAGAAGAAGAGCACGACCTCAAGAAGAAGCTGATGGGGATGACTTGAATTATTATAGCAGAGGTAGTCGTGCTTCAGTTCCAACTCGAAGAAGACCAAGAGATGAGGAGGCAACTTATTACTCTCATCGTGGTGATAAGTCATCTCAAGGGAACCAAAGGAGACTGAGACAAACACAGGCAGAGCAGCCTATTTCAAATCCCAAGGTGTTCTCTAAGTCTTACACTGAAGATCCAGAATCAAAGAAATCCGAGGAAGGAGATTCAGGGGAACAGCAAACCGGCGAAAATATTACCGAGGCTGTTATGAAGAAACCGTGCACCAAAACGATTGAGGAAAATCCTGGAGTCATATATTCCATGCTGATAAAGGAGAAAAAGCCAGACTCACCTCAAATTTTTTTCAATCAAAGACGGTACAGTTACGAGACGAAACTTTTTCAAGAGGAGGGGTATGATGTGATCATGGAATCATCCGAGAAGACCCGTGTGCCTTGTTCTGCACAAAGGAAGTATATGATCAACTTTTCGATCCCATCGACCACTTGGAGTACATTCTCACCTTATCTAGAGCACACCTCGAAGTCGAATCACTCCAATCCGAGTTCAGGTGAAGAAGTTATTCAACTTCCATGTCAAGTGATTCCCAGTTTACGCGATTCAGACATACGTGCGTTCAATAATTATTTTCAATTAAACCAGAAGGAATCAAGCTATGAAACAAATTATTATGGAATCTTGATTCATCATAGAATCTGGGAAAATTGTATTCACCACAACGCTGGTTCAGACTTGGGAGATATGAATTTTACAAGTCAATGGATCTGCCTCAGGCCCTATTGCGCGACTGAGCCAAAGATTATGATGCACAGCCCAACTCAGGTAAGATCTCGACGTAAAACAAATTGGAGAATCTTACTAGATCTCTTAGGTTTCAAGCAAGCCCAAGAACAGAAGAAATGGATATCGGACCACAAAGTTATTACCCATTTGCCTAAAGGGGTCAACCTGGTGCTGTACTTGAAGAACTCCAACGCCAGTCAGTTTAAGAGCTTACAAAATTATGTTTGGCATCCAGGAGGTATTTCTACCAAGTCCAAAAGGCCCAAATAGTGATCCATCTCGTGGAGCTGACCATCAAGAAGCTCAAGAGATATTTTTCATTCTTGTTTTAAGACCTTTTAGTTTATTTCACCAATTAATATTGCTTAGATATTTTCTACTCTTTGTTTGCTATTTAAAGATCACGAGATGATAAATAAAATTATTTAACTTTTTATTTTCAAACTTTGAGAGTGATTCTCTTTAGTTCTTTTAGAACTTTTCGATTGTTTGGTGTGTAATATCCAACAATCAACTCAATTCATCTTGGTGTGTCATTTCCGGGGAATCAAACCTTGTCTTGTCTAGGTGTGTCATATCCTAGGAGACATTGAGGCGTATCAAGAGCTATTCCGCATCTCCTGTGCGCCCATTCGATCCATTTTTCTATCCATCTATCCTTTCTTTTGTTTTACCCCTCGAAAGTGTCGATTCCTTGGGAGGATCACATCAGAAACTCTACGTATTCTTCTGAGTAAATCCCAAAATCTCTTTGCGGATTCGGGCCGTTCTCGAGTTGGAGAAAAACTTGGCAACAAAAATACGCTAGCACCCATCACAAGTGGTAATGGAACCATAAGGTAGGCTTTTCTCCCAGATGTGGGCTTTATCCCCAAGTGAGAAGGGAAAAATCCTGATCTTGAAAGCATCGTCACTGACTCCATTGATCTTTGTAAGGCTGCAGAGCCTGTCAAACTCATCAAGCTGATCCAGAGTGTCTTCGATCGGCAGACCATGACAGCGGTTTCTTTGCACCATATAAATCAAGCTGCTCTTGATCTCAAAGTTGTTATTCTGAATTGCTGGTGGCACGATTCATTGGAGCTGGGTGTGCGTATTGGGTGCATCACCCGCACCTATGTATCTGGGTGGTCTTTGTGCAGCCGCACCGTGTCCTTGATTCTATCCCTGATCATCTGCCATTTGAATTTCCTCCTCTAGGTCTTTATTGACTCTGATAGCACGAGGTGGCCCGTTGATGTTGTCAAGGCACGGGAGCAGATTTTTATTGCCCTTTGATCGAGTGTGCATGCGAGAGAAGTTGACTCAAGGTGGAGAACTCGATGAGACTGACCGAGTTAAGCAGGTAGTAGAACTTAAACTCGGGTGACGTGACACGCTGAAGTTGATTGAGTTGAAGGACTCGAGGTGTTAACCAAGCTGTATTGACCGAGCTGAGTCTGAAACTGAGGTAGGACTCGAGCAGGTGATCGAGTTGAAGGGCTCGATGTAAATGACCGAGTGGTACCTCAAATTGATATTAGTATTTTTACTCAGTATTCAGCCTGTAGTCAAGGGAGACCTAGCAATAGGAACTTGTCCTATTGGATGCAAATCCCCTGTCCTTGTTGCTTTTCCTAAGTAAAAATACAAGTTTAAGTGTGTGTTGTGTATGCAGTAAGTGAACTATGGATATATCAATTCCTTAGTCTAACATGTCATTGTAGTACTAAGGTGTCAATCCAAATGGGTGTGATACTAACAATCAGGATGAGATCGGATTTACTTAATTCAAGCCAAGCAAGTTGATGGGGGAGTCTAACAACCTAAGTGAAACATGAAATATGCAAAATAAATTCTAAGTAAAAATACTAGAGAGACAAGTGCAGGTGCTAGAGAAGCAGTGCACAGATGCTAGAGGAGTAATGCAGCAAGTGAAAATGATGAAATAAAAATAACTATAGAAGCTAGCAAGCGAAGATGATAACTAAAACAAGGTAAAATCAACTAAGACAAACAAGCTCTCAGGAATGTGGTATGTGGTCAGTGACTCCTCTGAAATCTATCTAAGGCGCTGACAAACTCACACAGAGCTAATCCCTAGAAAACGGGTTCACAAGCAATCAAATCCACTGTCGTGACAGATGACCTCAAGCTAAGGCAGTTCCGGACTCAGATGTCTCTGACGAAATCTAACCTAACCGGCACTAAGACTCAACCCGTTCTTGTCAATGAACACCCTAAACATCCAATCTCTTAGGCTAGGAATGCAAATCTCTGGCATTAGTTGTTCGAGCGTTTCATCAACCACCTTTTGAGTGTGGAAGCACTTAAGATCTAGTTGCAATTGATCAGAGAGAACCTAGCATTAAGAACACTAATCCAGAAGCGATTCACTAACAACTAAACTCAAACGCCCTAGAAGATCAAAGATTCGTCACTAACCTATCCCATTCTCAAGAACCCTAAAAAACTACTCAAGCATATTGAAGAACATAAACCCAGAAAATCCAAACTTCTCAGAATTCATTAAAAATAGATTAGAATGATAGATTATTGCAAGAATAATAAGACTGCAAAGAATTAAAACAAACTAACAAGTGGATTAAAAGAAATCTGGATTCAAAGTCAAGAACAATGAAGAACAAACGAAGAACACTCAAGAACAGAGAGAAAATCTAAAAATAAAAAGCTTACACTAAAAATAAAAACGGAATACCCTTTGGATAAAACCCAAAAGGGGTATTTATATGAAAATGCGGAAAACCCTAAAACGGCAAAAAGACAAAAGAAGTAGCTGAGTCTTCGCGGGTGGTGCAGCTCGAGTTGGGAGGTCGAGTGTGCTGGACGTCGAGTGCTTAGGTGGTGTCGAGTTGAGACGGGTTGATGTTATTAAGTGGTGACACGAGCGGTACGTCGAGTGCAGCATTGAGTGGGTACATGGTGGAGCTGAGGTCGAGTCGGGGATGCGATGTCGAGTAGGGACTCGGGTGGGTGAGTGGTCGAGTCCATCAGCCAGTTGGTCGAGTCCGTCGTTAGGCCTGACCGAGTTGCAGTACTTCGGTCATAACTCCTTCACGACTCATCAAAATGATTCAGGACTACTACATTGGAAAGCTAACTTACTCCTCTACAACTTTTATGAAGGCTGTTGAGGTTGAATCCAAACTCATAGTCCTCGTCCAGACGCATCTTTGGTCTGCTCGAGTTCATGCTCGAGCTGGTGGTCGTGTTTCTGCTCGAGCTCGAGCTGGTGGTTGAGCTCGAGCTCGAGCTGGTGGTCGACCTCGAGCTCCTCGTCGAGCGGGTGGTCGAGCTCTCTTCTTTGGTCTGCTCGAGTTCGTCGTTAGGCCTGACCGAGTTATAGTAATTCAGTTGTAACTCCATCAAGACTCATCCAAATGATTCAAGCGTACCTTCATTGGAAAGCTTACTCACTCCTCTACAACTTTTATGAAGCCTGTTGAGGCCGAATCCAAACTCAAAGTCCTCGTCCAGCCACATCTTTGGTCTGCTCGAGTTCATGCTCGAGCTGGTGGTCGTGTTTCTGCTCGAGCTCGAGCTGGTGGTCGAGCTGGTGGTCGAGCTCGAGCTCGAGCTGGTGGTCGAGCTGGTGGTCGAGCACGAACTCGAGCTGGTGGTCGTGTTTCTGCTCGAGCTCGAGCTGGTGGTCGAGCTGGTGGTCGAGCTTGAGCTCCTCGTCGAGCGGGTGGTCGAGCTCTCTTCTTTGGTCTGCTCGAGGTCGTCGTTAGGCCTGACCAAGTTGCAGTAATTCGATCCTAACTCCGTCAAGACACATGAAAATGATTCAAGACTACCTCCATTGGAAAGCTAAGTCACTCCTCTACAACTTTTATGAAGACTGTTGAGGCTGAATCCAAACTCAAAGTCCTCGTCCAGCCGCATCTTTGGTCTGCTGGAGTTCGTGCTCGAGCTGGTGGTCGAGCTGGTGGTCGAGCTCGAGCTCGAGCTGGTGGTCGATCTGGGGTTCGAGCTCGAGCTTGAGCTGGTGGTCAAGCTGGTGGTCGAGCTCGAGCTCGAGCTGGTGGTCGAGCTCGAGCTCGAGCTGGTGGTCGATCTGGGGTTCGAGCTCGAGCTCCTCGTCGAGCTGGTTGTCGAGCTCGAGCTCCTCGTCGAGCTGGTGCACTGAATTTTGTCCAAGTACCTGAAATCAATTCCAAAATGCATATGTATGCAAATCTAATGCAAATCTTAGTATGGATGCTGAATGTGTGAAAGACACTAGAAAATGGGGTGAAACATATGATGAATCTAATACTAGGTGATGATAAATGCATGCTAAAACATGCTAAAATACAGAGACATCAGTTCCTCAAACAAAGTAAACCCAGAAAGTTAGAAATTGCAATAAAATGAAAACGAACTTGATCTTAGGATATCTGAAATCCTAAATGTAACAATCAAACACCTTATTGGAAACGGCGCCAAATTGATAAGTAGATATTTCTATCTACTCTAGAGTTCAATTCCTACAAACCAAATCATGTCATTGCAGTATGTAGGTATCAATCCAGTCAGGTGTGATGCTATGCAATTAAGATGTAATCAAATTATCCTAATTTAAGCCAAGCAGAGTGAGGGTTTTGTCTAACAACCTAGCAAACAGAAGCCAAATGCAAAAAGTAAATAAAGAAAGCAAGCAAACAAAGCAGAGTATCAATCAATGGAAGACAAAGGCTTTGAGGATGGGTTCATGGATCTGTGTATCCTCCTAACTCTCCTAGATGTCTAATCAAAACTTCCCAAAAGCTATCCCTAGACGATGATCATCATAAATATGGTGAATCCACTGTCGTGACAAACACAAACAATCCTAAACGTATCCTAGGACTCAATACCTTCCCCCTGAGAAGAGACCTCAATTCTATTGATGGAACATAGAAAAGGAAAGCAAGAAGATCCAGATCATCAATGCCAAAATACAACTATAACCCAATGTCTTGGTTAAAAGATATAGATCTCTGGTATTAGAGGATCAGGAATTTCATCAAAAACACCTGTCGGGTGTGAAATCCTGAGATCCAATTCTAAGCAGTTAGCAAGTGAATATCATTAAGAACATCTAATCCAGAACGGATCTAGTCAAGTTTAAAGCTTAAACATCTAGGAGAGAGGAATCTACATAGATCTTACCATCCTCAAAAACCCTAAATCCCTACTCCGATTTCATCCTAAAATCATCAAACCCAGAAAATGAAATTTACTGCATCTTTAGATTTTGGAGGATGAGATACGATGGAATGTGCTTCAAATGTCAGCATCGGGTTCGGTCTCTCCTTGGTTCTTGGACTCGGCTTCTAATCAAGTGCATCTTGTTTTGTGGACTCTGCCTAACCTCGAGTTCATCTCATTGAGTTCGCTCCCCAATTCCTCCTTTGCTTCGGGAAATCCCTTGAGAGCATCCAAATGTCCTCATAACAACTCAAAATGCAACATGTATGCAAATCTAGGGCAAAACCTAGTATGGATTCTAAATGAGTGAAAAAGGACTTTAAATGGGGTGAAACATATGATGAAACTATTCCTAAATGATGATAAATGCATACTAAAACATGGTAAAATACAGAGATATTAGTTTACGAGATTTACTTTTATGGATGTGGTCTATTTTTTCCAATACCCGACGCACTTCTCTTATGTCTTTGTTTTCTTGGAATGGCATTCCCGCAAATGTGCCCAAAAATGCTTTGTCACATACTATGTTTGCTAACCCTTGCTGCGGAGGCGGGCTTATCGTTAAATTCAAGTGAATTTTTGTACTCTTCACATTCGTTGTGATAGCAAGGGTACATATAAAACCTACCCTTGTGCCTACAGAACCTTGACTTTTGGTCTTCTTGATGGCGAAGATCATTGGACTAGACTAGCACGCTCGGTAAGTCATAGACTTTATCTTGACTTGGCTTTTTGGGTCCCATATCGTTTGTTCGATTAATTGATTGGTTTCTTGTAGTTCTTTCTCCGAAGCCTTCTCCTTTAGAAGATTTTTTGAATTTCTTCAAATTTGCATTAGGGATGGAAGTTTCCTGGGAATCATTATCCCTTTCTCGCATTCATACTGAGGGAATCTTTTGTGGAGCGGTGCTCTCTGGCTGTTCCAACCTAAGGTGATTGAAGTTGACACTCTTAGCTTTTCTGCACTAGAAAAGAAACAGATTGAGAGTTTAAAATACACCATTGAGACAAAACTGCAAAAGAAGATTGACTATGTTGGTATGCGACCTCGGGAAAAGAACATGATCGATGTAGATGCTACTAATGTAATCAGTAGAACTAGCATGGTTGCTGAGACCTCGGCCTGAGCGTCGTTTGCACCCTTGTTCAACTCGTCCGGCTAAAGTTTCCGATGACGAAGATATTGAGGGTCCAGATGCTAATTTACATCAAAAGAGGAGGAGGGAGAGATGGAATACCTCAGACATACGAAATAGAACGAAGCGATCCTGAAATAATGGTTCATCTTTTTCCAGAAATACTTCAAATGCTGATCACCCTATTTTGAGTATGTGCCAACCATTGATATATATTTTTGTAAAATTTCCCTGCCCATTCATGACACTTTTTGCAGCTACGCACAAGAACAAACTAGTAATCGCATAGTCTTTTAGGGCATTTACGTCTAGTGGCGTCGAACCCCTTCCTCCCTTTAACCAATGGGACCGGGAAGCATTGGATCTTTATGTTAGAAATTCTATCCAATTCGCTAAGGTATGTAACCTTATGTTGTATTCGCAGCGTCCCCTGTGCATCTTTCTAACTGCTGGTTCATCTAAACCATATCCAGGTTGCTGCTGGTGATGGTCTGTATAAGCTTTCCTCAAAAACCACACAATGAATGTAGCTGCAAGTGCACAGAAAAATCAGTAGTAGTCTTAAGGTATCAATCTGAAAGAGAGTAACAAGTATGCGGATTGAATTCAAGTACGCGGATTGAATTCAATGAGAGGGGTTTTGTTTGGTGTTTTCGATTTAATGAATGCAGCAAATGAATGAACGTAAATGAATAAATTGGTTGTAAACTTATGATTAAAGGCGTTGGGTGTCTAGGGATTATCTAAGGTTTCCATGGTTCTAGTTCTGGAAGATAGGTTTACGTGGGTAGCGCTCC